>NMRA01000137.1:39459-266925 GCA_002633005.1 Phoronis australis | reverse complement strand
GAGTCAGTTTAGCTGCCAACTTGGAAAATGAATAGTCAGGGCTAGAGGTAAGTATTGATGAGGTTTTCTTACCATATTCGTCACAAACCTTGACTACTTCCTCCAAATCTTCTGGCAGACCGCATGGGACTGTAAAGTCTATGGACTTCTGTACAGTCTTGGTTGGCTTCCAACTGGAATGTATCTTGCACACATTCTCCGGAGTAATAACTAATATTGCTCAGAAGTCCATAACTGCAGCAGCAACATCAGTAGTCATACCCGGAAGGCCCAACAGTGTTGTAGCGTCACAAGAATTGATTAGAATCTTGGACGCCATGTTATGCAATGGTACCACAAAGGGTGTGGCACTAATTAAATGTAGGTCTGAAAAGACTGAACTTGGAAACAATACCAAATAAAAATTATACCAATGGTAATTATATTTACTAGACAAAAATGAAAAATGAAGAATGTAATAAGCGAAACAGCTGAACAGCCGTGTTCAGTGACCTACACGCTACGACACGGGTGGTACCGAGCAACAAGGAAAAACAAGTCCACGAAAATTATTTTGAACTACGCGCCACTCGGTGTAAAGGTAGAAACTGCACGTAGCAACTACGCCAAATGTTGTGACTTGATACACAGGTTCTCGTGCAGCTTACCTCTACTCATATGAAAGCTTGAATACACGCTTGAGATGCCGACCCACAAACGCAGACGTCCTGCGTGCAGCAGAGCCACACGAAGAGAGAGCTCTCGATTCCCCAGTCACGTGACAAAACTAGAACTTACAACATCCGGCCACTGACGGAAACCCACGGACGAACACGAACACGCAAGACAACACGAAAGACGAGACCACACAAACCAACATTCACAACAGTATTCTGATTTCGAAGTTAAATCTCGGGCCCTGGCGGATTCTATCAAATCTTTTAAGATTTACAAGCCTTCAGCTTATTATTTTCAATATGTTAGCACACGATTGCGTAGTTTCATACTGGTTACGTTTTCAGGGGAATATCGAGAACATATTGAAAAGAATCTTGTTGTAGTACATATGCTGAGGTATTCCGTCACATTTACTATGCGCTTGCGTGTGGTATTTCGCAACGGTAGCCATGGTGTGGTGGCGGATCTAGGATATCACAAGGGGTGGCCAACATTTTGTCTGAAAACTTTTGCGCAAAGCACGATTAGATGCGCATAGCACCGAATGCGGGGAAAATTTTCTTTTTTTATCTAAAAATCAAGCATTTTCCTTGATTCCTGAAGTATTAACGAAGAAAAAAGGCAAAGAAAGAAACGGAGAACGTGTCAAACATGAAAAACTGCCAAGGGGGGCGCCCCCCCCCCTAAATCCGCCTATGTGGTGGGCGTGGTTTTCATGCTGTATAGTTCCTACATACGTGCTTTCCCTGGACCAGTAAAACTCGCGAAAATGCAAGATATCGCCATGCACAACAAGTGAAGCAGGTTATTCTCTTCTCTGTACGTCTTGTAGGCCAGTGTATTTCCGATGCTGCTTCACTGAAACTGTTTTCTGCATGGAGTAACACAATAAGACAGGGACGAGGAGGTAATTTCTTTTTACACCACTCGACCCTAAAGTTCATACATAGATTACTAACCCACTCATGTCAACCGAGCTTTATTCAGATGTCGAATAGATTCAACAGGCCGCGATGTAACGTTCTTTCAGACTAGTAGAACGCGTAAGGTGAAAGTGTTGTTGGCGAACACTGGTGGTCTAGCGCATGGGAATAACATTATAGTAATGATAACGTGGTTACGTTTCCTTGTGTCGTCGCATGAGTGGTCAACCATGCTTGCCTGCATTTCATTTTAGGCTAATACAGAATGCAGGCAAGTAAAAAAGATAAAGGGAATATTTGCGACACTTCCGTGTGGTGTATTCATTTCATTTTGCCTTAAGGCTGGTATATTCCGACCTATATTTGTAAGCCCATATTCGGTTTTTCATGATTTCATGTACCGCAGATATTTGTTGTTCGTTTTTCCGTAAATCGTTGATCTGTACTGTAGTATTGTGTCCCAAGCTCATCGGAAAACAATCTGTTTCGTTAGCAACGAGTATCTGCAGGCCGATTTGGGGAAGATCGTCGCGTTAACAATTTCCCAAGCAATAATTGATTCTCTTGTCGATTGTATCCATCGTCTGCTAGTAGCCTAGTATTGTAATTCCTTGTAACACAGTGTGTATAGAAACTGCATGGACACAAGATGGCGGCTTTTGCAGCTTGTGATAAAGCGCGGGAACTAACAAGCGAAAACACTACGACAATGCTTCTTGCAACATTTTGTGGACCAAGAGTCGCCTTTCGACATTTGGAGCGACACAAAGTCTGTGTCAAAATGTTTGCATATTATAGTTAAGATATGATATGGCGTATGGGCAATGCCTTATGTCCGTTCAATTTGGCAGAAATACGAACCAACGCGTCTACGTCCAAACATTTTTCTGAATGTAGACATACTTCCTATCGAAAAATCTACGGTTTGTAAAGTTTTCCAAAATGAACAATGATAGGGAGTATAAAACAAACATAAGTTTCTGAGAAATAAGACTTAATATATTTCTGAGGATTTTGGTTAAACTACGAAATAAATTTGACAAATGGTACAATTACTTTTAACATTGGTTCTCAATGCATGTAATTTATGTCACTGGCACATTTCCAGTCTGTAGGTCCCTAGAAAGCCTCCTTGCGCCCCTGTGTACATGAAATTCGGGTAACAGAAAGGTAAAAATATACCCTTTGCGAATATACACCCTGTGGCATACTATTAAAAATTGCCGGTTGAAGAAAACTTACTAAATTGGGACCCCCTTTGTACTTCATTTTGTCGTTTTTTAAACCAAGCTGGATACTTTTATTAAAGATAACGTAAACCCGTCTTTAATTTGAAAATCTAGTCAGTGAATTCACAGACGAGAAAATGTATTTAATGTATAGGTGCTCGAAATCATGAGTGGGTTAAATCCGAATGTCAAATTCCACGAGAAATTTATTCGGTCTTAACCTTTATTATATATAAAACAAATGGAATTAACCCTTCACTTAAATGAATGAATTGTGAAAAGTGACCCCTTTTCGGCCAGCTTAATTCCAAATCCATTTAGCCAGCATTCGCGACAACAGCAAATATTTGTTTTTCTATAGATTGACTCTCTATAGCAATAGAAACACGCAGTGCTTTGTATAACTTCGTTGCCAAAGCAACGCAGTGTAAATTGATTAAATACAATGGGTCTTATTAATTATTAATCGCAAAAATTCTGTTCAACATCGGCCAATTCCCGCGTGGTTTCCCAAGAAATAGAAACAGTCAGTGCAGATTTGCTCCAGCGGCAGTTCCTCATAGTGAAACGATGTCGTTTACAGTAAATATGTAAATGACAAGCTGACACCTCAAGTTATTTTAACACGGGTGCATCAGTTGCCACGAAAAATGACGGTTCTGACTACTCGCCGTAGGTCTAAGGAACGGTCAACGTTTTTCATCGCTGGTATTGAGTCTTAACGTGTCGTTGTCGAGCTATAACTCTAAATCGTAAAATCGGCGAATTCAACGAACTAGGCGTCAAATAAAGGTAAGTGGCATTTACATCAACGCTTGTATTTTGATGTTGTTTTTCAATACAAGTCAAAATTAGAAATCCGGTACTGATTGATTTTCCTCCGCTATGTAATTAAACACATGCAAACAATTCATTTGTCTTTGCGTGAGCATCACTTCAGTGCTTTATTCCGGATGAGAACACAGAATTTCTGAAAGTAAGCCCCGGAACCATCAAATATGTTACATTTCCTACATTTTTGGTTCCCCTAAAGCAAACCGTGAAAGTCTTTCAGAAATGGGTAGTCCATTGACGTAACATGCAAAAATAGGTTTTGTTAAAGTTTGTTTATTTTTAACGTATTCCTAATTCTATACAATAATTATTACGTAAAATGGAAATTTTCTTGTTATGCTTGCAAATGTGAATAAACCACTCAGTTTGACTGACCCTCGCTAACACAGGTCATTTTTGAAACCAAACAAACTCACGGAAATCATTATATGAAAAGTACACAGGCGCTCAATGCATGAAGTGGGCAGTGTTGAACCATTCTTCCACTCTCACAGAAAATGAAACTGAGTTTGACCGTTTCCCTTCACAAAAATGACTGCACCTGTTCAACTGACTTAGATTAGAACTCGTTTGTGGTCGAGGGAAGAAGTTGTGCCTATCAAACAGTAAATGAAGCATCACCTTTAACCAGAGTAATGAACAAGTTGAGGCCATATAGTGACAGATTCTTCGTTGATTCCTGAAGCTTTGTTAAAAATATATATTTAAGCTCACTTAATAGGGGACCAACAGGCGTTTCACCTGAAAATATTTCCCTGACACATTTTTAAGGCGGTTATAAGCCTGCCCACAAACTGTCAAAAATAACTTGATTCAGGGCACTTACTAGGCCTGCTGTTCTAAATCTGGGGGCCCGTTTCATGGCCCAAGTCGGACTAACTTGAGACTTATCTGTCTTGGCCTCGTTTTCGAGACCAAAATTGAGACCGAATTTGGGCTAAATTAAGAACGAAACATGGGTTTAAGATCGGATTATCGGTGTAAATGACAAAAGATTATAACTGACATCACTGCGAACTGTTGAGGAACAAATTTTGTCGATATTCTTAGCTTTGTTTTACACTTAAATGGCCCCATTCACAACAATGTCAAGTCGTTCAAACATCGTCAGCTTTCGGCTGGGGAACCGGTAAAGCACGGTAGAAACAAATACATTGTGACTCACCTGAATCTGAAGCGATATTTTCCAGCTATACAAGTATTTTTACAAGTGAACTATATTGCAATTTTCCTTGCGACTCACCAATGTCGCATATAAATACCCGTTTTGACGTTGCTCGACAAGCTGTAATGCCATTTATCGATACCTGACCATTACGGTTCAAATTGAGACTAAAGACCGACTGTGTTACACAGGACGAAACTTGATGATCAAATTTTAAAAAGCCAAGGAAACTTTCCACGTGGTGTCCTATTACGTCACACGAAGCCAACAATGTGTCATCGGGAACTGGTTGACTGAAACACTACGTTCCTCGGTAGCGAATCAGTCGAAGTGCATTCCTCCGAAAACCGTTTTTTCCTCTTTATTCGATCATTGTAGGAATACCAAGACAACGAAATTCTTTCGTCCGTATACAGCTCACATTTATCCAAAATATGCTTCACTCACTCCGTCTGATTCGTCTGCTTAAGACGTAAAATAAGCTTAGTCATGGGCAAATGGGGGAGATAACTATCAGTTATTTTGAGCGTGATGGCGGCGTTTAGTCAATACCTTCAAGTTTGAAAACATGTTCAACGATTAAATATATCGGTTACTTGGGTATTATGCGTTAATAGCTGAATTCGACAGTGTCGTGTGGATTGTAGACATTAAATAGAACGCAAATAGGTTTCAAAGTTGTTAAATACTTGTTTTTTACCATTGTGACTGGTCTTGAAATGTCACTGAAAATGAAACTAGACAAGACCTCACGAGTGTTCAAAAGTTTTGAATTTTAATTGTCACACTAACGTCTCGGCCTGCTGTAGAGTTGGCTTGAGATTGTTCTTTTAGTCTTAATTATTAAAAGACAGTTCAGAGTTAGGAGTGATAGCAATGAAAACTGTTGAGGAATAAATTTCATTGATATATTTTGTAATCTAACGTCTGCCAAATGCCGTAGAGACAATGTTGTGCGACTTACTGGCACATTTATTACATTTTCCAGCCATAGTAAGGTCTTCTCCATCAAACGAGGTCCCAATGGTGTCCCAAATGTCAATAAACTACCATTTAGAGTTTTATTACCACGAATATTTTTGAAGCCGTATTTCGCACACCGCTTCGCTTATTTTTTGAATTCGCAACATGTGGCAAAAGCGTAGTTTGTGTGCTCACCTTTGTTAAAAACCGGCTTAACATATGTCTAGGTGAAGACCGATCGGAGACCCGACTTTGTATCCATGAAACTGTATTTTCTGGAATTTCATCTTCAGTCTTACCTTAGACCGCATTTCGGTCTTAACTTAGACAAATTTTTGGTCTTAACTTTTAAGTCTCAAGCCTAAGTCAGTTGTCATTAAACTGGCCCCAGGCCCTTTGACCGCACTAAGTGGGATTTCGGTTAGTCGCTTTTAAAGAGACATCTTCCGTTTCATAGAAGTAAAACGCATTTTCGTGAATTATTGTCCGGTAGAGTGGGCTTCTTGAAGCTATTACCTTTGACCAGAGCTATAAAACAAAACGACCCCTTTCGATTTTGTGATTTCATTACAAATCCCCAAATGTCGCTGTAGTTGTCTGCCAGACATTTGCTGAGATCAAGGTTGGTGACTTTACCAGTTCTATATGCTTTGAATCATTTACGATTTATCGGGGGGCTTACCTCTGTCAGAAGAGCGTCGGATTGCGACCGCATGAGCTCCAGGCTCGATGCCCTCTTAAAATCTCTTTTCTCGCTGATAACGTCTCTTCAAAGGTATAGTACTCGTGTTTTATGTTCACAGTGACAAAAAGGGCGTGTTGGGATCGACAATTTCATTTCATTAAGAAATGCGTATGTTGCTAATATCATGTGATGAGATATTCTGTGATAGAATCACCATACAGTAACAGAATTTAATAACGCGCGCTCTCCCAGATTGCCTTAAATCTACAAACGTGATGAAGCCAAACATGTTGTGTTTCACGTTTGTAAATTGTTCTTGACAATTAATGTGCATTGTTGAACGTGGTTATTCCGATTATATAATCACTGGGGCGCCAGTGTTGCCAACTGCCCAGCTTTTGACGCAAATGGCCCGATTTTTGAAGCTCCGACCCGCGTTCTGTAGCTCTTTGACATGATCATGTACATATACTTACTCACGCTGTTGTGTTAACACGTGGATGGATATTTCCATGCATTGCCTCACTGTAATTATATTTCCTGTTACGTTTCACATGCAAAACTAATAACGCCCTCGGTGATGTTCCTGGGTTTTGCGGTATTTTAGATCCGATGTCCAGCTTTTTTCCCTTTGGTGTGCTGGAAATTAAGCGGCTGTTGTATGAAACAGGCTCAAAAAGGGGCTCAACAAAGTTCTTTAAATCTACTGTGTACTGTGGGCTTGTGAAAACACTGATTGTCCTTTCTTATGGTGTTTGAGTATCATAACTAGGCCAATTTTTGGCTTTGATACAAATCGAGAGTGAACTCTACGTCAAATTCTTAGTATTATTGAAAATAAGTAGGGATCTTTTCATGCAACGCCCCCAATTTAAGGACTAAGTCCCTAATTGTTTTGACTTAATTAAGGGCTCAGTTTTTAGTTATATTGTTAGAAAATGTCAAAAGTAAAATGATAAAAACATTACATGTGTGACTTACGAAAGAAACAAATATGCAAAGCATTTAGGGAACTTAGAGACTGTTTTATGCAATAGACCACAGGTGTCAACAGGTGCTGCTTTCTGTAAGACTAGTTTTTGTTAGTTACGTGGAGATATTGCCATACATGACACACGAAGCTCCTGATCTCACTGGCTTTCACTCGTCAATGTCTTCCGTTAAAAATCGGAACCTGGGGCTGCGTTATGTATTGCAAGACACTCGCAATACACCTGTAGCGAGAAGGCTTTCCCCACTGTGGTCAGAATAACAACATGAATAAATAGTTGGCCGACTTTCTATGACTGACACGTCACTGAAAGGGACATCATCGTTTTACAGCCGAAAAACGCGCTATTGAGAATGTTGCTTGATGAGATAGATTTCTTGAAGCTCTTAGATTTGACCGGAGCTACAAAACAGTACAATGCATTCTGCTTGTATGATTTTATTACAAATTAACAATTCAAGCCAGTGCTTGCCAGACATAAGCTGAAATCAAGGTTGGTGACTTATTTAAAGAGATTAATTCAATGCCCTTGAATAAATACTCTGAAGGATTTACATATGTAGCTCGTCAGTAGCGTTTGGCTCCGACTGCGAAGGCACCACGCTGAAATTCGCAATAGAGCTGATTTCAGAATATCACGTTTTTTGACAATGTCACTTCAAAACTGGGATATGTTGTTATTGCAACGCGGGAGGCATGCTCGTGAGAAACTATGGAACTGTCCGCACTCGCGACATACACCAACTCAAAATTTCAGCATCGCACACCAACGTGAATCACTTTATTGCAGATCGTTCTGGCACCGCGACCATAAAACTTTGTCAGTCCCTTCTGTTCATAGATTTTTTTAAATATTGACTGAAAACCGCCAAAACGTACTCAACCAAAAGTTGTCTAAATCTCGGTTTCCGAATAATGCCAAAGAAAGCTTGACCATTAGGTAAATCTCCAGCAAATTTGGGAAAACTACTCTAAAACTCCAAGACTGCAGCAGCGTACCTTGTACTAGCGTTCTTGATTGAAGTACATACTTAACGTCTCGTTCAACTTTTCGAAGGTTTGGGCTCGCAGATGTATAGATTTACATAAAAAACAAACACGCTGGCACGGTGTCCCAGGGACAGGGGATTTGCGACCGGTGCAGTAACTTTTAAAAGTTAACTTGGCAGCCAGGCCAGTAAAGACAGGATAAGTGTCCCGGCGGGCCAGATCATTTATTTGCTGAAGTTCAAACACTGATTACAAACATATATCCTGCACGTTTCTATGCAAAAACTTGCAGAAGACAATGATCTTTTTCACTCCACCTTCACTAAAAGGCTCCAAATTAGTTGACTGCATGGACTGTAGATGACGCGATGTTTCAAAAACCTCGAAAAGGTGAGTATCACCCTGTTTAGCTCGCTAAAAATCGGATTAAAACTTTTACTCCCATAAAATCGGTCTCATAATATTCTTTCCTGAGATAATCAGCGACTATCTTGTTTATAAAAGTTGATTTTGCTGACGATACACCTTCTTCAATGTCCCTCCCGTGTTTTTTCATCGAATGTTGCACTGCCGGATTTTCTCTGGTTTTGCCCGAAATTCCCACAATTTTTATTCGAATCTGGGGGCACCTGTCCCTCTGATCCCGCGTTTAGTACGCCTCTGGATCTGAAAGCATCATATTTATTACTTTATCACGTCTGTTGGTCTTGTCAATATCTTGGTGAGGCAAGTGGTGAATAGGATGGTTCATAATATATAAACAAGTGCACTTCCGATATTGAGACGATTATATTAGCTGAAGCCATGGTTGTTTCGTAATGGACGCGAACACTGAGTGTACAAATAATGTCTAGTTGAGTACAACTTGACATTTGCCAATCAAAAATCAATTCTTTTTGTTCTCATCCAAACAAACTGGCTTCATAGATGTTCTATACTCGTTAATTTCTTACGCATTACGTCATTTTAAAGTGGTAATCGCTCTCCACCAACTTGGTTACCAAGAGTATCATACCATCGATAGCCCATGCGTCAATATTTGAAAAAATGAATTTTGTTTCAAGAGAAATGTTTTCCATGCGTGAGCGCTACTTATACAGTGAAAAGGTGAACACATAGGCATGTTTACCTCTCGCTGTCTTAAACTGGGTGAGACTGTGTCTATTTTATACTTTCCGATTGATTATTTAATGTTGACGTAAGCCCGAGTACAAGGACGGATCCAGGATTTCCTAAAAGGGGAGTTCGGGTCGAGGATTTTTTGAGAAACGTGGTCCAATTCAACAATCTAAAAATTGTAGATTTGATATCACTAAAATCAAGGGAAAAGGGCGGAGTTCGGAACCCCTTGACGTTCCCCCCCTGAACCCGCCTATGACGTAACTGGTGCAGTTACACGTGGCTTGGCCTTCACTCATGCACTATATTGAACGTTTATTGTCACTACTTCTTATCCAGGCGCATATACATGAGCGACGCACCATAGGGAGCTGGGGGCTATAGCCCACTTTTTTCAGTGCTAGGCCGCACATGGTCTATAGGCGGTGCACCACAGGAGGGCTGAGGGCTTTAGCCCTCCCCCCCCCCCCACTTTTTTCAGTGCTGCGCCGCCCATGATATGCAACTTCCCTGTATGACTGTCAGTTTAGATGTACCAATGAGTAGTATTAGTATTTGCTTGAAAACGCCGAAGCTGTGCTTGGCGCCTAATGCACATGTGAAAGGGCCTGAGGCCGATCCGATGAGTTTCCGGGAGAAAATGGTCATATCTGACACAAGCGTTACAGGAGAATGATACTTACCAATTCGAAATGGTCGCTCGTCGTCAACTGACATCGCAGATGCGCGGACGATTTGTACACGATTTTTGCTTTTTCGCCGGGAAAGCGGGGACAGCATCAGTTTTGTATTTCTGAAGTGTGATAACACTATTGCAGATCCTTCCATTCGCTTCATCTTGCTTTTCTATCGGGATAGAGCTCAATCGACAGGGTCACCCGACATCACCCGACATCACCCAATTTGTAATTTAGGCATTTTTGTAAGGATTCAATGACAGTGACAAAACTTAAATCGATCGTTCACAAGTGCCCAAAGATAACAAATGTGACGCAACAGCAAGTATGACACAGTGCCCCTTGCGCCTCTGGAAAACATGTCTCCGTGCCTTATTATTCCAATACTCTGAACTCATATCGTAATTCCTGGTTGTTCCTCTTGTTGCCAAGGCCAGGTTCATAATGACAGTGACGTGGCCAACTGGGAGCGTGCAGACCAGACTTGAAAGTGCGATTTACATTTGCACGCCGATTCAAGACATACATAATTATTCATATAATGGTTAAAGTTTGGAAAATTCAAGTGACTTTACATCGGACGTTTCCTGAAATGTGACCATCAGTTCAGGATTTGTCTAAATTGATAATGACCATGAAAGTCAAATTTTATTTTAAAAAAATGATATGATCATGAAGGTACGGTTTTGGACTTTTGATAATGCTCCAATAATTATGCTAATACAAGTTGTCAAAGAGCGGCACCTCTTGTGCAACAGTTTTTCGGGGAGAAAGCTGATGCGTACGCATCACAGAGTAGAAATTTGTGGTTGCAATGTGAATCTCGTTAACCAATGCACATTCAAGTTGTTGGTAGCCTAACTCGTGTGTATATGGTCAGTGACTCGTGTTTGAAGGTCCGTGTGTGAATGAGGAAAGTCATTTTGCTCTCGTTTGGCATCGTTCGACAAATTAATGGACCGGTGGCAGATCTAGGTTTTCAGTAAGGGGGCTTAGGATTCGAGCAAATCCGAGGCGCGTAGCGCCGACCGGAAGGAAGGTCGGGAGGGAGTTTCCCCTCACGTGTAAGATTTTTTGTGGTTTTTAGTAGCTGATTTCGTTTTTCTGACGCAATTTTTTGCTCTTTTTATTTTTGATCCTGTCCCGATGGGGGTGGGTTTGAACCTCCTGACCCCCCCCCCCTGTAGATCCGCCTCTGTGGACTACTGTGTTAAGAGACCGCGCATCTCGAATCACCACAGAATCCATTTAGAGACACAGTCGACACAGAGTTTTAGCTGAGCAACAGCTCAACTTGATTGGCTTCCCCGGTTTCGTCGCGATGATAAGCCGGCTTACAAACCAACCAGGTGCCTTAGCCGGTTGACACAGCGGCAGAACTAGCAAAACCTATCAAGTGCATCCACCGCAGCAAAATCAATCAAGTGCTCCCACCGCTCTCTTCTTTCGGAGGAATTGAGCAGGTGACGGAGGTAACTTTGAGGAAAATCAACAAAACTCGGTTATAAGTATCTTTTTAATGTAGGGAAAAACAAATGCGAATTGATCTGGTTTTACAATGCAATTAACAGATGTCTGCACTTGATCAACGTAAAAGCTGAGCGCAGTAAGTGTATTGAATGGCAAATAATACCTGCATGTAGACGCCTCCGGTGAATCGTAAATATTTCGTACTGAGGCAGCAATGTTTCCCTTTTTCTCTATATTCAACAAATGAATCAAAGGCCCTTTTGTCTCGAGTAGTAAGCAGTCAGTAATTGGTAATGTATATAATTTCACCCAACGCCTCGGGGAAGGCGTGGAACATAATTAAATAATTGGGTCAATGTGACGCAATTAGTCACCTACAGGGAAGTTCAGTTGTTACATCCGCTTCAAAATCTTGTCACTTTGCAGTACATATGATTTGTCAAGCTGGGTCTAAAGTGACAATATCGGCGAGAAATGAGGTTTTCCGACATCGCCCCTAACTCAGAATCGAACCAACAACCTCAGCGCAAGCAGTCCAACACTCTGCTGTCGGACAAACATCTCTCGAGATATCGCAAAGCTTTAACGTATTTTAACTAGTAAAGCCACCAGCCCTGACTGCTGCGAATGGCACGCAGAAGATAGCAAGGGTTAGTAGCAATTTGTAATAACATTACAAAAACACAGCAGGGTTTTCATAGCTCTGGTCAAGCTCAACAACTTCAAAAATATATCTCATCCTTAATGATCTCAAAATGCGTTTTTGGCCATGAAATCGACTATGTCCCTTTAATTACCAAACACGGCTGAACACCGATGATCAATTCTTGGGCTGTAAATATATATCATTGCGCTAGGTAGGCCCTATAGTCTAAAGTGAACGGATTTTTTCTAGTCTGTTTGGAGCGTGGACAAGAAAGGAAAATTAGTGCTAAGTTCCGCTCACGTGCTGGCAGATCAGTTGTCTCTTCACCCGCTTTAGAGCGACTTTGAAAGAATAGATAACTCCTCTTTGGTGAGATCGTCCACAACCGGTTTTGTGTTACGATATTCTGCAAATTAGAAACTGCTCTGAGAGATAAATTTAATACTCAGCTACAAATATGTGTTAACAAATGGTTGAGTATTTTGGGCCTTTGACACCGCGCCACCTATATTGAAAATGGCCATAAGTGCGCATCATCATGCATGCCTTTGTGTACACGTTTGTCTAATATGTAGGGTACGGGAATGAGTCAGAAAAGTAAAGTGGATTGTTTTTTTGTTTTGTATAGCGCATTGTTATCTTGCATGCATTTTCAAAAACACTTGCAAGGAATGCATCGATTTAGTGTATTCTTTTGATTATTGCAACCGCAAGCCACGGTCAGCAAATAGAGCTACATAGTGATTCATTTCCAAACATCAACTCCTTGGAATGTCTCACGCTATTTCCCAACTAATCAGAACGTTTGAATGTCACTTCGTTCTGTTAAGCAACGTGAAGCCAAAATATGTATTTTTTTCACAACGCCACCTCACGTAGCACTGGGAAAGTGTGCTGGTAATATTTCCTGCCGTTGCGTAACCAATAAGGAGAAAAACGTCGTAAATCCGGGGAGTAAGATTCGGCTCAAGGAAGATGGTCTCTTTAATCTCGTGAAAGTACCAATAATTCTTCTTTTGCCAGGATCCTTGCATGGTCTCCGTACACGTGCTGGCCAAAAGTGTCTAGGCGTTCTCGAAATGTAGTGGGTTTGTCCAGTGTGTTGCATGCTAGTACTTAGGGTTCGTTTGGTGAGATATGCTGTGCAAGTGAGTGGGTGTATCACTCAGCATTGACAATCAAGGAAGGGAGGATTAATAAGTCGAGCTAGCTGGCTCTTCAGGGCGTTGGTGTGTTTTATGTGCAGCGTAGCTGTTCTGAAAGGCCCTTGATATGCAAAAAGGCGACCTTGTGTCTTGTTTTACTTCGTGGCTTCCTCGAAAGCACCTTCTCAGAGTCGGGGCCGAGAACCCTTGAGTATGTAATACTGGCATTGGTTGGCCTTCAACGCTAACTTGAGGTGTCTGCTCTATGCGATTAAATGCGAGGCTTATTATGAAGCGCCAAACGTTTCTTAAACGAGTGTCTTTCTGCGTGTAGAAATGTGCTTAATCTACGCGTATTTTTGCTTTATCTATGCATACTTTTGCTTAGTCTACGTGTACTTTTAGTTTTTATATGATCATCGTTCTTCTGTTATTCAGTGCGCACTTTTACTTAATCTGCGCGTAATTTTACTTAATAATTGCGTTCTTTTCATCACTTCGTGTACTCCAATCACGCCCTATTTGACACGCAGTGTTAAAGATGGTCAGTTGCCAATTTGGGCAACTGAACGAAGGACTGTTCGAAACAAAAGTTCGGGATTTTGTTCGAGTCAGGAGGAATTAAAGATATCGACGGCCTCATAACGTGTACCTCCATGAAGCTTAATTAGAGCTCCTATAGCAGGGGCGGATCTAGTATTTTGAGTTAAGGGGGCCAGGGCAGCATATTAGCCAGGATTTTGCCCGACAGACATTCGCACCTCCGAACTGCCTAATGGAATCTGGGAGAATTTTAGGGGGGTCATGGCCCCCTTGGCCCCCCTCTAAATCCGCCACTGTATAGGAGCTTTACCGTCTCTACTGGGGCCAGTCGAGACGGTGGCACTCATGTCTAAAGTATGTGTTGATTAAGAGCAGAACGATGATCGTTTAAGAACTAAAAGTACGCGTAGATTAAGCAAAAGTACACGAAGATTAAGCAAAAGTACGCGTAGATTAAGCAAAAGTACGCGTAGATTAAGCAAAAGTACGCGTAGATTAAGCATATGTCTACGCGCAGAATGGTGTTGGTTTAAGAACCCTTTGGTGCTTCATAGCTGTTATAATTCGCGCTCAGTTGAGAAGAGTTCGACCAAACGATTGTTTGAGCTTCATCGTCTGGTTGGAGGGAAAGTGCATGTGTAGGTCAGTTACTATCGCCTTTCGGTCTGTGGTGGGTTTTCTTCAGCCACGTTGACTTATAAGGAGACATATTGAAAGGGAAATTGGTCATAACTGGCTATTCCAAACGCACGAATCACCTCTACGATGACTAAGTAAATAGTACATTTTATGTAACGTCTCTAGAGGGACATGGAGCATGTGTTTTCTATTTGTAAAGTGTCCCCGTAGCTTTCCCAAACAATGAGTTTTGACTTTTTCAGACTCAAGACGACTGTTCCCAAGACAACCACGCCCAGTAAGGGGCATGTCACTCCAACTGAGATGAGTGTCAGTGGAGCGTGGGGACTGGGCACAGACAATGGCAAACTCGAGAACTCGGGAGAGAGTCTCGAATACAGGTAATCAAGAAGTGTTCCCATTAAAGTCATTCCGGTGGCGTCATTTCATACTTTACAGCCTCGTTTTAGATGGAGACGCTCAATATTTTGTACCAGAGGTAGCGTGCAGACTCACGAGAATTCTTATTTTCGTATTTTGAGTTGACAAACTTCGGCGTAGTGGGGCCTTTGCGATTTGATAGTTAATTTTATTGCAGAATAATATATACTCGTTTGCGCCCAGTACTCAAAGGAAAATACATCGATGGTGTCTGCAAAAACAAGGCAATAACTTAAGTAAGTTTTTGTGTAAATCATAAAAGCCATGGTTCGAAAGATGACTAGGGAGATTCTGCTTGTTATAAACTCACTCACTAAAATGCAAACTGAGCCCTATTGTTATCTGGATAGTCATGCCCAGTTCATGAGCCAATATTAATGAATGATATATTTAAATTTGAGGCTACAAATGCTTCACCGATACGGTGCGCCCTTTCACACCTTACCAAAAGTTGATTTGTCTGCCGCGGATAGTACCAAAAAGTTTCGAGATAGAATAGGCCAGCCATTTTCACATGTCGTCGCCTAAACTGTTCTTCCCACTCAGCACCTAAATTGTGCATCTTCATTGTGTCATCAGTTTTGCCACCATAACTTGTTTTAGTCACATAATTTATTCCGTTTCTAACTCTACCTTTGAGTACCATGCTGTAAATAAGACCTGACGTGTGTAAGTGCTGCATTTTACTTTCGTTAAAACATCACCACCATCACCATCACCTTCATCATCACCCCCACCCTCACCATCATCATCATCATCACTATCATCATCATCGCCATCATCATCATCACCATCACCATCATCATCATCATCATCACCACCACCATCCACATCATCACCATCACCATCACCACCATCATCATCATCATCACCATCATCATCACCATCATCATCATCATCACACCATCACCATCATCATCATCATCATCATCACCACCACCACCACCATCATCATCATCACCGTCACCATCATTATCATCATCATCAATAGTATTATTGCTACTATTCTTTTCCGTTCCAGTTGTGTTTGGAAATGTCTGTAATTTATCTGCTGCAGAAATTTTATCACTGCCCTTCCTCTCAATTGTACAACGAGCTGTCTACATGAATACAAAGTGCCCACCCTAAAACGAATGGCAACTGTGGTGCACAACGATTCAGTGTACGCTGGCTGCAAAACACTAGTCCGCGGTATTGTTGCTAATGAAATATTGTGTGTTCTGTAATAGAATCTGAAAAGGCAGGCGTGTTGTGACTACGATAGCTAGGATAACGCGCGCTTTGTCGGTGTAATTCTGTCCTATAATAGTAAGAAATCTGCACTCCAGTGTTTGAATAATGGCGATTACTCCACTATATTTACATATGGAAATGTAATTCCAATATTGTCAAAGCAAATTATTGATTCAAAATAAAATATATGAAGAATAGAGTTTCTACTCTCTCGTTCATCCCCTTGTGTCAATGCTTGCCACTAATAAAACAATTTTGAGAGGAATCCTGCATTCACTGCACACGGGTGTCTTGTGGGCCTACTCTGAATTTTTTATGGCAAAGCTATTTTTACTTTGACAAGCACTGAGAAGCAAAATAGTTTGAGTGAATTTCCAATAGAAAGCAGTCAATATGCTCTGTAGCCAGAATGTGTCCTTGCACAATTTAGAATTAGGTATAACGTTAGGCCATTTTGGACATAGCTATACACGATTCCGTGTAGATTCTCCGAGGGTTACGCCCCCTCGACCAATTGCCTAATGTTATCATTTTTGTCTCGACCGTTACAACTTCCGCGGTTACCCCCACCTCTGATAAGCACCGATGTTCACACTCCTCTATGTCAGAGCCACTTTGCCCGGCCGCCATGAACAAAATCCTCAGTGATCCGGGTTACCAGGGCAAGTGTGGTCACGTGCCTCATTTGGCAATATCTTTTCGGTCTCTGGCTATATCATGCGCGCACCCCGGGAAGGGGCTCGGGAGGCTTGAAGGCCCCCCCCCCCCNGGCCCCCCCCCCCCCCCCATTTGGCGAAGTGGGCAAAAAGGTCCGTCTTAGAGAAACAAAAGCTTCGAAAAAAGTAGAAAATGAGACAAAAGACCACTGAAAATGCAGGAACTACCAAAATTCGACGAATGCACAATTCATAACTCTGAAAGTACCCTGTGAATCTTAGTAAAAGGTCCACATTCTCAAAAATAAAATTCGAGCCTCCCATTTTTTAAACTGGGCGCGTGCATGAATATGTCGTGAATTATTGCGTCAACGGAAGGTACGCCTGTACTAACTGGTCGTCACCCATTTCGCTACCCACGTCGCTACAACTTGAACAAGGCTGCTTTCTGAAAGTCGTGCCTTTTTGTATCCCTGTTTGCATCTAGTCCGGTTACGTCTGTTCTGTAAAAACGTATTTTAGGTGGGCAATTGAGATTGTTGCTTATATCTAAATCTGTTGACTTTTTATGCACAGGTGTAAGCTATTCGTCATGGGAGATCTTGGAAGTGGGAAGACCAGTCTGGTACAATCGCTAATCGGTGAATCTGTGAGGACAGTTGAACAACCAACAGAGGGAGTAACTGTTGACACTTGGTTTCCGTTTGAAAGTGATGAAAGGGGTGAGATAGACTTTAGGGTTCAAAACACCCAATTTTCAATACTCGTTGGTGTTTTACTTTTGCATTTAGAAAGTTTTGCCAAGTTCCATCACGTAGTGGGCACGAAACATGTTACTATTTCGTGCCATGTGATTAAGTTTGCATTATTTAATTATTCATTTTGCAAATTTTTAGAATTCCTCGACGTTGTCGTGGATAGGATTTGTCGCTGACACTTTGAAATGATTTTCCAAATACTCGCTCACAACAGAAGATGCCCATCAATTTTCTATTTTGGCAAGAATCGTCAGTAAATTCAAGCTGCACCATATTTCAGTGTATTACTTGGTCACTAGACTAAATTTAAGATTGAGTACTTCTTCATCAATGGATATGACTATGGTACCGAGACATGCACAGCTTCAAAGCAGTTTCAGCATCCTTAAGTTCATTCCTGACTTGAATGGCAATCTGGGCTCAGGGTCTATACTAGTAACGCTTAACTGGAATCGAAGATTGACCAATGCCACTGTTTGAGTAAACTTGCAAATTTTTGCTCGAATCTTGCAGCGTGATTAGTTGATTTTCGAGTCTGAATCTGAGTTAAGTGTTGAGTTCGAGGATTTAGATCTTGGACATTTGTTATACATGGCTTATGGAAATTTGACTGCATAAAAATCAGACATTATTGCTCCCTTCCATTTCATGCAATGCAGGTGTTCAAAACAAAAGTGGCATCGGTACCGCGTTAAGTGGAAAGCGGCGAGGCGAGACTGCATCGTGAAAGTTTGTTAAGTTATATGCAGGCATGTACTATCTACCGTAGGTTGAAAATGAATGTTTCCACAGCTTTTGAAAGGAGGGTTGGAGGACCTGCGATAACAACAGTTTTATTCCAGGCACAAACGGCAATGGTGTAACTGGGAAAGAAAACCTGGCTGTCGATATTTGGGATCTGTGCGGGAGACAGGTAAACAACAATACGGTATTACTTAAGTTGTATGCGTAAATGATAATATGCATTTTAGAAAAAACTGTCTGTTCATTGTTTTGCTGGACTGTGTGTGAACATGCCACATAAAGATTTTTTCGCCGTAATAGTCCTTTAGCCACGTTATGAGTAAGGATCGAAACAAATGCTCGGTAACACCTCTAAAAACAATGGCTGCACTAAGCCTGGTCAACAAGACATCGGATTGGTTGGTAAACCGGTTATCGTACTCGGCTAAGATATGGAGTACGGCAACCGGTGTATCAACCAAGCGGTTGTCTTAGCCGGTAGACGATGACCACCGTCTCTACTGGCCTGCCCTTATAGACGGTGAAGCTTCATGCGCCGGAAGCTTGTCGGCGAATTATGCCTCACACTAATTAAAAAATCAAAGTCACATTGTTAAAAGCACCTTTTGCGCATAGAGGGATGCTTTAGGAGACCGTCAATGTCCTTAATTCCTTCCAATTCGAACACTGCTCCCGTAATCAAACTTTTTTTCGAGCAGTCCTTCGTTCAGTTGCCTAAGTCGGCAACTGGCAACACTGCGAGCGCTCCTACTTTTACCGCGCGCGCCAGATGTTTTAATCAATGTGAAGCATAATTCGTCAAAAAGCTTCCGACGTATGAAGCGCCCGATTGGAGGCTCACCGTCTCTATAGAGATGGTCGTCACTGTGTACTTAACCACTTTACCTGTTTCAACTGGCGAAGTGATTAAAGTGCCGCCTATCATTGGTCTAGGTCAAGGTTACAATTAGCACATTGTACCTTATTTCAAGAGCGAATTGATGAAACAACTAAATTCAAAATAGCTGTACGCTTCTTTGAGTGTTGGTAATTTGTAGAGAATCTGTAAAGGTTCAGAGAGATTGTCTTGCTTTCGAACCCGAGGCGTACTTGAAAACACGCCCGACTTCGCCTTATATTGAACGACATTTGGATCTCATCGTATCAGGCAAAGATGTAGGCCTCGTGTTTTCGTAGATTTTATCCTCTGCTTCCAAGTTTAATTCGAAATATAAATGTTTGTACTTTTCCGTCGCCATTACAGGTTTGCCAGGTGGCCCATCAGTCGTACATGACCAAAGGTGCTTTATACGTCATCGTCTTTAACGTGGTGGATCAGACGAGTTGTGATAGTGTGCTTAATTATATACACCTGATACAGACGAAGGTAATACGTCCATTTTGTGAGTGACGTGTCTTTGTTGCTTGGGCCAGAGCAGTTTCCCATTGTGGGGGCTTCTAATATGATGTTGTCTCAGATGTTTTTAAGTTATGCAGGACCCTAGAAAAAGTCCAAATTTGATTAAGTTCGGAACTTCATCTGAAACGGCTGATCGGATTCACATGAAACTCCTAAACTCTGTTAGGGATTGTTTTTTAAATGTTCCATTTTGCATGAGAAGCTATCAAATTTATGTCTATGATTTTTACAAAAAAATAAATTTGCATATAACACAAGCGAAATGATAATTTTACTTTTAATGAATTAAAATCTGTAGTTGTGTGGATATTTGGCTAAATACAGAGGCTTGCCGATAGCGTTCTGTAACCTTAAACCCGCCTCGCGACAAACAAACTTACTTTTGAAATGTCCCTACACTCAAGTTTTTCCTACCTGATGTGAGAACTGGTTTCTGGATTTCGAAATAAGTTCGTTATTGCTTGAGTACATACTCGGCATTTAAAATGACCCGCTGTGACACGTCAAATGATTGAGCACGGTCTCCGTTGATGACGAACTGTCAATCGTTACGTAGCTCTGAAATAACGTCAAATCTGAGTAAAATACCGGTTGAGACCAGGGGTCGGTATCAATAAAATTGACTTAGCTAAGAGAAATCTTAAATTTCAGTCAAGTGGAAGTTTTGAAAGTTGAGACAAATCTTAGACTTAAGCCAACAAAGAATTTTATCAGTTTCTTGGCCCCAGTTCTGTAACTGTAAGTTGCCTTAATTCAGTCGGGTTTACAGCAGTTTTAGCGTCATCTTGGTTAAAAATACGACTTTCGGTTGACGCTAGATAGATTTTGAACTTCATCAAGTTTCTTTGGGTCCTAATTTATTATGCATGTGTCACCCCGGATGGAACGTTCGAGGTACAGGTCATTTCCCACCATTTTTGTTTGGAGCAACGATTCATGGTGAACATCTGAATATTAATTACCAAAAATTTCCGTAATTTAGTATTTGTCTTTGAAGAGTGTCCTAGGAAAACATGCGCGCACCCAGCCTTTAATATGAGGGGCTCGAATTTCTGGCGATGTGGACCTTTTGCGGAAGGACTAAACAAAAAACGGGGTACCACCCTCACTGTGCGTCTTTACCTTTTCAGTGGAATTTTGTCTCGTTTTCTCGGACTTTTTGTTTCTCTGAGGCGGACCTTTTTGGCCTGTGCGCGCGCATGGAAAATTCTAGGCTGAATTAGACCCGGGATTAGAACTCAGTTGAGTGCGATTCAGCCTTTGTTTGATCTGCAATGGACGGGAAATGGCTGGAATCGGCACCTTTAGAGTCAGTGACGGAGAAATGGTGGACAGTGGAAGTGACGATGAATTATTTCGCGACCAGGCAGTGGGCACTGCGCCATAGGGGACTAGGGCTATACCCCCCCTCCCCCACCTTTTTCAGTGCTGCGCCGCCCATGAATATAGAAGCCCATTTTTGAACAGAAGAACGCGTGGGCTGAATACGCACAGGCCCAGGCAGAGGTCGAACCAGCATATGGTGAAGTTGTGCTGGTTCTTGACCTTGGACACTGCGGTGACTATTCACACGCACGGGTGACATGAACTTCTTGGCACTGAGTCACTGCAGTGGCTGCAGGTGGCGGCACTGAGCAGAGAAGAGAAGTACCGGCGCTACATGGCATCATTCTTCATAACACGTTCTAGATGTACCTTTATGATTTTTGCGTGCCGTTTTCGTAATCCGAGGGTAAGGAATGTTAGAATTATCTGAGGGGTGGACGAATGTCCCAACTTTGAGGGATCTTTTCATCCACTGGAAATTGGTCAAACGGAACACCTATATTCTTTGAGAACTCATAATACGTGCACTCAGGTCCGTAACAACCTCCAGGCACACTGAATAAGACTCCGAGAAAGGCAAATTATGGGACTAACTTGTTACAAGAGGAAGAAAACGATAATTTAAAAGCATCCGATGACAGACACGTTCCGAAATGCACGTGAACAAAGATGGCAAGAAATGATCTTTGCCGCCAATGTCACGTTCAGCGTGACCCATGCATAATTACTTAGTAGAATACTCAAAAATATGATGAACATCAACATTTGTCAAATTGTATAGACGCATTTTCATTCACAGATTCGTTGTTAAGGTCATTACAACTGCGTCAAACTCTGACTTCCACGATCTTCGCGATCTGCGCTCCCCTCCGGTCATCTCGAGAATTTCACAACAAATTATTGTGGGTTTTGTATTTCCCGCCCCCCCCGCCGTTTCCTGTTTTGTGTGTTATATTATAATATGCGCAGCAAATGACAATAGCTGCGTCGAAAACGAAAATACATACTATAAAGAAAGTTGTTGCTGTGGTTTTGTCGGTGATGGCAATGCTGGTAGATATGGTGACGATATCGACGATGACGTGAACTTTAACGAGGACGGTGACGACGACCACGATAGTGTTGTGTTCAACTTAGTCTTCTCGAATTTCAGTGTCCTGGTAGTGCCGTTTTGCTGGTAGCAACAAAAATTGACAAAATATCGAGTGCCGAAAAGCTTTTGATCAAACAAAACGAGATAATAAAGATGGTGCTTGGTACCGAGGCTCGCCTTATCGACAACATTCAAGAGGAGCTTTACAAACTCAAGTAAGTCGTTTACATATATTTGTAAACATGTTAATTGATTTCGAAATTAACAACAACGTAAGCAGGAGACAGTTCGTGAGCTAGTTTGCCGATGCTCGACACTTTCGATCAAAATGAACGTTTATTGCAATAATCAATATTGATTAGGCAGGTGTTTTTCATAATACCTTGCTCGGACTTCACGGTATATTTAATGTCGTCAGTGAAAGTGCAAACGTCGTGCAAACGATTTCTGGAAATTATCATGATCGTTTGGTTTCGCACGGAATGGCTCTTCTGATACAGCCAAGACCATTGGCTCATGTTGTTTACCGAAATACTCCGTCTCTCGCTTTTTGGGGAAAAAACGCCACGCTAATATGTATCGAAAAAATACGTGAAATACGCCTTAGATGGCTGATTTTAAGACTTACTAGTTAAGGCTTGATTTTGTTCACCATTTAAAAGAACAAATTTGAATCATACCGTGTAAATTTTTTCTCGTTCACACGAGATTCTTATGAAAGGCGTTTTCACTGGTAAGTACGAAGATTAAACTACTATCAAAACAAATGTGATTGAATCTTCCCCACTGTGACATGAACGTCCTTGTCTTGTAGGTTGTGCAATATATGCGGCAAAATACAAGAACAAATTGATTACTATGACAACGCTTTGAAAACTCGCCCAAAGCTTGCAGACAGTATCATGGAAATAAGTTGTTCTAGTGGAAAGGTAATATGCCAAGATAATTTGATGCTTTTGTGAAATACTGTACAAATATGGATCAATCCTGCTTTATTGTTCTGGCCTCGTGTACTCGCACTGTAGTCGGGGTTTATGGTATCCACCGCGTCTGGTTGGACGGTTCACGAATAGCGACATCTAGCGGCATGAACGAAAAGTCATATTCTACGACCTGCTTGGTCAATATTGTTGTATATCGGAAGTTATCCACTCAAAGAACAAACGTATGAGTGGCCGTGTAATAGTGCTGGACCTGTCCCTGATCTCCGGAAGTTAAATTACTTGCAGCGCCCTTTTTAAAGGACACCGTTCTGGTTCATCTTTTAGAGAGACCTCTTTCGTTTTGGTTCTTGAATAGAGCGACTGAGTTATCTTTCGAATTGTCTACAATAACACCTTGGGCAGAATAGAGTTCACAGGTTGCTTTAACGGTACCATGTACCACCGATTTCATTTATTCGGCCATTTTGAAGCTTGGTACGTTTGTCTATTTCGTCTACTCTGTTAAGCGTTTTCGAACTTGCACATACCTTTCGTAGTTAACGACAGTAACACAGAGTTGCTCTGCCAATACATTATTCAAAAGAAATCAGAAATCGCCATTAAAGCGGTGGGGTGTTCTTTAAACGAATCTTCACACTGGGAGTGGAAAGGTTGTCCTTTTGGGAAAGATCGATAGTTTATGCATTTAGTACTAGCAGGAAAACGCTTTGACGTTGTCCAGCGATTTAACAAAAGTGATGGATGTTTTTCCGTGAAATTATGTTATTATCAAGAAATCCGTCAATCGCAGACTGCCGGAAATTAGATATCCCTCAGGCTACAGACTGTTTGTTTCCAAGGTTTGCTGTTTGAGGATGAAAACATTGTGTTTAAATTAAACCTTTCAACATAAGTTTGGTTAATTGAAAGCACTTGAGATGCTACAACTCAAAATAAACTGAAATTTATCAAAATAAGATATCATCCTTTTATTGCAGGGCGTGGAAAAGTTAAGAAAAACACTTCTCGCAAAACTTTTGGATCAGAAACTTTTTCCACTCCATGGATACAGCGTGGGACATGAAGTTTGGATATTAAAGGATAAAATAACCAAGTTAAAGAACGCAGGAACCGTATTAGTATCGTGGACTGATTTCAAAGTTTATTGCGACGAATTAGAAAATCTTTTCCAAGACGAGAATGCCGTTAAGGAATATCTAAATTTCTTAGAAATCTCGGTAAGTTCAGTAGTTTAAGTGTAGTAATCGTACGGCGTTCTCATGGCAGTGACGACTGAGCACGTGAGACACTTGGATCGCCACCTAGCTTCACTGGGAAGTACTTCTTCCTCGAAGGTGGTGGCCCAGGAAAACATTCCGAGACTAGTACCTCGTGATCGGACGCCGCTGTCTCGTGGAAGTCTAGTCGCCTGTTAACGTGAATAATATACAGTGGCGTGTGTTAGCGGTATTCAAATTGACACGGTAAAAGATGAAACTGATTGTGCTGTTAAAATCAGCGCGATTATTGTTGTATAAGTATGAATTATCATTCTTATACACCGTATGTTGGTCAAATCACTTGACCTATTGTAAAGCTGAAAAGATCTGGATAGGGGCTCGATCCGGGGAATTTCTGCATAGGCGGATTTAGCTGCGGCAAAAAAGAAAACAGCAAGAGCGTAGGGAAATGTAGAGTTTTTTAATTTGCCCAGGTAATTAAAATTATACGGATGAAAAAAGGTTTAAATGTGTGCAGTTTTAGTGTTTGGGGGGCTCAGATCTAATTTGAAGTGTCAAATTCGGAACACGGCGCATT
Source organism: Phoronis australis (assembly GCA_002633005.1). NCBI lineage: Eukaryota > Metazoa > Phoronida > Phoronidae > Phoronis > Phoronis australis. The sequence continues at coordinate 241,879 of NMRA01000137.1, read as the reverse complement.
CGTAACGGAACTATGGCTAAGTGTAGGCTCTCCCGCGATATCCCAGGCTACCGGTAGTGGCGCTACGCACTACGACTCCGTTTCCGTCGTCTGCTCCACTGTGCAATGAAGAAAATTTACTTTATTTTTTAAAGAAAATGGAACCTGAGTGACGATGAAAAAACAGAAGCTGCTGGTGAGATGTGAATTCTAATCTAAGCCTTAGTGAATCACTCAGAAACTCATTAATTCTCTCTTTGTCAAACCTTAACTTAAGACGACTTCCAAAGCAATCCCGTCATTATTGCCAACACAAAAAACGGATTTGGTCTTTTGGGCATTTGATGACTATTTTAAATACAAAAAATTTGTTAACAACCGATTGCACAAAATATAAAACGTGTAATAAGCATTACAAAAAGAAGTAGGTTTCGCGCGCAAACGCTGTGGACCATAAACAAGTAGGTCTCTTAGTTTTAGTTTAGTGGTGGTGTAGTGGTAAAGCACGCGCGTCCTATTAGCCAGGTCGTGTGTTCGAAGCTGTGGAACTCGCAGTTTTTCCTGTTTGACACGTTCTCCGTATTTTTTTTGCCTTTTTTTCTTGGATAATACTTCAGAAATCAAGGAAAATGCTTGATTTTTAGAGGAAAAAACAGAAAAATTTCCTGGGCGGGAAGGGGGCAAACCCCCCTCCCGACCTCCCCTCATTCGGTGCTATGCGCATCTACAATCGTGGTTTGCGCAAATGCTTACGGCCGGACAAAATGTTGGGCTCCCCCTTGTGATATCCTAGATCCGCCACTGTTCTGCTAACCATGCTGCTTCATAACAACACAGTTGCATAAATTACCAAGTTAGGGTAAAAGGCCTCCTGTTAAGTCTGATTGGGTTTCTGACATTGACCGGTTGTCTCGACAGCGCAGTGGACTTGAGCCTCTACATGGTTAGCACATAGTGCCGGGTTCCAGTTCCGGTCGTCACAGGGAACATTTTAGGCTTCACTATAGGTCACGTGATGTGACCAAGTTATTGCGTGTAAGAAAAACTAATAATTCTTACTTATTCCGTGCTCACATTGTTTCTTTTTTTGCCTTTTGGAAATCTTGCAAACCTTTGCATCCCTTGGATGTGAATGCTTTGTTCTGGAAAAATCTTTGTGAAAGCAGAGCTTTTCGTGGACGCAGATTTTGCTGTGATATTATTTGACATCATCTAGCCCTATAACTTCCGTCCATAAGATTTGAGTTTGGCAACAGCTTTGTTTGCTTTAACAATCGTAAAAGAGTTGCACACATAGACTTTAAAGGGGCCTGGAACGCGAATTCTCGTAAAATCACTTTTAAACAGATCGTGACGAATCTACTTCTTCGGGATACTAACGTGAGGTTTATTGACTTTGAATATTGCAAGAATTTTTAGAAAAATTCGTAATAATCAGCATTTTTAAAACACAAACCAAAAATTATAATCTTTTCAACTCAATACAGTTTTCAAATGTCTTCGCCCCTAATAATACGCGCATGCGCTCAAAGAAGTTGGACTGGCTGCTGCCATCAGTTTTGATTACATCAAAGGGAAATGTATTACGTGTGTCATGCCATACCAAATAAGGAGACGTCCATTGCCCTGTCAGAGAGCAGCTGACGGATCGTTTTGTGAAATTTGAAACCTAAAGAAAAATCAAGACGAAACTTTAAATATACCTGGTGAGCAGTGTGAGGTCTCTTTTAGTGGCAGAGACCACCTTGAATAATGCAACTTAGTCAGTTTTCACGTTCTATGTCACTTTAAGGCTGGCGTCATTCCACCAGTGGATACGCTGGCATACGGGAATGCCAATTCACGGTGAATGTTATGCAATTCAATTGTCTGTAATTGCAGGGATCAATTGTTAGGTACGAGTTAGGTGAGGGAAACGAAATGGATTCCTTGATTCTGTGTGTCAATCCGAGAGCGCTCGCTAACGCAATCTGCTGCATGCTAGTCGATGACGATAAAAAATCCTTCAGGTGAGAATCCTTGGAAAGGAAGTGAGTAATCTACTTTCAACAAGAGCGTGATTCACGTGTTCTGTACCACGTAGACTAAACATATATTTGTTACTGTTGTTGTAATCATTTCATTTCAGTCGACCTCATAAATGTTTCGTTGCACTGTCTACACCTTTTATAGTCACTTATTTAGTTATTATCATTTTAAAAAAAAACTATTATTTTAAATACAGCCTCATACTGATGTGGTATAGTCCTATCGTGAGTTTTCAATCAATTTCGATTTTTCAGAATTGAAGCTGGTAGATTTTGGCCAAAAAGCAGCAAGTGCACGACACCAGATCCTGGCCTCCTTGTTAGGGCGCTAGAGGATATACCTCTTAGAGGGCTAGCCAGGGAAATACTATTTCCAATTTTGTGGCAGGTAATGTGATTACCATGTTTCGCAGTTATTAGCAAAACCCGTTGAGGTAAACGTAGGCTAATGTTTTGTTTTTGTGCTGACTACGTTCGATGCTTACGTGAGCAATTTTAAGAAGTTTGAAATGCATTTCTGTCACTAGTCAAGTTTTGATCAAATCTAAAACATAGTTTGTTTTCTTCAGACAACTGCTGACTAATGTTTGTAAATCATCTGTCAACCGTGTCGATTTCAAAGGAAAATTTGATGTATCAAGTTAGATTTAACACTATAGATACATCAACAAATTTATTATAATACATGTAAATATAACACCTACAGGAACCTACGGAATTGCGACTGTTCAGTATTATGTTTGTGTAAATCTTTTGCCCCACTGTCAGTGAAACGTTCAGTTGGTTCACTAAGCAAAAATAAAGAGACCTCAATGGTGGGGCAAGTTTACCTTTGATATACCTGATCCCGCGTTCTTTCAAAGAACCTAAGTTTTGATTACCGATGTAAAACTCGTTTCAAAAAATTCAGGTGAGAAGTTATGTAGTTTCCAGACTACGAAAAAAACGGCAGTTCAGTATTGCTGGAGACCATGTTAGGTGCACAAAATGACCCACCGTGGCTAGTCTGACTGTACTCCCTGGTTTCAACAGAAAACAACTGTCAGTTGTTTTTGTTGACACCAGGGTGTACTCAAAATCATTTCTAAGTTTACTAAGTTTAAAATAGCAATTTTAGACTACTTTTTGTAACGTAGGAATCAAAAGGGTCTAAACAAATGTTAGCTTTGCTTTCGACTTAGGTTTACACAGCCGCATTCAACATCACCTTTTCTAGTTTTGAAGGTACGTTTTCAGGATACAAAGCTAAATGAATCTCAAGTTAGAATAATGCTGCAACTTATGGAGAACTTGGATTTGTTACAATCCAGTGACGACTGTCGTGTCGGCTTGAGTGAATTGTGCATGCCTTACTTCCCGCGCTTGTCGACAGAGGGCGCTTTCTATCTACCTCTGCTTGGATTAATGAAAACTGGAAAGCCGGTAAGGTTTTTATTTCTTGTTTAACGTTGTCAGAATAAAAATTATTTAAGTATTAAATTATTTTATGTAAGCTATACTGCCTCCTCCTCATTATCATATTGTTTGGATTCTCTGGTCAGTGACCCTCTTTGTTTTACGATTATTGGTTTAATTGTACCACGTGATCTCTTTGTCTTGTTGCAACACTGGGCCATCGTCCACAATTCTCTCCAACTTTCATTTTTCACTCTATTTCTCCGCAGCATTGGATCATCATATTCCACCTATTGCAGGTAACCTTGACGCCTCCGTACATACGTCTCTGGCTTTAGGCTTCAACTTGGATGCCAAAACCAAAAACCTTATATGGACAGACCAATATGTCGATTTTGGTCACCTCATTAACCCGGTTTCATCCCCACAACTCCACCTCTCCATTGTTAACCATCAACCCGTTTTTTCACCTACCCCCAAATCTCGCTCCATCAACAACATGTTTCAGTGGAACCAGGCATTCCTCATCTATTTAGCTATCTACACCACCCGTCACCCACATCAAGCACCTCATCTCGCAAAGTTTTGTCATACCATAATCTCCATCAATCACCATTTCGGTTTTGCCCCAGCCATGTTTTACGATCAACAGTTTCGTCAGTTGCGCTCCGTTAACCCTGTTCCTTGGGAAACCACCAATATGGAACTCTGGAATCAGGTTATCCTCCAATCTCACAAAATTTCATCTCCCTCTAACTACCCAAATTCCATCCGTACTAACTACCCACGCACACAGTCCTTTCGTTCCCAATTTCTCCAACCACGTTCAGCCGCCTCACACCCCAGCGGTTTCTGCCGGCGGTTCAACTCCGCATTCTGCCCTCAGCAGCACTGTCGCTACATCCACCGCTGTATCACTTGCAATGGCTTCCACCCCGCCTCTGCTTGCCCTACCACCTCCCACCCTCAACCAACACCGCGAACCACCTCCACCTCCACCCGACCTTCCAACACCCATAAAAATAAACAAACTTGAACCATATCTCCTCGGTTATCCATCCGCCCTTACTGTTCGCATCATTCATGGTTTCACGTATGGTTTCCGTATCGGCGTTTCCTCCATGTTATCCTCCCCACCTCCGCATAACCACCCATCTGCGGTCCTCAACTCTACTGTGACTGAACACACAATACAGCACGAGGTTGACTGTGGCCGCTACTCCGGTCCCCACCAGTACCCTCCATTCGACAATTTCATCACTTCCCCTCTGGGGCTTATACCTAAGAAAGACTCTGGTAAATTTCGCCTTATCCATAACCTTTCATACCCATCTCGGGATACCGATTCCGTTAACTCTCATATTCCCTTATCCTTCTCTCAGGTTCACTATGAAACCATCGAAAATGCCATGTTTCTAGTCCGCCGCTCCGGTCACAATTCTCTCATGGCTAAAACAGACATAAAGGATGCCTTCCGTCTTGTTCCCATACACCCTTCTGACTATCGTTTCCTTGGGTTTGTTTGGGCCGGTCAATATTATTTCGACCGTTGTCTTCCCTTTGGTCTTTCTTCCTCATGCAACATTTTTGAACTCATCAGCTCATCCTTCCAATGGATTCTTCAAAATAAATTCAATGTCCCAGGGGTGTCCCACCTCCTTGATGACTTCTTTTTTGTTGGCCCCCCTAATTCCCCTTTATGTTCCTCTTATCTCCGTACGTTTCTCACTTTCTGTGAAGAAATCGGCGTCCCCATCAATCACCAAAAGACCGTCCTTCCCACGACCTCCATCACCATCTACGGCATTCATCTCGACTCCCAATCCATGACGGCTTCCCTTCCCCAGGACAAACTCACTAAGGCCCTGCATCTCCTGCAGTCCTTCCAGAATAAAAGGTCAGTCCTACTACGTGATCTTCAGTCTCTCATTGGTTTTCTCAATTTCGCTTGCCTTGTCATCATTCCCGGCCGAGCCTTCCTCCGTCGCCTCATTGACCTCACCCTTGGCATATCTCAGCCTCATCATCACGTCACTCTCACCAAAGAATCCCGTGCGGACATTCGTGCTTGGCTTACATTCCTCCACTCCTTCAACGGCAAATCCATGTTCCTTTTTGAGCATTGGACCTCTTCCCAATCACTCAAACTGTATACTGATTCGGCCTCGGTCCATGGGGGATTCGCCGCGGTTTGCGGGTCTAATTGGTTTTCTGGCCCTTGGCCCTCATCCATCTCTCATCTTCCCATCACCTTCAAGGAGCTCTTCCCCATCGTTCTTGCCTTAGAAATCTGGGGACCCAAACTTGCTAACCATCGTATTCTTTTCATGTGCGACAACCATTCCGTGGTGCATATCATCAATAAGACTTCCTCTAAGGACCCTAACATTATGCGCCTCGTCCGACGCCTGGTCCTCTCTACCCTACACCATAATATCCATTTCAAGGCCAAACACATCCCTGGCAAAACTAATTTCATTGCCGATAAGTTGTCTCGCTTTCTTTTCCAGGATGCCTTTTCCATGGCTCCATGGCTCTCTCCAACACCGACCACAGTTCCACAGCACCTCCTTACGTTCTGACTTCGCTCCTCCAGTCGTCCCTTGCCCCATCCACCATTTCAACTTACCGCCGCGCCCTTTCACATTTTCTCCACTACCATTCCTCATCAGCATGCCCCTTGCCTGTGTTTCCTGTCTCCACATCGACCTTAGCTTCTTACATAGCACATCTCTTCTCGTCTGGCTTAACTGCATCTACCATCTCTACCTATGTCTCCGCCATTGGTTTCATTCATAAACTGGACTCCTTACCTGACCCTACCTCCTCTTTTCTGGTCAAGAAAATTCTGAAGGGGGTGTCCAATTCGCGGCCATCCGTGGACACCCGGCTCCCCATAACTACACCTATTCTTCACCGCCTTCTTAACGCCCTGCCCTCTGCTCTCAACTCTCATTTCCATGCATCTCTCTGTGCCGCTATGTTTTCCACTGCCTTTCACGCCTTCCTTCGTGTTAGCGAATTTACTGTCGCCACCTCTGCCTCATCCCCATTCTCTGTCCTCCAGGTCTCGGATGTCTCAGTCACGTCTTCGTCCATGTCTCTCACTATCTCCCACTTCAAACATCACGATCACACCCCTAACATTCTCGTTATCCCCCGTTCTACTGGTCCCCATTGCCCTGTTGCAACCCTTCAACACTACCTCACTCTCTCCAACCACTCTTCTGGCCCTCTCTTCCAGTTACCTAATGGTTCCCCCATCACTCGCTCTTACTTCACTCGCCACCTTAACTTGGTACTTGGGTGCGTCGGTCTCGATCCTCAACGCTATAAATCTCATAGTTTTCGTATTGGTGCAGCCACCTCCGCTGCTAACCTCCAAATTCCGGACTCCACCATCCAGCGTATGGGTCGCTGGAAGTCTGACGCGCTCAAGAACTACATTCGTCTCTCCTCCTTAAACTTGCCCGTTGCTAACGTTCCCACACCTTCATTGACATGATCATCCACCACCCAGGGGTAGCTCTGCCAGTCAGTGCTTCCCCTCCTTACACCTCCTCTTCATCCTGGGGCATCTGTATTGCCAGTCCCCCCCCTCGCTCACCACTCCCTTTTCATCGCGGGGCACCTGTATTGCCAGTGTCCCATTCATAGGCACCTGTATTGCCAGTGTCTCTTTCACTCACACCATTTCTCACCCTCGGACGCCTGTATTGCCAGTGTCCTAATTCCCTTATTCCCCATTTTCATTGCCACGCCCTTTCCACTCACCTTTTTGGGGTTCTCCCTCCCGGGCAGTCTTTCCCGCCCCTTTTACATTTGTTGTTGGTTTACCTCATGCCCTATTATGGGTTATTCTATACTTAGCTTTTTTTCCCATACTTTATATAGGTTTACTTTTGCCGGGGCATCGTTTTGCTGTTGCTTATCTGTATGTTGTTTGTACATGTCACCGTTTTTGTTTCCTTATACCTATATCGACAGCATGCTTTTGGTAGGTTGATATGTCCCTTATGTATATTCCTTAAATTTTATCTATTCATGTTAGCTTTATATCCCACTGGGTTTCAATTACTATGGTTTCGCCACCTTGTTTTGTCGCTCCATGATTTTATTTTTATTGTATCATGCTACCTGGCTGTACTACTCCATGTTTGCATTTCCTTTTACGGGCTTACTTTTGCCCCCGTTTTCTTATGCTACTTTTGTCAGCCTCGCTCGCTCTCCCTTGGGTGGGCGGATGCATCCTTCTGCTGCATCTGTGGCAGATTGTCACCCACCTTTACAGTGCAACATGTTATATAACTTTTGTAATTACTGATATCTGTAGTAGTTTAGTTTGTCATAATATATATGACCTTTTATCTCAACTACATGTGTTGTTTCACTGTAAACTAGCTTCGGTATCGCTTCGCAGTTAGCGCATATAAAAATTATTTAAGTATTAAATTATTTTATGTAAGCTATACTGCCTCCTCCTCATTATCATATTGTTTGGATTCTCTGGTCAGTGACCCTCTTTGTTTTACGATTATTGGTTTAATTGTACCACGTGATCTCTTTGTCTTGTTGCAACACTGGGCCATCGTCCACAATTCTCTCCAACTTTCATTTTTCACTCAATTTCTCTTTCCCTCCCTCCCTCAAACCAATTTTCATTCTTTCCCTTTATCCTCAAATTTCACATGTCGCTGTCCCGGTGTTGCTGTTATTCTTCCGCATATTGTTTCTTAACTTACTATGGCAGATTGTCACCCACCTTTACAGTGCAGCATGTTATATAACTTTTGTAATTACTGATATCTGTAGTAGTTTAGTTTGTCATAATATATATGACCTTTTATCTCAACTACATGTGTTGTTTCACTGTAAACTAGCTTCGGTATCGCTTCGCAGTTAGCGCATATAAATATTGATTAAGTAATTAGTAAGAATAGAACCATTTTAAGTATCCCAAAATTTATGTTGACATGTACTTTAACGTCAAAATCTATTTTAAATGGTGTTTACAACTTTGGGTTCTGGGGTCAAAGTACTCTAGAGATTCTAAAACATTCTGAGAACTAACTGTAACAGCCAATGACATGATTGAATGTGATCACGTGGATTTTATTAACCAATGACTAAATAAGTAGAATATTATAATATGGGCTTAAGTCAGCAAGACACTAATATGCGCTATAGTAGTTGAAGCATAAAGACTTGCTACGGTGTACAGAAGCAATTGCACGACAGAGCCGTCTCGTGGAAGATTCTAGAAAGGATCTTGTCAAGGGCAAGGGTTAACGAACAGCAAGTTAACTAAAAGCTTGTCACTTGCGTCGTGGGTATTAAGATACTACCTGAAGTGTTGCGTCACCAGCCAGAGACTGTGACCAGCAAGAAGAATCGCGGGTAGAAGAAATTGCCGGCAAGTGTTGCATCACCAGAGACAGTGACCAGCAAGTACACTGTCCTTATACAGTGTGTGTAGCTAGAAGATTCCCCAACAGGACAGACATCCAACAAGTGGAGAGTCCTAGCTTGAATAGCAGATAAGACATGTTATTATTTTGGTTGGTTGATTAAAGTAATCTTTAAAGAGGGCGCTAGCGTAGTACAGTTACTCTTCTTTGTAGTTGATCACTTAATTAACAACAGGTTTTACTTGCCTAGTTAGGGGTTATCATTTAATAAATTAATTACTGGATTTCATTATTCACTCTCCCTCTGCGCACAATCTCAAAGCATAGCTACCTTTCAAATAAACCCACAGTCAATCGTCTGACAAACGTGTACAGATATAAATAAATGCTTTCTATCGCTTTCTGGGCTTAACTCTTATTATTGTGCATTGTATTTGTCGTAATAAACATTACAAAAATTCTTGTTTTCATGGCGCCTCTTTGAATTGTAAATCACTTAGTGTGTTCCTTATTTCCTAGTTTGCACAAAATTTTATGTGATGCTATTTTGAACGAAAATATGAACGTTCAAATGCTAATATGTAGCTTTTGTACCATTTTGTAAACCCTTCCGTTTTGACATGCGTCGTGAACTGGGAGACATTTAAAAACAATGATCGTTTCGTTAAAACTAGTTATGGGGCACATCGATGTTCATGCAAAGTCCCTTAGTACATGTAAATGGAGAATTTCTGTTAGACGATAAGGGCAGGAGCTTTACCATGCCGTCTCTGTGTTCAAGTAGAAAATGATACCGGGAATTTCCGTAGATAGGCTCATGGGCGTGTATTCAGAAATAGAAAATTGTCAGGCGTTTTAGCAACACCAAACAAACGCCCGAGCGTTTATTCGAAAAAGGTGGCGTGTAAACGGAAAGCCATAGATTTGCTGATTTGACACTGTTTTACTTAAAACTGCGTTTTCAAATTTTTTGTTAATAAATGCATATTTCTTCAACGCCTTGTTCGTTTTTATAAATGATAAATGCTCCACAAAACGGAATTTGTAACAAAAAGTTGACGCTGAGTGTGTTTTTAAAAGGAAATTTTCCAAATAAACGTCACACTGTCTGGACTCTTGACACCACAAGTTGAAACACCAAATAAACGCCCATGGGCGTGTATTCGGCATAATTTTCCGAATAAACGCCCAACGGTGTTTCATCGAGTGGGCTTATCTGTGGAAACCCCTATATGTTTATATGTTGAACTTGTAAATGCTTCAATATTTCTCTTTGAATCTCGCACGTCTTCTGATACACGTAGCTTAGTCCTAGCCACGTCGTCGCTAACGGCACGCTGCATGTCAAAGAGGAGGAAAACACTGACATAAGTCGCCGAGGTCATTACTTGGAGCGGCTGTAAACCCATCTTCTGTCGAATAAATGTTAATTTAAATCACTTAACGTTATCTCAACTTGTTCCTTATCCATACTATGTACTTGAGGTGATGTGGGGGCATACAAAGAACTGGCAGTCTATGCTCTGCGAATAAAATTGCAAGTCGTGTATAAGTCAACCATTGCTTTCAAAGCCCAGGCATCACAGCTAACTTTGTCTGAGGAAGGATTTGAGACCAATTACCTTAATGGATCCAAATCAAAAAATGGGTTTTGTGACGGAAAGTAGGTCTATACATGTTGCCGTTTTAAAATGAAACTAAGCAACGGTCTTAATGAAACACATTTACGTATTGTTAACCAGTAATAATTTTGCATAGGATCGTTTAACCAGTGCATTAAAGGAGAATGCCACGCAAAAAACAACCTATTTTGAATTAATTTACATCGAGTAGTTCTACTCAATAACGGCAGGTTCGGTTGCGTTACCTGACACCTGACGGCAGACGGAGGTGTTGAAATTATCCAATGACGTCATTGGTTTCACACGAAGTCTGTTCAGCAGTTCAAAACCCGTGTTAGTGGTGTCAGCTTGTCGCTTGAATTCATCGTTTAACACCAATAAATCATCAAACTTCGATGTAAACCCTTAAAAATACACCGAGTTCTTATAAAAACGTCTTGTTTTATTTCGCTGTTACGGATTTACTGGTATTTGGACACACCGTAGCCTACAATGAAGTTCGGCACTCAGGCCGTCCGCCGTAGCAGGAGTTTGGGGTCTGTTCGGAGATAAATTCGAAGTATTTTCCGTAAAATACAGACAGGAGAACCTAGATCTGTGTTGTTTATACTTGTGATTTTTTAGTTCTAAACACAGAGAGCGCTTGTTATCCCGGCCAGTGGCTCGGAACCCGATCAGGCCCGTCGCGGCCGGACTGACTCGTTATCGCAGCCAGTGGCTCGGAACCCGATCAGGCCCGTCGCGGCCGCCGGGACTGGCACGAACATAAACCAGCTTGAGTTGGAAACTAAACCTCCAGTCACGAAAAGACTATAATAGTGAGCCAAAGAAATGATGTGCACGTAATTATTTATGTGAGTTAGCCACGAAGCTGAAATCTAAGTCGGGGGCCGCGAAGTCGGGTTCCCCTTCCACAGACCGTCAGGGCAAAGGTTGTACAGTAACAATGATTAGAAAATTGTATGTATATTTCTAAATAAAGATTCCCCTAACATGTGACAATAGCATATAAAATCGAGTAATTGTTTCACAACAGATTTCTGTCAGCAAACACTTAGCATGCGCTCACACGGCCTCGGTGCCCGGTCAGTTACCTTTGCAGTGGTTTATTCATTGCTGGCTTCTCGAAATATTTGCACTCACGAGCACTCCAATGCATTACAAATTGTATCTAATGAGACAGACTTTGTTTCAGTTCATTAGGATCATTTTAGGATGACTTCATTTTGAAACAGAACACAGATAAATAAAGGTCTACATGGCAACTCGCCAGGCGCCAATCCTGACGTAGTCAAGAGCTCATCCGACGAAGACTTCACGGGTCGGATCGTTAGGTTTCACAGGCTATCAGTTCGAACCGGAATACACTGATCAAGAAGCACTAGAGTAGCGCCGTGAACATGCATAGGCAACGGAACGTATGGATAATTCTTTGGTAAGCCGGAATTCGTCAGAGAAATCACTGTCAACGAAATGCCGGCCACAGACACGGAGACGTTTCACGGCCTCATACTTGCTATTAACAGCATACCTTATATTCTTCACTCCCGCGAGCCACTTCCTAAGCATTTCGGGCTCTCGAGGAAGTCGAAAAAATGATATACCCGCTTTCTTCGCATCTTCATAGTTCGGACAAGCGGGAAGCGATGCACCGCAATATAACGGCATTCACTCTGCAGACGAACCACTGATGTCGCTGCGTCGCTTCTCACCTTCCTCACATGTTAACGCGACACCTCTCGGCAAGGTGAGGTCGACCGTATAAGAGGCGATGTTGACATAGATGGATTAAGACTGTAAAAAAGACTAATTAAATCGGGTGGCATTCTCCTTTAAGAGTTTTATCGTAGCACGCGGTTGCTCTCAAATTCAAAAATTTCATGTTTCACGCTTGTTCGCCCACACGAAATGAAGTCGAAGCGCAGTTTTAACCTCTCTAAAACGAAAAACTAACATCTGAAACACGTAGAATTTGATCTTAATTAATCCTGTTGTGACATAAAGAACAACAGTTTGAAGCCATTTATCATAATGCTTCAAACAAACCAAACATGGCCAGTAGGTTGATATAATCACGCGTTTTGTTTCCATAGCAACTCAATTGGATGCCCAAGCCGTTGAAAGATGATGTGCAGATAGTGTGGCACTTTGAGTTTTCGGGAAGTATTTTGCCTGGCTTCTTCCGTCTAATGCTGACGCGATGTAAACGAGTGGCTACCAAGCATTCCAACTACCAGCATCTATGGAACAACGGTCTGTTGACTAAAATTGATGAGGTAAGATTGTTTGTGGAAACAAACGTTAAGCAAGGCATCAAATCCATATTTGCAACATGTATATGAAGAAGAACTTGATTTAAACTTATGAGGGAAAATACATTTGTGAAGGCATTTCTGGCCAATTTCGCATATATTTCGAATATGTTAGTGTATTCAAATTAAAATTAATTCAATTAACAAAAGTATTCTTCAAACCGATTGTTTGACGTTCTGATCAAGTTCCGAAAATATTAGCTTCATTGATGGATCTTCATGTATGACGTCATAAGAGGGGCCCTACAACGACTTTTGCGGAGCCACTGAACTCAGCATGCCCATGACGTTTCTTTTTTGTTTTTTTTTTTTTCTGTAAACCCATTATATTTAAAGGGACGATGAACTAGTGACTACAACAAAAAATAGAAGGTCTGTTTTTGCATGAACCCTTACAGAATTTCAAAAACCTTTAGAAAAGTGTGTCAACGCTTAAGGAACCAATCCACACAATGCAGAAGGAATCAGCAAATTCTTATTTTCGTAGGTACAGATTTGATCTGAGACGGCTGTCTGTAGAAACCTTTGATGTAATTAAAGCTTCTTTTCCTCATGTTTAAGACAGGTTTCATGAGAGTAATAGGCCTTATTCCACTTTCGTTTTTAAACTAGCTAACTAGGGAGAAATGCAACTTTAAAGTAGCTAACTAGAGAGAAATGCAACTTTAAAGATGTATTTGCATGTTACTAAATATGCTAATGTATAGCAGGAACTAAACGACAATGCTGTGTGAACATCATCTTCGCGAAACAGCGTGCAGCTACATGTATATTGATCGACAACTTCTAATTGTGAAAACAAAAATAATGCACCTAGGTGACCTTTGCACTATTGGTACCTACGTTAAACTGAGGCCCATTCAACCTGGGGTTTTGGTGTTATATGCCGCTGCTTTGCAAATTTACCGTGAATATATCTACACTCAGTATTTGCCAAGCCAAAGGTCAGTGTACTAAACAAGCCAATTTAATTGTCTGGCACAAGCTTGAAAATTTATGTAGCGCTGACAATTAGTGAAGGTTTTCTCAGATGTTAGATTTCCATGATAGCAAGTAGCAGCATATTTTGATAAAAACAACGACGGATTTAAACCGGTTTGACATGTTTCGGCGTTTATTAAAACACCATCCTCTGAAGCAAAAACATTGGCCGCCTTGTTAGGCCCAACAACAATAATGATATACAGACACATTCAGTTACAGGGGAGTGACAATAGACTAGAATAATACTGATAACCTGCGGTGTGCCAGTTGTTAAATTTGTCACAAAAACATTTTTATCTTCGCACTAAAAGCCGTCAAGTGCTTCCTCAAACTTGTCGCGGCGATGGTCTAAAATTGACTCTTTTGGCATGTCCATCTGAGAGATATGCTTTTCAAAAAATATACGTTTGAAACATTGCCCCAACACATAAAAGGTGCTGACAATCCCAATCAAGTATATTTTTCATTGCCATAAATCTCTTCGATCTATCGTCGCTTTACGGTGGTCCCTTGGACAAGGAAAGCTCTTCTGTATTTCTGTCAAGAGATGGCGTTTTTCACCTGTCAAAACCAGTATCTGACCCGTGGCCATATCCTTTTTATAGTAACCTCTACAAGTAGATAAAACTCATAAATTTACTGAATGCACACCAAACATATGCAGTATGCACCAAGGTTAAGTATCACTTACGTTTAATATGGCAAGTCGACCTGATTGTTGTCAGATAACAAAAAATATCGCAAAACAAAAGCAATATCCGTGTCGAAACGAGTCTAGTTTAATAAATTTGTTCTCACTGAACCATGGTAGACGTCAATTATCCTGTCACGAGTTTTGTCGGTTTAGCCTGTTACCGCCACTATTTAAGGTAAGTGTTCAACTCATGCTTGCCCAATAAGGTTAAACTTGACAATTCAATAAGGTATACGTCTACATTATGTTAGGAAATTAACATTCAAAGAAATTAGTTTTTGGACAAAATTAGCAGTAGAAAACTGAGAACGATTGTCGATAACATGATATATTAACATGTATACAATATGATATCAGAAACCGATTTCAAATAATTTTTGATTTAGACCACATGTTGTTATAAAATTTGTCCCACTTTGTTCCTTATTCGAATTAGAAGTGAGCTTTGTTGTGAAGATTGGCAATTCGCTTAACTATAAAGTAGCCCGCTTAATCAAACCAACATCTGGATACTAGTCTCAAGCAACTATTAGTTTTTCAAAGTCTGGGAACTAATTTTAATCTAAAGAGGTTGTAAATCAGTTTTACAGTGGTAAGTGGCTGTCATGATATTTTGGCCGGAGTAATTTTGTATTAATATATCAAGTGGAGGTTAACCGAGCTGCAGCCATGAAATAAAATTTGCGAAACGTCAGGAAGATTGGGAGGATATTTTAACTTAAAGGAATTTTCTTTTCCTGGAACATAGTTATTTTCAATTTAAGACACCTTTTCTGATTCATTTTGATTAAAAACTTCATGAAACGGATTTTAAAGCAAGTTAGTTCAGTCGTAGTTTAAGCCCAAATTATGTTCATTCATTATAACTCCAAATATTTTCAAACTCGACTGAATTTTACATGTATTTTTTGATTAATTTTTATTTTTGTTGGTGCACCACCAACTAAAGTGGCCGTCGTAGTGAGTGACGGGTGACTCGTGCATTATGGGTACTCACTCAACTGCCGCCATATGTAATGAGATTTCCGCGGAATCCCGCCCACTTTAAAAAAACTAGTAGTAAAATAAGGCAAACACAATCAGGGATGAAAGTTACGAAATGTTTATATATTAGTGATGTTTTTCGACTGACAAAACATCATGTGTTCTAAATTGGTGAATGCAAAGTAAATAATTTCTTTAAATCTGTCGTAAACTCACCTTCTGCCAGTCAAACTAAATGTAATACTCAGTCAAACCACCGCCATTTGGTTATCGCTTGAGACTAAACTCAGCGTATTTGTTTGACCCGTGAGATCATTGTATGCGCGGAGCGTGATGTTATCAAGCAGTAATCATCTAATTGTTCTTCTCAGTCCCAGAAATTACTTAGAATTTGCAGTTACGAGCTAGTTGACAGTTTTCAGCGACAGATGTCAAAATCGGAAGTTCATTACAGATTTGCAACATCTTCAACTACGTCTTCGGACACGTGACAAACCTTAAAGCTTCGCTGAGTGTCAGGCGGTCACGTGATGGATTGCTGAGTGTAATCATGTAATAAGACTCAGTGTGTTTTATTCAGGGTCAACATGTTGTTCTTCAGACCCAAAAATGTGACTGCCTGAAAGTTATTACACTTTAAGGTCCATTTGGATCGATAATGAAAGCCAGTGATTCTACAGTATTTTGTAATATTAATGACAGTAGAAGCGTTTAAGTGGTCGTGTTTTAAAATCGAGTGGACTAGGTGAATAGCGGATGCTCTTAATAATAAATGGTACAATAATTTAAGTAGTAGTTCAAGCCTGCCACGGGTATTGCTTTGGACCGTTGGTTATGAACATGTGTAGTCAATTGACATTTCACAGTCTCCTTGGCTCGAACATCTTATCTACCCCCTTTAGATTAATATCGTTATACAAAAAATATTTCAACGAACTTTAAGCGGATTTTCAAGGATCAATATTGAAATATTTCTTCATTGTATCACCAACAACTTGACTAGAAAATCTATCCTAACTTCTGTTTTCCGACTTGGTCAGTCATTTAATAACTGCGCTTGTTATTTTGAACTCGTCCCCTTTCAGGTTTCGCGATTACCGTTCGCTGCTTAGTCTAATATCAGGTGCGATAGACACATTCCGATCATTCCGGGGGGCACTCGACTATATTTTTGACGGCGGATACAGCTGAAACAAGGGTACCCACTCATTTGTATGAAGTTTCTATAAAAAGTCATCATGTCGTAAAGTTTTGTTCTAGACATACCGCCCTTTTGTAGGGGTCTATTCTACGAACCCAACCCTTTCGGGGGGCTCCTTGGACAGCTCTCCTTACCACTGAAGCTTGAAATCATGTCATGTAGTCAGAAATTCGAACATTTTTGCAACCAAACCCTTCTATGTTTCCATCTGTAAAGTGAATCCAAATTTGAAAGAGAATATAGTCGTAAGCGGCACCCCTTTGTAGGGAGTTTTGTCGGAAAAGTACACGCTTGAAGGGAAATGGGTCGTAAAAAGTCTGAATGGTATCTTCGGTCTGTCATAGTTATATGACGTACCCCGGATGCACTAGGGCTTTTCAAATTATGTCAACATGAAGTGATAATTTCTCGGTTATCTCCTAATCTCATTGTACAGAGCATCTTCGGTAAGTCATGCGGATTTTGCTAACACGGCGTTTACACCTCAGGTAGGCACTTGATTGAAATTCAGACAATAACAACGTGGTGCCTTTAAGAAAGTTGTTTTGGACACAAACGTTTTGGTTTATAGCGGTTTTATTGAACGCCATATTGTGAAACACTGTTCTGAAGAACGTTTTAATTGATACACCTGAAATGTTACTAACTTTATGTTTCAAGAAATAATGATATTTCAACTGAAAATGATACCAATGTAAATATAAAACGCTCATCTGCAAACAAGGTGAGCAGAAGTTCTTGAACAATATTGGATAAATCGTTAAACTGGTTTTAACCATTTTGATTTGAGAAGTTTGTCATCATTGATATTGGTAAGTCGTCACAAGTCCCTGGAAATTGTTGGTTGCCTTTATATGTCACGTGGTGCGCGTGACGCAATATCGCTAGTAATAGCGTGTTTGTTGTGATTGTTTCTTAATACGATCATTGGCAATTTACCATTCAGAGCAGAATCCACTCAAATGGTGTGTATACGCAGGTACTGCAAACCGACAATAAAAATCGGTTTTATGTAACTTTGATGGCTGTTTTGCAATAAATTAATAGCGCTTGAAAATCAACAGAACGTTGGCAATGATTCTGTTTATTTCCTTTAACGCTATGAATTAATTGCACAGTAGCGAATACAGGCTACCCGAACATCACGGCTTCCGTATTCGTAGACATAGTTCCTTCACTTATGAAAAATTTTCAGTTCACCGACCCACATAGCTCACCGACCGCCAAGTGCGATGCTGCGTTCACAAGGTACGGCTTACACACCCAAAAATCGTGCCTGGACTTACAAATACGGCTCACTAATCGTGTTTGAGAGTCCAGGCACGTGTTTTGCTTGTGCGTGCGTGTGTGTGCGTGTTTGTGTGCGCAAGCAGTGTTTTTTAATGCCCCTGGCTGTCACTTAGTCATTGTTTGTTAGTCGGTAAACCAAGTTTATCGGGTCAGTGAACAGAATTTGCATGTGAGGAAACTACGTTTTTGAGTGCTGCACTCGTGTTGTTCGGCTAGCCTGGGATAAGGAAACGTGCAATTGTCACTGGTTCTGTTATCTCAGAGTGGTCTTGACTTCATTGAAATGTTAGTGAGTTTTCAACCCTACCCTTGAATTGACAACCTTAGGTACCTACCTTATCGGAGCAGTAGCTTAATCCACCTGTGAATTGCGTTGGCGAATTTACGAGGGGTTCAGGGTGTTCCCATTTTGGGAGCGATCCGCGACCAAAAGGAAGAAACGCCGCTAGAATAACAAAGCGGCGTCGCTGGTTTAATAATCTCTTTCCTAAAATTGTAGATCCGCCCATGGAGCAATATTTGAAACGGTCTGGATTTTCTGTTGTTTTCTTTCTGCGAGTAAGAGGCTATCTGCGTATAATAAATTGGCTATGACGTTAAAACACTGACGATATTGCGTAATTAAGCTCAAGATAATTAAAGCAAATGCTAAAACTCAGCGCCCCTCAACTAACTTGGCATACGTTTACATATAAAAGTCTCCAAAATATAATTTAACTATGCACCATTTCTTGTAATAAGGGTATTAAAAGCAAGCACCCTTATCAATAAAAAGATAAAAGCAGATGAGCGCATCTTTCGGGATGTTCGGTTTTTACAAAATTGTAAACCTTATAAGCTCACCGGTCTTCACATGTTTATTTATTCTTTTTATAAAGTAAACTTCTGTATTTTTCTTTTTACAAAAATAATTGTGTTTCTTATACTTGCAGCCAGCAGGTTCCCGAGAATATTAAATTTTGAGTAGTAAATGATCACTCAATAACACACTATTAAAACGTCAGCGCTGGGTTGTGTAAAACTTAGAAAAAAAATGTCCACAGTTTGATTGTTGCATGACGTCATCTACATGTACTTTGGTCAATAACAGCAACGAGTGATAGTGCGACGTCATTGTTGCTACCCAGCGAATGAAGTGACATAATGACTTCTCCTATACGCATTTTATTCTTGACACAAGTAACTCATTTTTCATAATTAATTTTGCAGTCATGGGTCCATGTCTCCTTTGAGGGCAATTCCTTCGACATCATAGCGCGTGTGAACGAGGAAGAAGGTGACGACGTCTTCGGCTCCATTGATCTTTGTTGGGTTTTACTGGCTACGTTCCTGCACCCGCTGTTAGAATTCCTCAGGAGATACCCTGGGTTGATATATAAGGTGAGGCTTCCGTAAAATCTAATAAATGTGCAATTATTCACCGTGTGGTGTCAGGTATCACTAATGTGTGAATAAAAACTTTCAAACGCCAAATCTTCAGGCCGAAAGGTTTTAATTTCGTAATTACAACTCGGACGTAATCCGGTAAATTCTATCCAAAAAACAAACGTTTTGGCAAGAAATGACTTCGTCAATGTAACGTCGAGTGATTTTCCTTTTCTGTGATAGTCACTTGGCATTGCACTGTCGGCTAGGATACGTTTGGCTAATCTCTCTGCATCACAGAGTTCGTTGTTTACCATTTGTACATGCACGCCTCCAGTACGTGCATACGTAACTCGTAAGGTTTCATCGCACTATAGACCCAATTTACGCGGCGGACATTAAAATCCAAAGCGAGGCTCACCGCGATAAACAAAGCGGAAATTAACATTGCGTGAGTTAAATGGCCGGTCTTTGGAGTCCAACCTGAATATTAAATCTTAAAAAATGTGTCAATAATTAACCACAGAAACACAGAAAAATACAATTAAAGAACAAGTCAATGCACCAAAGAATTGTCTGGCGAAAAGATATAATTTAGTTTTTTTTCCGAAAAACTAGGTTCGAAACATGAAAAGTAAACATGACCAAATTGCGGCGATCGTAGTGTTACGGATTAGGTATCATGCTGAATGAAGGGTTACGTTTCTTCTAATAAATTCTTGATAAAAATGCTACCTAAACGAACCAGGTCATCTGGTCGTATTGTTGACGAGTTGAAGATATATTCGACATGGTGGCTCATAGCATTTTGCTGTCATGTGCAATTAGTCACATCTGGGCCGAGTTGCATAAAGCTTCAAAAGTTAGCCGCTGGATAAGTTCAATTGTTGCATGACGCCAGGTGCATTGTTCAACAATAACAACGTGGCGCGTGATCATGCGACGTCATTGTTGCTATGCGGCGTATAACTTTTATGCAACTGGGCCCTGGTTTAATTTGTTGATCAAGAGTAGGCTTATTAGCTTCAAGCATAGCCTATGTCCTGGTGAGGTAGGCACTACCGGGACTAACATTTGATTTGTCATTGATCTGAAATAATACTTGATGTTATTAAATATGTATTTTGATTACGATAAAAAACCAGGCTCGCAATTGAAATTAAAAATTATATGACCATCAATTCTGCTTTCTTGGTTTTAATAATTACGTCCATTTCATGTGTTATATTTTTCAAATATCAATCTCGACCAAGTTGAATTTTAAAATTAAAACACTTAATTCTTTCGTCCAAGACATAACCTCGTTTTAGAGCTCAATTTCAGTTAACTGGACAGAACACAGTGGCGGGTTTAGAAGGGAGCCAAGAGGGCCATGCCCCCTAAAATTATCCCAGATTCCATTTGGCAGTTCAGGAGCGCGAATGTCTGACGGGCAAAATCCTGGCTAATACTCTGCCTTGCCCCCCCCACTCAAAGTCCTGGATCCCCCCTGGAACAAGCACAGTTATCAAGTTTCTTCAGAGGCCTCGTTCATATCCGACGGGAAAGGTGCCTGTGCGGCCTTCTGAGAGGGGAACGTTTCGCCGAGTGACGGGTCAGTGAAAAATCTACTGACCTCCCGATCACCAACAATAGCACCCGCCCTGTTGCAAGCTCTCATAGCTCTGTCTCAAGTAGCATTTTCAGTGGCTGATCTAGGATACCATGAGGGGGGGCCGACATCCTCGGAGAAGCGGCAAAGCGCGATTGTATGCAAGCAGGCGGCCCGGAAGTTGCGGGTGCTGATGATGTACATGTATACCTTCTGCTCAGGGAATCTGTCGTTGGACTGAAAAAACGGAACGTTTCGTCTTATTCAACAAGACATCATCAGGATATGTACAGAGGGACAACAAATGTCGATTACCATTTAAGTCATATCCATGAGGTGAAAGGAGAGTGAGCCATACAGGGAAAGTAAGTACGTCATTACCATAGTTGCAGGGTCACTGAGCTCTGCATGTCGACAAAAGTAACATTTATAGGCATTGTATTAGCAACAACCATCAAGCCAGTATTATATGTAAAGAACCTGCTAAGGAATTACTGTATATCAAGGAGTCATTGGCCTTTCAGGATCAGCATTCTACTGATTCTCTCAAAAACCTGCAGAGCTCAGTGACCCTGCAACTATGGTAATAACCTACATACTTTCCCTGTATCTCTCACTCTCATTTCACCTCATGGATATGACTTAAATGGTAATCGACTCTTGTTGTCCCACAGTACATATCCTGATGATGTCTTGTTGAATAAGACGAAACGCTGAGTTATCATGAATTTCTTTATTTGTGCGGCAATTGTCCGTTTTCTAATCGTACTTTGGCCAAAAAATGATGTGATTTAATTACTTTGTTGCAAGGAAAACGCCTTTTCACTTTTACATACTGGCAATTGTCACCTTAGTCTTGATATTTTAACGTCTATTTTGTATTCTTCCTCCCCGCGGCCCTATTTTTGCGTGAGTTTTATATTTAAAAATTTAAAATCGTGAATTAGGGACATGCAATATCAGGATTGCCTCCTGCACGGGCCTTCTGGTCGGATATGGTACAGATCAGTTTCATCCTATTTTCTTCAAATAATATCATTGTCCTTTCCGATTTCTATGATTTCTCAATAATTAACATGACTTCCACATAGCGGATATTTTCTGTCGTTAGTCAAGCACCACTTTAACTTCCTGGCTAAGAGAAGCCTATTAACTTCCAATGAAAATCGCCGTCACAATACATGTATCCTGTACGAAGTTACAGTCGAAATTGCAGTGCTTCTAGTTTACGACATTTTCTTAAATATCACTCTGCGTAAAGGGAAAGTTTACCTCAAACTCCGTTCTTTCGACCAATTAGAATACACTTCGGCTGTAAATGAAGTTTCCACTGAGGTAGCTTCACTAAACGAATGTCAGAATACTGTTTTCTATTTTAGATATATCTTTCGCCGTATGGAGAGTTGTTTTTCAACGGGACTCGGCGAGAATCGAGTAGTTACTTCCCATTGAACGAATGTCTTTCGAAGTTGACAGGGGGCGATGTGTTCAACTTCACCGATATTAACGGAACCGGGGAACTAGACCTGACCACCCTGATACGTTTCACAGGTAAGAACTTGGGCTCGAGTTAAAACATATTATATCTGTGATGCTACCAGGCACTCTCGAATGCGCCGTAGCAGTTCGCTGTCCTGTTTTTGTTACCCGGAAGTCCTCTCGCATGCGGAAAGCGTAATTAAAGCTCAGATCGTGACTCGGGAGCTCAGAATACATTTCTTATTGGTGAGCAGTTCTTTAGTAAGTGTAAATTCATGCGCGCACCCAGCCTTCTGGTGGGGGGTTCGAATCCCTAAAGTTGTGGACCTTTTGGTAACAAAATAGCTGAGGGACTAAAAAATTAAAAAGCGGGCGCACCACTGCGCCCACTTCACCAAATGGGGGGCTCGTTCTAGCCCCCCGAGCCCTCCGCCCCCTCTGGGTGTGCGCATGAGATTAACGGAACAATTCAACGTTTATGGAATCGTTGCCGGGCAGAAATGCTTTTTGCTTGGCTATGCGTGCTTCTAGGTACATCTATTCATCACTTATCGTAATGCAATGTCGTAAATATTTGATTAGAAATTAAGTTCACTAGAAATTATAGGGGATTTCATATCTGATAATATTAAAGTGAGTATTTAGTCTCTATTGCCCGCCGTGGACTGCAATACCGCACTCGCAAAAATAGTAGATCTTCCCATAAGCAGTGCAGCCACTCTACTGCGTCCTTGATGGTATTTATGTGAACCGCGTTACACTGTTCTGTGAACAGGGAACTCAGTCGGTTTGGGCGCCGAAAAACGCATTTTAGGATTGTTGCTAGGTAGAATAGACTTCTGGGTTTGTTAGTTTGATCAGAGATATAAAACAGCAGAATCGGTTGTTTTTGTTGTTCTATTAGAAATAAAACGGACATTCCCCCAGCTTTCACTGTCTAAATTTCAAATTATATATGCAGACTCTGACTGCAAAATAAATAACTTATCCATAAATGATGTGTCAGAAGCGTTGCGTCGTGATAATAGAAAATATTCTGCGTCCAGTGAAAATATCGTCTAGGGCAAAGGCAGGTAAAAATGATTTCCAAATTCATCGCTTTCGCCGGAGCTGACCAACTCGTCCAAATCTGGACACTTGAATTCATTCGCCACCTTCCGAATTCAAGTCTCCACTTTTGAAGATGTTGAAAATTCCACTAGGCGTTGTTGGTTCTAGTCTCTGAGTTTTTGGAAAATCTAGTCGGTGATGTGCCATTTTTTCAGTAGCTCATTTTTTCAAGATAATGTAATTCACCTGAGATGAGTAAAATGGTGCGGGATTTTTTTACTCATGGCGTTTCAAACCTTGCTTTCCCATGCATATGTGCCATTGTGCAGTTTTTCAAGACAATAAGCACGAGACCATGGCTGACATTGATACGGGTGGACGTTTTTTTGTTTTTGTTTTTGAAAATCTGTGCTCATTCATACTTCTCAACTGAGCCCGACAAGTAAAGAACGATGTATCTTGCCATTCTCATTTTGACAAGTTTTTATGTCATCGCTCTATGGAACTACTGCGTTGGTATTACTGAATGGACATACTAAATTTTTCGGCCGAAAAAACATTTTGGGAATTATTGTTGAGCAGGATAGAATCTTGAAGCTTTTTGCTGAGCGTAGAAATGATGCCTTCTAATGAGAAAATTTCCCTGCTAATACGCCGCGTTGTTGATAAGTTCCACAAAATCAGAGTGATGTTATGCTAATGAGTATGTGACGTGCAAATCAATACCATGATGACGATAACGAATATCAGTCAAGTTTGATAGGGTTAATACGGTTATTGTGTGAATTTCGTACTCAGTACGTAGGAAGGAAATGTTTAATTTCATCTGGTATATTTTGCAGATACTCCTGATCAAAACCTGAGTGCCTGGATACGTCATATATGCTGTCAGCAGACAACAGTACTACCAAAGGTTCTTCCAAAAATCACCAAACCATTGACACAAACGAAGCTAAAATCGTCTAAGAAAAAGGTAAGCGGCGTTTGTCGTTGCATGGCTTCCTATGTTGTGTCATTTTCAAAGGATGCTAGTGAGCAGCATTTGTCGTTAGCCTCCACCATCGGAATGGTTGTTGGAAATGTGGTGAACCCCTTTTCCACAGCTTCACATAAAACTGATTCTCCATCAGCTATTGCGTAATTGCACATCCGGTGTGAGATAAAATCATGATTTCGCTAAAACACGTTTTTTATTGTGGCACCCTTGATTAGCAGTCATTCCCCGCTGCCGTGACTTAAGTGACCCCACAGCGTTAGTAATGATTGCCTGTTTAGAAGACTATGTAAAGACTTTTCAAACTTGCTCCAAGCTTTTAAGAGTTAACGAGAACCACGGAGCGTTTTTTTGATTTCAAAAATTCAACGGATGTGGGCGTAAATGACACGTTACATTGGGCTAAACTAGAGATGATGTCATTTTAAACACAGTCAGATAACGTGGTCTGATTAATTAAGCTTCCAAGAAAACGGTAAGCCTCGTTTAATCAGTTGTCACTGTCGATATGTTGTCCAACGTGTGATACATTGTAAGTTAATGATAACAATGTCAAATCTTTCATCAAAATTTTTTGAATAGCTTCGCTTATTATGATGGAACCCCTTACAATCAATGACAGAATTTTACTATTTCGTAGGCCTCGTTCGAACTACTTTGTGTAAGAATTTGTTAAAAGCATATTGCAAGAAATTGGGATAGCGTGCTTTTTAGCTACTGCATTTCATTCAATTTTTGATTTTGATTTAAATGTTAGATTATGTTCTTCTAAATTGTTCATAAGATTTTAGACCGGTTCATCTGTGAAAAACTCTTCCACATCCCAGTAAAACAAAAATGTCGAAATAGTTGATGCCAACGCAACTTGCAGTGGTGCAAGAAGTTTTTTTATCGTTTGGGCGCCTGCAGGGCAGGTCCGCCCTCTAGGTGAGATGTGTGGGTGCTATGTGGGTCCCACGAAAATGAGGGCACTTGGAGATGAATGTCGTGAAATGGAACCCCCAATAAAGTCTACGCTAGGTTCCAAAGTGTTGAGAAAGGTCTTGTCAACTTATGCCCGTTGACAGGCAATAGTCGGATATAACGTGTCCATATTTTGAGAACCAGTTTGATGCCCGTTGTCTAGTGGAAAAAACTGGTTCTCAAAATGCAGGCACGCTATACCCGACCATTACCCGTTGTCATCAGCCAAACGTTGTCAGATTCATTTTTGCTAAACTTACAGGGTTTGCTTGTTACGTGGAACCTAAACAACAACAGCGCAGAAAACAGCATCAGCGCCACCAACGGCAGCATCATCAACAACAAAAGAGACGGAGTCAAATCAGTTAAGTCTGGCCTTCCTGTGATCAGCATTGAAACTTCGGATGGTACTACAGAAATGAATCGCCAAAACGGGCAAGACAGCGCTAATCGTTTTAGTCAGACGAAATGCAATAAAACATTCCTGTCCGTTAACCACCAGGAGGCGTTGTCACCACAGCCCCATGAACATAAAAATGAGAATATGGTGGCGCAGACTGGAAATGACGAGCGATACCAGGCAAAAATGCTGAGTGAAGATGAGGAAATAAAAGCGGCAAGCAAAATTGCTTCGGCTTTTGTGGCGGCCATCTTGGCAAAAGCTGTCGCAGAGTATATCGAGCTGGCATACGAAGACAACCATCAAAGGACACACAGGGTTACTGAGGCACAGGTTTGTATTTAATTTCGGATCTGATGTGATTTTAAGAAAGAAAGGCTTCTAGGGATTTTCTAAAACCTTAATTGCGCGACATTTTCCGCACAAATGTTAAAATTTACGCCAACAATGAGAAATATTGTATGCTCACCTGTTACAGTCAGGCCATATTGTACTGTATCGTCTGAATGACTCCTTGTGGTGACGAAAACAACAATTTTGCTTTGATGCAAAACGTTGAGCTATGTTCCAATGTACCATATTAATTTTGCATCAAGTCAAACGTATTCTTCGGCGGTGTAACTGGAACTACGATGTAGAAGTATGTTCTCGTTATTTTACCATACAACAGTAGGGGTGGGTACTTAGAAATGTGTTCTCGGTACTCTATCAGAAGACAGGTATAGTTAATCACTGTGTTGCTTTGCAAACGAGTTTCCAGTTAAGAGTGAATAATCAGCATGGTGTGCGTTCCGTAAGATGAGTTTCTTGCGAAGTTTTCAAAATCACACAATGACGTGTTATTGAAAGGCGGAATTGCGACCATACTGCATAGAGTAGAAAAATGGCCGTCTGTTCATTGTGGGCCTAGTGATTTGACGGCGTGGAGGGAATGTTTATAATGTTGGGATGAGTTGCAAAAATACACACTATGTTCTATATCCCAAGATTTGTTGCGTTTTTGGATATATTGCGCGTGTCTTGGGTTACATAACGTAACCCTGACCTCACATCAAGAATAACTGGCTATTGTTGCATTTGCTTAAAGTCGCCGATTGCCGCGGCGCCGGATCAGTCGGCTGCGGCATTTGATTCAACTGGTTCTCGATGACGACTTTCGGCTTACAGGCCAATTAGATAGTTAGTCGCTCGACCAGCCGGAACGTGCGTAAACAGAAAAGCTCAGCCAGTGTTTCTTAAAGTTGTACATCCTTTTTTCAGGTGACGGCAGCGAAAATAGCGGCAGAAGCAGCGACTGCCACTCAAATGGGAAACGTAGATGGCGCTGCCATAGCAGTGCTACATGCGGCTGAGGGAATACGCGCGGTGATGGAAAAGGGTAGCTTGAAAGGCAGCGAACTGTCAAACGCGAAAAGCAAAACATGCAACATCTTATGATAGCGTTAGCAACATGGTGACTGTAAACGGACTGCAGAAATCCAAAAGAGACTGGATGCTGGGAGTCGGTGGTTTGCGTTGAGCCACGTGTGAATTTTATATCTAATTCACCGATGTTCATAATTTAATGACGTCAGGGGTGGACAGGATGTGTTAGTGCAGCAGTTCCACAAGTTTGAGTCAGCTTAGAGATCTGTCTCATGTGATATTCCCAAAAGCTGCTTTCTCAACAAAACATGAAATTCATTTCAAAATAACTGGAATTTCGAAAATATTGAAATTTTTTATATACCAACGAATTTTATGCACTTGGGAAATTTTAGTGTAAAACGTGGATAAATACAGTGTCTGTAATTAACGGAAGGGTTCTGTGTTCTTGATTGGTGAGAGTAATGAAATGTACAACAATGTTAAAAACAGAGGCAAATGGTGTCTTTGAGCTGAGAAAACGAAAATGTTCAACGAGGGACCCCAAAACCGGTTGCTACTCGAGGGCCATCGTGACACAAGAAAAAAACATCAGCCTCATCTTGAATAGTTAGAAAAACAAATAACAAGGATTCACAGTTGTCCATCAATTGTGCATGTGTCTGGGTTTCGTTCTGCAAGGTTAGTTTTTACGAGTTTCGCGAGATTACAATGATCTTCGCGAAATATAGATGGAGATCATGAGGTCATGGTTTTCATACGAGTGACGTGCTTGAAAATGTGGGCAGTGGCCTACCAAACAAAACTTCTGATTTTGACTTGGCACTAATACTCAGCTGACTGAGTCACGTGGTCATATCTTGAGTAAAAATTGGCTAAAATGAAAGGTACAATCATAGTAAATCAACGGTGTCAAAAGCATGATCAAAGTTGTTTCATGTAAATGTTCCAGGTAAAATCTAAAAAAATGCTGTTACTTTTCTAACTTATTGCAAAAGCCCTATTTTTGATAGTTCCTCATGCAAAAGTGGGACATTTTAAAAACAATTCCTGAAAAAGCTTTAGAGAACAGTGCATAGAGCACAGTATCGGAAAGATTTATTGGAATCCAGTGAGTAATTTCTAGGATATGATACTCCGAATTTAGTCAAAGTTGGACAATTTTCTGGGGTCTTACAACCGATCTCAAATCGCAGCATCTCTTCGGTGAGGAAGTATTTTAAGACGCTCTTTCCTTCTTTTTCACCACTTCAGAAAGTGTTTTGTCAAACGAAAGACGACATTAAAATGGAAACATTTCGTTCTGCAAGTATTTACGTTTTTACTGCCGGGCAATGTATAAATAGCACATTTACATATCAATTATCGAGCCCAAAGTATTGTTTGCGCTTTTTATTCAAACAGAAAGGGTTTCCAGGGATGTTCGATTATTCTTTATTTGGTTTGTGATTACCGGTACCAGGAAGGCATTACTTGAAAAGGATAACTGTTTTGTAGCATTTTGACGTGTTTCAAACGTAATTCACAAAGCAAATTTCCAATTTGAGAGCAATTCAAGCACTGTGTTTGAAAGTTGAACTATTCACCAAGAAAATGACATAATTTTGGTCCCTGAAGATTGCATACTACATAGGCGGATTTAGGGGGGGGCCCAGGGGGCCCGGGCCCCCCCCCCCCCCTTGGCTGCCGCAAAAAAATAAAACAGTTAAGGGCGTAGGGAAATGTTGAGTNGCGCTGCGCACTACGACTCCGTTTCCGTCGTCTGCTCCACTGTGCAATGAAGAAAATTTACTTCATTTTTTAAAGAAAATGGAATCTGAGTGACGATGAAAAACAGAAGCTGCTGGTAAGATGTGTTTAATCGAAACCTTAGTGAATCACTCAGAAACTCGCAATACTCTCTTTGACAAACCTTATCTTAAGACGATTTCCAAAGCAATCCCGTCATTATTGCCAACACGAAAAACGGATTTGGTCTTTTGGGTATTTGAAGACTATTTTAAATACGACAAATTTGTTAAGAATTGATGGCACAAAATATAAAACGTGTAATAAGCATTGCAAAAAGAAGTAAGTTTCGCGCGCAAACGCTGTGGACCATAAATAAGTAAGGTCTCTTAGAGATAGAATTGTAGTGATGTCGTGGTGGACTAGTGGTAACGCACGCGCTTCCTGTCCGCCAGGTCGTGGGTTCGAGGCGCAGGTGCTTGCAGTTTTTTTCTGTTCGATACGGTCTCCGTTTTTTTTTTCATTTTTGCCTCTTTTGTCTACAGGAATCAAGAAAAATGCTTGATGTTT
This sequence comes from Phoronis australis, assembly GCA_002633005.1. NCBI lineage: Eukaryota > Metazoa > Phoronida > Phoronidae > Phoronis > Phoronis australis. The sequence goes on along the minus strand of NMRA01000137.1, from coordinate 212,478 downwards.
AGAGGTAAAAACAGAAAAATTTCTAGGGCGGGAGGGGGGCAAACCCCCCTCCCGACCTCCCCCCACTTCGGTGCAATGCTCATCTACAATCGTGGTTCGGTTAACGGAAATGCTTACAGCCGGACAAAAAGTTGGGCCCCCCCCTTGTGATATCCTAGATCCGCCACTGTACTAGTGGCGCGGGGATGCTTTGATCCCGACATGTTTTACCCATACAAAAGACGCCTCTTCCCAGGCACGTACTGTAGCACGATACTCCTACTTTGACCGTTAGATGTCACTGATCTATGTCTGAGACGTCACACCTCATAGGTCATAAGTTTCCAATATGAATCGTAGGATACCATTAGTGTGTATCTGATTGGTCAGATCTTACTCTAAGAAAACTGAATGGCAAGCAAAGCAGTTGCCATGTGGTACTGCCTTCCTGGTATTATGGAGTTGTTTCTCCATGTTCATGAAACAAGATAGTCATCGTAGCGTATCTACTTTTACACTGAAATACACGGGTGAGAAACAACATGACCGCCGGTCCTCTAAATCGGACTGACTCACCCAAAACAGGACCTCCGGGGAAATGCCTGCACCGTTTTGTTGTTATATACTCAACAGTAGCGTGCAGAAGGGGGAATGGGGAGATGGGGCGACGGCACCAGGCATCCACATTGATGATGCGCATCCAATCAATGTAAATAAACTTTATGAAATTGTGACGAATTTGTAGTTTCTATTTAACATTTCCTGTTTTTTACTTTTCTTAAAACAAGGGTCCATGCATTTGAGTTGAGGGAGGGGGCATCAATAAAGAAATCTCCCTGGGCAGACTCACCAAAGCCTCCGTGTCTGCAGTCGGGCTACTGATACTCAAAGAAGTGATGAAGTTGCGTGTAGGTTTTAAACCTGTTTCCAATGAACGAGTATGAGACAGCGTGGTGATAATTTGTTGACAATAAGTATGATGAATTAGGTATTGTGAGGTGAGGAAACAAGTAGGAAAAAATAAGGCAAACACAAATAAGTTTTGTGGACCTTTTTAAGAGATACTCATCCCATATCACTGACGGGCCATAGAAAGGTGCTAATTGAATAAACAAATACAACTTGGTGAAACCATTTCCCCGGGCCTTCTCTGATCCTCTCCACCAACAATGTATTGCCCAAGCCTCTGCGACCCTTCTCCACAGGGGTGAAATAAAAACTCATTTACAAGCAACAGTAGAACTTTCGAGACAATTTGGGTGAGCACACGGTATATGAAGTTGTGTCCTCCATGTTCATTGAGACATGCACAGTCCAGTGTGAGGGACCTGCATAACATTAAAATGCTGGACGGTATAACCCGGCACAACCGTCCATACACTGCCTTCATTGAAGGACTTGGTAAACACAGCTTCTTAAACTGAATAGTTTGTTTTCCAGATGACTCTGAGTAATCTCAAAGAATAATTTCACGTCACCTGTGCAGAAAAACACAACTCAGAATTTACATGAGGTATGAAATATTTAATATTCACAACCACAGCTTATGAAATCAACTCGACCAAGATTTTATCCCAGTAAGTGTTCACAAACTTGTGGATCTTTCTCATTGTTAAGCGAAAATCTCACTTATGCATATCCGACTTATGCGAGTTTCGTTGTACATGTAAATTACAGCAAGATGCCAAATGAACACCACGAGTCTCTACAATGATACTTTAAGCAAACTGTCACTTCAAAAAACTACGACAGTATATTATGAGAAATAGGATTGCTTATAATTAATGTTCTGTATTATTTCCCCAAGAGGTAAATGCAGTTTCTGGCAAGACCAGTAACAATCAAGACGCAACCTACTTAGCTAAACACAGGTGCAGCGGCAAAGCTGTGGGGTTCAGTGTTGGGTATCCCAATAGTTACTAATTGGCAGAGAAAAAACTCAACTTGCAGGTAAGATAGGTAATTTGATGAAGAACTAGAAACATAAACTGGGAGGGGTTGATATTTGTGACATATGGGAGGGATGCTCAAAGTTTGCTCTTCTTGTTGCCTCACCCCCCCCCCCCTTTCAATTCCAAAGTGAGAACCTTAGCCTCAGTGCCCATCTGAACAGGAGATGTAACAAAATTTATGTATAGACTTTAAGATGCTACGGTAAAAATAATGCTTCAACTCATATTTACAATTTCAGTAGGTACCGACAAAATAATTCACAAGTATAAATAACAGACCTCATAATATACAAATGGTAACTTTCCCTTCTAAATAACATTATCTCCATGGCACATTTTACAAGAGTTACACAGCTAAATCATTTATGTATTGACGCAAAAATAATCCTTGCCAATCAGTATATTTTCTACAAAACATCTGATCTCGTACACTAGACGCATCAGTACAAAGCAAGCTTGAGTTCAACAGTTACACCAAAGTCTGTTTATATTAAATTCTAATAGTACCCTAACAAGTTTATAATAAAGATGGCAGCAGTTTGGCGAAGTGGTTTCTTTACAAATCTAACACTTAGGAAAGATAACACTTACATCACAAGAGCAGATGTACACGAGGTCACTTCATGCAACCATGCGTTTATGCATTGACTTCACCTGTATTTGAAGGTGACAAATATAGTACTAAGTGACCATGGATACACAGAGCTGGAATCGGGAGTCCAAAGGCAGATTTAGGAGCCAACAGCCGACAGACATGGCAAAAAAATGTCATCCGCGTGTTGTTGTAGGACTTACATGGATGTTTTTCCTTTGAAAATTGTAGTTGCCCCCCTCCCACCATATGTCATCCTAGAACGGCCAGTACATCCCCAAGTACAGATTCACAGATCATCCAATATGAAGAGCCAGGTAGTCCATCATGACATTAAGAGTTTCCAAAGAAACTTAAAATAATCTGTCTCTACTGTTTTATCCACTAAACAATGGAGTTCAGATATCTACACAGTGTTAGCAATCTGCCGCTAATTCTTTGCCAGGTCACCGAAGCACGTGTCGCACACACGGACGGGAGTCTTGGACACCGCCAGCGGAGCCTTCTTGTTGGAACAATCATTACAGAAGATATTACCACAGTTACGGCAGTGATGCTGTGGGAAAAGAATTAGCCACAGAAATTAATTTATGTAATATTCAAAATCTTCACCAAGTTGAAGAAGCCAAAAAGGCAAGATGATTATGATGAATGAATGAATGGAGTCACATAAGTTTCAAAACAAATTTATCTAGTTTCAGACTTTATCAATTTTAATATATGAAAAATATCTTCTCAATGTTGAATATGATGCAGGTATTTCATAGTGCCAATATTCATTTAGCAACATTCTTAACAAGGAGAATTTTTACAACTTACTTTTTTTAAAAGTCAAAATTTGCATTTTGTGATTTCAACAGCACTAGATCATAAAATGTATGACTAAAATGATCCATCCCCCGTATCTCACCTTCCTTAGTGTGACAGAGAATGGCTTTAAGCAAGCTTGGCAAGCTGTGACATCATCGTCCTTGGTCCACTTTCGAGTAGCTGTCTTTTGGTTTTGAATCTGATAGAAAACAGAGAGCAACTAGAATTCAATACTTCTGTGTATCAATGACATGATTTCCCACTTAATAAATTATGAAAATATACATCATAATGTGATGGAAACCAGCACTACTTGAAGCTGTTTTTGAAATGTTTAGCTGGTTATAAACAAAAATGTGAATCATGCCTTTTACTCCCTTCCGTTGCTAGAACTCCTACTGTGTTACCAACAAGAATATAAAATCCATCGACGACTCAAGAAAACGCATCATACTTTAATTGAATTGGCCAACCCTAAAATTGCAAATAGTGCAATGTATGGAAATACAGCAATGTATCCAAATACAGCAATGTATGCAAATGCGGCGATGTATGCAAATGCAGCAATGTATGCAAATGCGGCAATGCGGTGACTTGAATTGGTGATAGAAATCGAATGCTATCATGGTAACGAATATTACAAGCTCGATTTTATCAGAGTAAAAGTCCTAATTTGAATTTCGTTTCTTAACCGCTTTAACAGGGAAAATTCACTTTTAAGAATTAAAAATTAAGCAGCATACAAAAAAGATCCAACTGGTGTTTCCAAACACTAAATGGTCAAGACTTACGACAAGACCACAAGAACTCTTAATAGACTTCACGAGAACTGGTCAGTAAATTGCCATGAAAGCAATATCAACATGAGACACACCGTAATCTAATTACAGTAGTTTCAGACATTTTGAATTCAGTAGGTATACATAACAGCCTTTTCACCACTGCTATTCCTTCTGTCATTCATTCAGACACCAGCCCCATGAAAAGTGACACTTCCCCGCTCCCTAACTTTCTACGTATGTCTCTCTCCCTCCGACCAGGGCTTGGAATGACCAGCGACAAAAAAAGCAGGAAAATTTTCCAGGTATCGTTCCACAAATTAATAGGCTTGTGTGATAGAAATATGAAGTCAACATAATGATAAAAAAGAGACAATAAAGAGGAAACTGTGAATCAAATACGAGAAAATTGAAACCAAAAGAGAGGAAATCCTCTTAAAAGAGGAATATTTCAAGCCCTGTACAACCTACTACTCTATTAAATTGTTGTGGTTGCCCCCAGTTGTCACTCATTCTTGTACCTGTAATGTCTGATTCTCTCTACCCAACTCATGTAGTGCCGACTGTGAGTTCTCCAACTTTTGCCGAAGCTCCGCTGTCCTCTCTTGCAGTTTCTTGCATTCATTTTCACTCATCAAACACCTGAAATTATAGCAACGCAATACTTTTCTTATTTCTAATCCTTTGGGAGTTTATGTAAACAATGTATACACAAAACCATTACCCACAAAAGGGGGAGTTGTCGCAAAAATGCATGAGATGGGAGACCCATCCAAAACAGCCCAGAAAAGGCAGTTGAACAGCAGTATGGCAGTAGCCAACAGGAATGAAAAGTGGCCAAAAGGCAGCAGTATATCCATCAAGATCAAAATTCTGCATCAGAATCTTGATGTCAGATGAAATTACTATGTTTCAATCGGAATACAAATCGACATAGAGCCAAGAGAGGTAGACCTCACGTTTGAAGCCAAACATTTTCCAACGGGGCAGCTCAAAACTTTATTGTAAAGAGACCATGTTCTCTGTTTTGAGGGGAAAGGAAAGTAATGGTTTAGAAAAATTCTTCAATTAAGGACATTATCTAAAATTCAAAACTATGAAATTTAATAGGAATAAGTTAGTTAACTATACGCGACCTGTTTATTTTTGTGCACCTAGCTTTCAGGCTTCCCCCCCCCCTTCATTGGGGTACTGGCAGGATTTCTTGTATCACATGATCTCGACCATGAGCATTAACATGAGCATTAAACAACCAAAGTTGAACAGAGACAATGGATATGAATTACCAGCTATTTACCAGTGCCTCCTTGCAAGTAACAGCCACCAGGTGGTGTTTGACAACTGCCAAGTACCACCCATAGGTGGCCATATCATACAAAGATTCCAACCAGTACCCCGACAAAGGGCACAGGACGGGCCTGAAAGCAACGTCTGCAAAAGCAAACAGGTCGCCGATAGGTAACTACTTTATCCCCTATACTATGTAATGGTGCTAGCTATGTACATGCATTCTACCCATGAAATTTAAACTAACATTGAATTTTCCTAAAACTGAAAATTGAAACATCGGCTGAATGTGTATGCATGAGGTTGAGGCAGGTACAACCATACCTTTCTAGCAGTACTCGTCTTTCATCATTATTCACTGAAAGTTTGGCTTCCAACTCTGAAAATAATTTCAACCAGAAGAACAATTAATCAACTACACAAAAGAAAATACAAAATACCAGAAATCAAACCACAATCACCTTGCCCTCTTTAATTAGTTTCTTGTCAGTATCCTCGTAGTGCTACTTTACTATTCGACCCACAAATCTATGCCATGCCCACCATGCTCCGCCTATCAATTCATAAGCCCCACCCACCAATATATATCCTGCCTACTAATATATGTCCCGCCCTCCAGTCTATACCCTGCCCACCAATCTATACCCCACCCCCCCAAATATACACTCTGCAAATCTATGGCCCCACCTAATTTCTCGCCAGCTAGTGTATCGTTGCTTTTGGTCAGCTCTGACACTGAGCTTTGTGCAGTCATCAGGTCACTCCTCAGAGTGGTCAAGTTCTCATTTAGAGCAGTCAGCTGCATCTCATAGCGGGCATTACTTTCATCCACCTGTTTCTCGAGAGCCACTTTTGCTTCCGTCTCGGTAGACTGAAAGGAAATGAATAGCTAGTCAGTACACGAAAGGGTGCTAAAATCTGTTGAATTGTTACATGCAGCAGTCAAACAGCATTAAAACAAGCCCTTCCAGGATTTTTCTAAAAAGATTGTTGTAACTGAAATTTGCAGTAAACAAATTATCTTTTAGTTTTCAGTACAGATGATTTGGGACTTGTGAAGTGGAAAGATATAAAGAAGTGATCTTTAAACGATCACAATGTAAGATCACATGGCAAGTCACAATTTGTCACATCTCAAAATTTTCAAAATGTCACAGGGAAGTCTCATTTGTTATTTTTTGGAGCTTTTGCATGTACGAGTCAAGTCAACTGTGCTTTTGTCAAATACGTGCGGCACAATATTTGTCAGTGATCACGATGAATTCCATAATTTTACAATTTGTGTAAAAGGAACAACCACTTGACCCAACATAAAAAATTAAGCCGAACAAAACACTAACGCTAACTACTTGGCTCACATTTTGTCACAGAATTCTCAAAATGTCACAGAATGTCACACTGACACAAGCCATTCTCCGTAACACACTAATTTGTGAAATCTAAAATGTATGCCAGTGTCATGGCTAAAAGGGCAACCTACGAGTTTGCTCTGTAACACAGAGTTCTCTTCTCTCAACATCATCTGTACACCGCGGGAAACTTCTTCACTCTCCTCTTTTTCTTCAGTCACCTGAGATAAATAAAACAATACGACATCCTGTGGCAGTTAGCAAGACATCAGCATTGATGTAATAATTCACCTTGCTGATGTACTGATGGAAAGAGTCGTTATTAAAGTTGGCTCCAGTCTTCAGACATTAGGGGTCTGTTTCATGAAAATGGTTAAGGACTTAAGACAGAAATTTGGTTTTTCGCTCCAACTTCACAATTGAAGAGCAAAGGTATACTCAAGTGATTATGAGCACATCGGTGTCAAAAACTAGCATGTAGATATTATCAGATAGTAACTAACTGTATATTCTCAGAGATTGCACTTTTGTTTAAGTGAGATTTATTTTTTTTGAGAAATATTTGTGAGGAGCGTAAGAAAAATTTTCTAACTTGAGTCTCTTAGTCACTTTTTATGAAACAGAACCACAGAGTACTGTAAAAATTTAAAGGACGTATACACAGCTTGTTGCTAATCATAAAACATTAATGAACTGTGTCTAGAAAACGCTTGATGAGTGACACCATTATTCATCCATGTGAAGAATTGATAAGATGAATTTCTTGGTCTTAATGGTTTGAATGTTCATAACCAGTTCTGTTGGTAGAATAATGCAATATCAGAGTACAGGTGCTGGATCAAATCACCAAACTCAGGCTCGACTCAAGACTCGAAATTTAACCAATCACGCTAAAAGATTTGCACACAATGTCACAAATTTACTCAAAGCGCAATATGTGACAATTTTCTAGCTGACGTCCAAGTACAGAGGTTACACCCTGGCCCTGATCTCAAGACTCATAACTACGTTCCTTTCTTATTGTCTAAAATCTAGTATCCTCAATACCAAATACATTCTAGTGACTGCGCACTTGATGTACAAAATTCGGAGGGTGTACAAGCAGTAACTTATAGCAGGAAGCTTACCTTATCAACCTGTTTGTTCAGTGTTGATATCTCAGACTGAAGTTCCAACTTCTGAGTAATTAGCAGCTGTTTGGCATCTTGTAATGTAGTCATCTCCTGACAACGAAAACAATATGATGCTCAAATGGAAAAAACTTCGTGGGACGATACAATAAATCTAGAATTTCACACGCGCCAACAACTTATAGTTATTTGTAATACAACTATAATTTTGAAAGACTCATTGGAATTCCGTTCAATCGAGCTTCAGATAAGTTTCATTGGTTAAAACTCTTATACCACAAAAATATCATTTTTAGAGAATTAGCTAGAAACATACGCTCCTAAATTTTGTTGTTTTTTTAGTGAGCAAAACCCTTCCCTTTTTATTGAAAATTATTGAACCAGCAAACAACATCTGACCTGGATATGCTTTTGCCTTTCAGTTTCCGCCTCTGCCTTTACAGTTGTTAGTTCCGCTTCTAGTGAAGTGCTGACATCTGTAAGTTCAGTGTTGGCCGTCTTCAGGCTGGCCACTTCTGTCGTCAGCTCCGACTGAAAGTAACACACTTGATAACTGTACCATGTGACACCAATGGAGCGGGAGTCGATTTTAGGTTTAGCAGGGCTTGGAATGATTCATGACAAAACCAGAGGAAAAGTTTTCCAAGTGAGGTATGCTTCAACAAATATGTATTAAGTTTGTACGATAGAAATATTTTTGTGTTATGAAATTTAACTGAAATAAATGCTTTTGCATGAATAAAGTCAAAATAATTATAAAAACTAGACGGAAAAAAGGAAACTGGATATCAAATAAGAGGAAATCAAAACCAAAACGAGTAAATCCTCTTATAAGAGGAAAATTCCACGCCCTGGTTAAGGCTCAAAGATGAATCGCTTCCATTAATCTTGAATTGTGCTTAGGACTTTTAGGTGCATGCATCATTTGATCGCCACAGATTTTACGCTTTTGACTGCAGGAAGACTTGACGACCCTTTCAGGTTTAATTAACAGAATCAAAATCTATAATGATTCAGTGCGACAACAGCTTCATGATGGATACAAAGAACAAAAAAACAAATCTTACAAACACCTCGTAAAGCCTATCAAGTATGAGCTGTATCGGCCAGAAACTACATTTTGAGGTGAAAGTCCATATAATAGTTGTACATTTGTATGCTTACTGCCACTTGATAAGGTCTTTTTGGACTAGTGGTGGTAGGTAGTGATTCCCAGACAACAAGAATGTGATACAAGATGATAAAAACAATACTGTTAGGTCAGCCAGTAAGCAGTTATTCATTCAATCCTAATGTTGGACAAATATATACAATGTTGATAGTGCATTATTCATAGTGTTTAACCTTAATCCTACATTTCCAATGTTAAAGTCCAAAATCCTCGAATTTCCTTTACTGTTTACCCCGGAATTGACTGTATGCGGCTAATTGGGAAGCTATGCCTAATTGCAGAATGTAGGCAAACGCGTCTATATGTAGGATATTTGAGTACGAAGCAAGTGTTATTTTATCGATGATCAATTCTAAAAAATTAAAAGTAAAAAGTTTTAAAAATTCTAACCCTTTCTTGAGATAGCTTGCTCTCACTCGATGTCAGTGCGACCACCCTGTTTGTCAGTTCCTGCACTGTTTGGCTTAGAGCTGACTTTTCCTGCATAGATTCATTGAGGGAAGTGTTCAGCGACGATTCCGACTCCAAAAGTTTCTGAAGCTGGCCATCCGCTTCCTGGTACGTCTTCTCCAATTCCGATAACTTGCTGGTAGTTTCCCTCAAATCAACAGTTATCTTGTTCACTTTGTCATTTTCCTCCTGAATTTTCGAAATCAAAGTTAGCATTCATGGCACAACTAAGCAAATTCGTAACATAGTCATACGTAAATCTTGAACAGGCTTGCAAATATAGATCACAAGTCTGGTCTGCACGCCACCTGTTGGCCACATCACATGACTTCATTAGGTCACCTGATGTCACCAATGGGTGGAGTGCAGACCAGACTTAAAATGTTTGTGATAGTCATTTGTTGTTACATCATGTGTAGTCAAAAACTTTTGCTACAACTTCATAGTCACACAAAGAGTGTCATCTTTAAACACTTTAGAATTTACAAAATGTGCACAACAGCGAGACAATAAGGTCATCCTTACAGTATGCTTAAATTTCACCCACCCTAACCTCACTCCCCTCAAATGGGTAGGAAGAGTCGGTATACTATGTCATTTATTCTACTTTTCATTGTTCGCAATGTACATAATTTTATTGCAAAAACACCACTGACTTCGAATCTTCTTTACAACAGAAAAATATTGGCCTTGCTGTCAGATGTACTAATGGATAACAGGTATTATTCCAGTATGAAGGTATTCATTTCACCTTGACCTCACTGCTACAAGACTTAACAAAGGAACATCTTTAAGTTGACCCACATTCTTACTACCAATTAACATATAATATTACTAAGTCTAAAAGGGCAAGTCTTGCTTTGAATTAACGCTTTTGTGTCTTGAAGCATTTACTCCATGGCAACCCACGTAAACATCGCCATGGTATCCTATATGTCCATTACCAATAACTACTAACAGTACACAGTCACAGTTCCCACTCACTTTAAACTGGTGCTGTAACTTGACAAGCTGGCTTTCATAGTTCTTCACTTCCTGTTGGTGACTCTCAGCTCTCTTTGCAGCCTCATTTTCCTTCTCGTTCAACGCCACCTGGTGGTCTTCTTCTGTCTTAGCTAACAGGCTTATCTACCAATTTGGCAAAGATTGGTTTTCAAGAAAAATCGACAAAATACCTTCCTGTCCCCAAAATGTGACAAAAGTGCAGAGCAAAAATTTCAGATCAATCTTTGCTAACCGTGATTTTTTCTTATAATCTTTGATGATTGATGAAAGCAAGAATTTCTCATTCAAATAAATGCAAGTTCATGGCTAATGTCTTAGGTCTATAGAATGCAACACATGTTGGTGATCATACAAAGGACAGGAGTACTTGTTATGTAATAACATTACTCCCACCTACATTGTAAACCACTAAGTCACTGTATTCATTTTGTCTAGTTTCTCAAAAAATAACTTTTCGACAAGAAAATTTACCTTTCCTCTAGCATGGTTTCTAGCTATTAGCAAACTAACAAAACTTGGTAAAATTTTAAACATTTTCAACAACGTGGTAAGAATCTGAAAAATAGAAATATGGCAATTTCAGAAATCATTTTCCTCAAAATTAAAGATTTTTTACCGCACTAACAGAAATCTACCCTCATTTTTACCTGCGATGTCAATTTTTCCTCCGTATTTTTCAACTTCTCCTTCAAACCATTCAGTTCCGTTTCTCGCGCGTTTATAACTTCCTGTAAACTGTGCCTCTGCTTTTCTACATCTTCAATCTAAACAAATCAGTTGACAAAAACATACAACTAAAAATATAAGAACCAACATTTTTAAACCAATCAACGCAACTGATACATTATCGTCTTGCATCATGCTATACAATATTCGAATATCGATGTTAAAGCAAAACTTGAATAGAAAATGATTGATTTTGCAGTTGTATTTTTTAGGTTTTCGCAGAAGTCCCACATAGCAGTCACACAAAAGTGGAAACTATAAAACTGACCCAGAGGTTGTTACAAAATCAACTACTCCACAAACAAACTAGTTTTTTGATATCCACGAGAATATACAGTACAAGACAAAAGTAACCACTCCAGACAAAAGTAACCACTCCAGACAAAAGTAACCACTCCAGACAAAAGTAACCACTCCAGACAAAATGTTGTTTTCACATCGTGACGGCTAATTCTGCTATCAGTAAAAACTATTGCTAAGGGCTGTTCCAGTAAAATCTGTATGGGAGGGGGCGAAGGCACCTTTTTTTCGCACCCACCACCCATATTTTTCATTTATTTCTTCAGCCTACCACCCGTAATTTTTTATAAGTTTGAAATGCAACCACCGGTAATTTTTTTTTGTTCTTGTGGTTGACTGCACAGGCGCTTGAGTTTATCTGTTCCTCCATCACCACTAACGTCATTCATTACTAAGAAAACATGTTTCTTATATATGGTTATTTAATATATTAGCCATCGAGAAATTCGAGCACCTGTGGTTAAATGGTGTTATGGGCATGCCGATGAGGAGATCGGAGGGAGTGAAAAAGTCGGAGCTCTTTGCAAGTTGCATTTTTGTTTCAGTTTTTGATTCTGTGCAGATTGTTTATAAAATTTACTAAAATTACCCACTATCAAACATTTATGGCCCAATGAAACAACGACCTGTAAATTTTAATTTTTTTGAAGTACGACCACCAGCCATTTTGAATTTAAGTCAAACGCAACCACCCATAAATTTTTATTTCAGTTGCCTTCCCCCCCTCCCACACAGATTTTGCTGGAACAGCCCTAATAACTATTAGGGGGCAAAATTCTAATTACACAATGGATCAGCCATCGTTACTAATTTCCCTGTTAATTAACCTACATTCAAGGTTATCAGGGGAGACTACTCTAGCTTCCACCTAGCCACCATGATAGGGAATTCTTGGTCATATTGTCTGAATACGTTTGGCTTGTACTAATAGTTTTAAAATTCATCAAATATGTTGAATGTTGAACAAATGTACTGTAACAAAAACAAACCTTTGTGCCCAGCATAGTTTCAACTTCAACTTTCTCCTTAATTTTCTCCTGTACAAATAAGTAAATACTCCCAATTAAAGTACATAAAATGATGAGTAAATCAAATTTTCAACACTAATTTCGTTAAAATCCTTCATATGGTGGTGAAGCAGATACAAAGGCAAACCTAGGGTGAATAAATATAACCCCAAAACTAGCATCACCACTTGACTGCAAACAGAAAATTCCCCAAAAATACAGTCAGTCTTCTTAACTTTAACCACAGAACACTTTTGTCTATTTCTAGGAAATGCTTCTTCTTACATTACAAGAGAAACAACCAACTTGAAGCTACTTAAACCAAAAGTTTACAACCATGCTCTTTGGAAAAGCAAGCAGGATTGTAAATCATTGTCTTTTGAGCTCGAATGGTAAAAATTCACCAGTTTGGGAGTCTCTATAATTTGGGACATTGAACTTCAACCTGAAATAAATTTTCTTGATTTTGAACATTGGGACGTGGGAGATTTTGGCCATTTATCATGATAAACCCTGTATTTTGTATCAACAGTCTTAAAATAGATTTAGTTGGCAGTTCACAAAACCTTCAAAAATAGCCACAAATGAAACGTTTTCATGCATAACTATAGCATGACGTAACATTAAGAAAATGGTTTGTCGTTGATCATAATTATTGAACTTGGGATGGTCAACATTGCCTATTTTCTAAAGTTTGGTACAAGCTCAGACCTTGAGCAAACTGGAAAATTTTCACCGTACTCATGGTCAGTCAAATTCACCAAAGACGTAAGATAGCACTTTATGCGACACTTCATTCATAAGAGGTATTCTTACATTTCATACTAAAGTGTTGAATCAGACTCAATAAAGAAGTGCTTCTACCTGCTCCACAGTTAGTTGTCTATCCAGGCTGCTGATCTGTGAATTCAATTCATCTACTCTTTGCTGGTGTTCAGTGTGTGCAGCGACTGAGGAAGACTGTAAGGTGGACTACAAAAACACAGAGATCTGAGTAAGGTTGACCTATTGCAACATTCTTTTACATTTTGGGCTAGCAGGGAATAACCAGTTAACACATTGGCTTAGAATGTTGCCCAGGGTTGTATATCACACACAACAGGCTTTTTAAAATTGACATGCAAGGTCAATGAAAGCAGTTCTGTGTGAACCCTGCTCTTTGTAGTGCAACTGCTCAAGTTGGCTTGTTAAGTAAACACTGCTTAACAAAGAGTTTATGGCCTTGGCTGAGAACGTTGATGGTTTATTACCCCCTGCGGGTTTTGAATAGCCAAGTCGAGAAATTAATGTAATTGAGAAGGCAAAGGTAATCTTGGTGAAAATTGGCAGTCTCTGAGCTATCAGCTAATAGGCAAGAGGCACACTAAGTTCTGTGAAGCCTTGTAATCAACCTATTAAAATCAATCTCCAGTTGATGTTATGACTTGCGACTTCATTTCCCTAAGTCTATGCAGCATAAACACCTTGTTTTATATCGTGCGTTTATGTGGAAATACCTTGGTGCACCCATTCTGTCTGTGCTCTGGCTGTCACAGTATGGCACAAAAAGGCTACTTTATATATCATTTGACAAACTGATATTGAAGTGATTAAATTTTACTTTGTTACGCTATCTGGGTAGCACAATACATCCAAAATGACAAGCTCTCAAGAAAAGCTTTGAACCTATCAATGAACACAAAGTTTCATGAAATGAATCCAAGATATAATTGGATATTTAGGCGACAGTGCTTTACGTCTCTTTGATAAGGAATTCAGTAATACCTTTTCTTTTTCAAATTCTTGTCTAGTTTGTTCCAACTGCTCGTTAGTTTCCTTTACCACAGACTTTAAGGTTTCAACTTCTCCCTCTAGAGATGTTGTCTTAATTATCAGACCATATTTCTCTTCAGTTACACTGTGAAGCTGAAAATAGAGACTTCACCTCAACACGGAGCACATTTTTATGTGTTGAAAAATTGTAAGCTTCAAGAAATACAATTCACAACTTAAAGATAACATGCGGGGTCTGTTTCTAAGTGCGAAATTTGGTCTTTCACTCAACACCACAATTTTTTTAAGATAATTAAATCTCACTAGAGCAAAAGCGCAGTCTCTGAGAATATACACATAACTGCTAGTTATTGAGAGAATGAATTTCTACCAATTACTTCTAGACTGTGTATACGCTCACAATTACTTGGATAAAACTTCCAAGTTTATTCAGCAACTGTGAAGTGTTAGCACAAGACAAACTTTCTGTCTTAGTCTTAACACACTTTCATGAAATGTACACCTGGTTGACTTGTTTACTTTTGACTTCCTTTCAGTCTCCAAATCAAGATTATACTCCTTATGCGTGTATTTAGCCCCATGTGCCTATACCTACATTCAGTACTAATACTTTCATGACAGTTATACGGAATAAATGTTGTTGCTATTAAAAGGATACCACACACTGTTCAAGTCATTTCAACCAACCCTTGTTCTGTTGCCTGCTAATACATCATTGGCATCTCACTTGTGCGGTAAAAGCACGGTTGAACTAAAAACTCACTCTCTGTGTCACAGATTGGTTCTTGGCAGATGAACTTTGGGACACTTTTGTAAGGAGCTTTCAAAATTTTCTCCAAACTTTTGAGGGTTCTGGATGGTTACAGCATTATTCAAATTCAGATATATGCAGGAGAAAGTCGTTTTAATAATCTGTTAATAGCACAAAACCGGTTTGGTATTCTTTTCATAAATTCATGTCTGTATAATTACTTATTTTTGTCAAGACATTCGACAAATGACATCCACATTCCATCGATGATGCTTAATCAGGTCAGGCACTACCATCAATGTCATATGAATTTTTACATAGCTTTCATTAATTACCTGGCTTTCCAGGGCTTCTTTATCCTTGGACACCTTGGTACGAAACTTTGCATCATTTTCCTTCAGTGAGACCACCTCTTCATTCAGCTCAGACTTAGTCTGCAACATCACAGGAAACAAATCTATTCACCCCATTGCATGTAATAACTAAAGTAAACAAAAAAATAAAAACAGGGGTGGACACTAAGCAAAGTGCAAGATAACAAGATACACCAGTATGAAGATACAATGAACAACATATTCCAAAATGAACAAAGCAGGAATAAACAGCCGACAAATTCAATGTAGCTTTCACCATCAGCAATGGAGTGAATGAAATAGGGCTGTGACACTCAAAACTCGCTGTATTTACCCACAATGCCATAAACATCCATCAGGCACACTTTCTGCCTCGTTTTTGTGTCACTAGAGTTTCACATGTTATTTTTTGTTGTCTGATTCTTTACATTAGTTTTTCTCGGTTGCATTACTCTATTTGTCCTGTCAATACAAACGAAATATTACTGCTGTGCTGTGGGCTGCAACTCCGACGTGAAAAAGTTTGATAAACTGTACAAATTTTTGCCTTCCAAACACGAAAATGTGCCTGATTTCCAAAACTAGGTCACACACTTTCAGACCTCCAAAATAAGGTGAGTTCTATCTCAGTGTAATTCAGGACAGCTCTATTGTAACAATCTAGTATCACATTTATCTATAACAGTGACGGATTTAAGGGGAGGGAGGGCAAGGGGGCCAAGCCCCCCCCCCAGAATTCTCCCAGATTCCATTTGGCAGTTCAGGGGTGCTAATGTCTGACGTGCAAAATCCTGCCTAATATTCTGCCCTGGCCCCCCTAACTCAAAGTCCTGGATCTGCCCCTGTATAACATAGTTAACACATTTCCTTACTTTCTCATATTGCTCCTTCAACTCAGCCAGTCTCTCTGTGTTATCCTCTAGACTAGCCTTACTCTGGATCAACTGGTTCTCGAGGTCAGACTTCAACTTCTCCTGCACGGCCAGTGACTCTGCCTATAGATTCAACTCAAAATCATTTAAAACAGACAAAACCAAAACAAATGCAATGTATATCGGAAAACACGTTTTGTGTCTTTGCTGATTTCCGTTGAACTTGCATTTCCCAGAAAAAATTCTTACAGGACATGCTCAGTTTTAGGGATTATTGATGTCATTAAATTATTAGAATTAACAAGAACAATAAATCAGCAAAAATTCGTTGCATTTTTGTTTCGAATCGTAAATTATTGATAACAGTTTTTGCCACCCATTTGCTGAAATCAAGCATGGTGACTCTACTAGGTAAGTGTGCTTAAAAGTACTCTTAATCATTGAGTGGGGTTTAACTGTCAGGAGAGTTTTGGACACTGATCGCTTGGTTGTGGGAGAGATTCATCAATCTGGCTGGTCAAAGAGCATCACTTTCTCATAATAATGCCATGATTTTAATGACAAATTAAAACACCTTGGCTTGAACACTATCTTTTTCAACAGCTTCTACACACTCAGAAAGCTTGAACACTATCTTTTTCAACAGCTTCTACACACTCAGAAAGCTTGATATCGATTTCACTCACCGTGCGTTTATTTTCAGACTCCAGCTGATCATATTTCTGTTTAGTTTTCTCCAGTTCCTCTTGCACACACGACAGCTGTGATTCCACTGAGCTATGCCTGTCAGCTAACAGGGACAGGTCAGTTGTAGCCTGAAACAACACAGATGTGAACGACAACAAAATACAGCACGAGTCAATAAGGAAATATTCTGAATTCCCAACACAAAAAAGCACACTGTTTTCCTAAAATCTAGGAATTAATATCTTTTAATTTAAAACAAATGAGACTAATTAGTCGTGTAAAAATACAGGGCCAACAAATGTTAAACTTTGTTATCAGTGATTACACTCAATGTTCAAATGGTACAAATACATATTGGTCAGCCTGTTCAGAACTGCTATAGGGGATCATTATCTCTTATCTGATTTTGTATACCTTACCCTATTGTGCCTGCATTGACTTTCATAATAAAGGGCTATTGTGGAGATGTTTAAACTGTAGGCTTGGGTAACAATAGGCATTCCTCTGCCTGTTACTAAAGACCAAGCTACACCACAAGGGAAAGCACTAGGTTCAGCCTTTAGCTGGCCAAGCTTAGATATCTATGTCCATTTCAGTTGGCAGTGTTTTCGAAGAACTTCGGCCCAAGTATAAATATTACACTTCATTTCCCTCTGATAGCATGAAGCGCGCTTATCCCGAGTAAGAGATGATGGCTGTTGGAAGTTTAAACATTTGAAATGTTCGTTGTAAAAGGATGTTTCACGAATACCATAATCATAGCTAGGGCCAAAACAGAACAGTATTTTTAAAAGTCATAAGTTTTTTACTATTCAAAGGCCACCTATTCTGATAGTGTTTTTGAATTCCAAGTTCGTACGCCACATGATGCATCGTCTGAGCAGTCTCAAAACTCCCCAGAAATAAGTAACTGGTGTCAAATTCACGCTACTCTTGATTTAAAATACGTAGGACATTTGTGCACTGAGATAGTACAATTCTCTGATCCCATTAGAAGACTAATCAATCGCGAGCATGCGCGCGCCCAGCCTTGAAAATGGGGGGGCTCGAATTTCTGTCCATGTGGACAAAAAAATCGAGAGGACTAAAAGAACGGGGTACCACCTATCAGAACTGTGCGTATGCATCTTTTTTAGTGGACTTCTGTCTCCTTTTCTCGGACTTTTCGTTTAGTCTGAGTGACGACAAGGTTCGTTTCTCGGCAAGTTGGGCATCAATTTTCGCCGTTCAACGACTGTATGTACCGTATTCGCCGTAATAACCGCCCATGCCCCTATATAAGCGCCCCCCACGCGTTTTCAGACTTTGCTGAAATAAGCGCCCAGTCCATGAACGTGTACACGGGAACAATGACGTACCTACAGTCCTAAAACTCGGCTACAGTAACGTCTTCAATTTATCAAAAAAGTTTTGCACGGGTCTTC
The DNA here is from genome assembly GCA_002633005.1 of Phoronis australis. Taxonomy (NCBI): domain Eukaryota; kingdom Metazoa; phylum Phoronida; family Phoronidae; genus Phoronis; species Phoronis australis. The sequence goes on along the minus strand of NMRA01000137.1, from coordinate 194,081 downwards.
TAGACCACCAGCGGCACTGCTACGTTTGTATTTAGCCGTGACTTTACACTTCAAAGTAACGCAGCGCTTCAAAAAGAACGCAACAGCGTTGCTACTCTCTCGCGACGACCGTGTCCCACTCTATGGTCTGACCTTTCGGTAGACACATCGACTGTCTCATGAATAAAAATAACTCGGTGTTAAACGCACGTGGCCAGGAAGCGCGCGCGCTACATACATGAACCTGTCATCAAAGACCTTAGTCGGGAATTTTCCATTCATGAAACGGGTAGCATAGCATCGATAAGAAATGAATATTGGCACTAATTTCCGACAATTTCTAATACTATAAAACATGTTTGCGTTATTTTTGAGATGTATTGTTTGATTAACCATAATTGGTGTTTTTAAGCCGAACATCCGATAAAGTGACAACTGACAGTGAATGCTTACACACCCTTACACCGAAAAATAACTGTCAGATAGTTACGTACGCATCCAGCTACACGGCGACTAATATGGGCCTTACCGAGACAAATGTCGAAAGTTTTTAGCACGAGACCGGCAAGTGCTGAATGAAACACGCTCTGGTTTAGGCCTACTGCCTGTGCAAATTTCTTTAGACACATCTAGCTAGTTAGAGTGCGTGCCTCTGGCCAAAAGACGGTCTCTGCTTTGGCAAATGAACTCTGGTGACACGCACGCGCTCGCTTATTCGCAGACGAACTTCAAAACAAACGTCACGTGACAACATGTTTGTTCGTCCAGACATTTTTCTCGCCGTGTTGCCGATCATACATGTAGATGCACAGATTTGTATTTAAACCTGCCGTTAATCCAGACTCCACGGGAACTTAAAAAATCTTAGAGATGCTACTTATAAAACTTAATGAGGATTTTAGGTAATTTGCTTGAGTCAAAACCATTTTTATTCAATCATTGAAATCGCCATATCGAAGACGGCGATTTCGAGGCAGTCAGTCGGCGAGTTTTCGCCCTGGAATTTCAGCACAATTTTCTGTAAAATGGTCGTAATTTAGCTGCAAAGTTTGATAGCAATGCACCACAGTTTTGTTGAAAGTCTTTCATAGATTACATATACGTCACAGAGCGTAAATTTTATGAATCTTAGCTTCCGATTTCACCCGTTTCGGAGACCGGGTTTCAACCGCCTTGGGTTACAATATCTGAAACTTCTATTCTGGTGTCTGCTCAAGGCCTAGTTAATGCTTACGTAATACTGCACAAGCGATTTGTGTGGTTGGCTGGCTCACTATAGGGCTATTGTTAGGACGGTTTTGTCATGAGCGACAGCGGGCAACTGGGATAGCGAAGCATTCGCTCGCTGAGAGGGCTGACCCTCATGGTTTCAGAAAAAGTTTACAGAAGATATTGAAGCTAATTCAGTAAGCCCAGTTACAAAAAATCAGTCATTTATTTGGTTTCCTAACATTCCTTACACATACGTTGAGAGCAAGTTGGTTAGGATACTAGTGTTCGTGGTACAAGTGCCAGACAGTGTAAACGCAAGTTGATCTGGAACAACTTGACACAGCAAAACACAATATTTGAAACAAGTTTACTTCTGAAGGTAGACTAAGTGCAAATGTTCCAGATAACTTTTCCAGGAACAAGTCATTGTTACCACAACCAAAACAACAATTGTTTGATTCATCTGACATTGATAACAATTTTTCATACCCAGACTGAAACCTTTTATATAATGAGCAGGCAGACATCGCTCTAAATAATTACAGACTTTACATTTTGCTGCAATACTTTGTGGCTTCAGTGATGTTTTGATTCTTGTACCTCACAGCATTATCTGCTTGTGTTTTAAGCGCAGGCTCAAAGCACGTCAAACTCGAGCCAGATTCAGAATGGTGGACATCCACGTCGAAATACAAGACTTAAGGTTATGAAGGACCTTACCAACATGTCTCTGCATTTAGCAAAATATTTAGAAAAATACACAACACTCTATCAAATTCACTACATATGCTCCATTTAATGTCAGGAAGCACTTTACATTTTAGTTAACATGTTACATGACAATGCTTAAAAAAGCGCCTTGTCAAGAACAAAATGGCTAAGGAGATGCTGTCAGTGGTATTCGAATTCACCCGAAAATTTAATGGTGCCCGTACATTGATGTCATAACCTCAGTGTCAAGTTTCATTGAAATCCATCAATCACTTCTCAAGATATCATTTGGAAACATTTTTCCCAGAAGTGGTTTTTTGAAGGTGATGTAGAGGTCGAATGCGCCCGAAAATCACATGGTACTTCCACTGGCACTGACATGATATATCTCTGTGTCAAGTTTCATTGAAATCGTTAATTCTTAAGATGTCATCCAGAAACGCAGCCTGAAAATTTAATGGTGCCAGGACCTTGTCATCACGTACCTCAGTATCGTGTTTAATTAAAATCAGTCAATCGGTTCTCTAGATATCATCAGGAAATGCTCTTCCCCAAAACGACCACTAGGAAGTGCTGCAGTGGTCAAAACCACCAGAAAATTTAATAATGCCAGTGCATTGACATCACATACCTCTGAGCCAAGTTTCAAAATGGCCACTAAGAGGTGAACCACTTGTTGAATCTACCCGAATATCAAATGCTGCCGGCACATTGACATCATATACAGTTCTGTCGAGTTTCACTGAAATTGGTCAGTCAGTTCTCTAGTTATCATCCGGAAATTATCATGATCCCAAAAAATACTGAAAAAGCCATGCCCTAACACCCTTGTGCCAAATTTCACCAAAATCTGATCAGGGTTTTAATGAGACATTGAGCATACATCTGGACATCACTACAACAATATGAGACCTTACATATACATAATTTATGTATGGGCACACTCGAACAACACCCACTTTCAATGGCATGCAAATGTGATGCTACAACAATAAAGAGACATTGAAATACACCACGCCTACAATTCCCTTCAACTATACCTTGGTTAACTCTATTTGTTTGTCTTGTAGAGACTTTTGTGCAGCTTCCAGCTTATTCTCAAGCTCCTTCCTCGTAGAGGACAGTGACGCTTCCAAGTTCTGGACCACAGTAGTCTAAAATGAACAACGGTATTTTTCTAACAAAGCTTGAAGCCACTCTAATCCATGTTCCCATGTCAACCACTTTTTTCACACTCACACAGTTTCTCCTCCAAACCGATGGACGGAAAAATCTCACCAGTTTATGACACAGAATGGCAAAGAGGGGAAATTATATTAATTTTTCGCATTTCTTCATAAATGATATGTAGTACCAGACTTATGCTTCGTCAATATCTAAGTTATGGACCAGGACTGCAACAGAAGTATTTTGAAAAAAATTGTGGGCATTCACAACACTAGAATCCCTTGAAAATGAAATAACTGCAATTCTGGCTAATTATTCTTGTCCAAAACTGGTGACATATTAGCACAGTCACGGTCTAAGCCTTTTGTTGGTAAAAATTGCCGTGTGAAACAGGAAAAGTCAGATTTTTCAAAAATGGATCAATCTTTCAAACATGGCTCACAGTATTTCAAACAACAGTCAAGATGTCTAAACAAGGTGTAAACCCTTTCAAACATCAATTTATACCATATACCACTGGGTCTGCTCTGATATCATATACCACTTGGTCTGCTCTGATATCATACACCACTTGGTCTGCTCTATATCACATACCACTTGATCTGCTGTGATATTATATACAACTTGGTCTACTCTTAAATCACATACCACTTGGTCTGCTCTGATATCATGTAACACTTGGTCTACTCTGATATCATATACCACTTGGTCTGCTCTGATATCATACACCACTTGGTCTGCTCTGATATCATACACCACTTGGTCTGCTCTGATATCACATACCACTTGGTCTGCTCTATATCACATACCACTTGATCTGCTGTGATATTATATACAACTTGGTCTACTCTTAAATCATATACCACTTGGTCTACTGTGATATCACATACCACTTGGTCTGCTCTGATATCATATACCACATAGTTTGCTTTGCTAACATATATCACTTGGTCTGCTCTGATATCACATATAACTTGGTCTGCTCTGATATCACATACCACTTGGTCTGCTCTGATATCATGTAACACTTGGTCTACTCTGATACCATATATCACTTGGTCTGCTCTGATATCAGACCTCTTGCTTCGCATCACTATGAAAGCTCGTCACTGATTGGCTCACTCAGGTGAACACTATATTTGACAAAAATTCTCCTGTTTGAAGACAGATGAAAGTTCACAGAAATATTTTAGAGTTAATTAAATAATATCTTCCAAGAAGTGAGATACAGTCTTCAGTTATTTACCAAAAGGCAGCGTCGAGCTTACACGACAGCAAGCACCTGTACTTGTGTTCGTACATGTTGACTTGCAAGCTTGTTTTGAAAAAATAACGCATTAAAACCATCAACTGAAGAAATTCTGCTTGAAAATATATAAGAGCACGAGGTCGAAGGCAACTGCGGGAGACTCTCGTAAACGCTTGAGATAAGAGAAGTCTGGGTTTCCAATGTGTTGGGAGAGTAAGATAGAGGTGTCTCATTAATAAACGTGGAAAAGCAAGATGTCCAATCTTAATACTAGTACATTCAACACACCTTTGTTGCCAGTTCAGTATCTAGAGAGGCACACTTCATCTGACTCTGACGACACTGCTCTTTCTCTTCTCTCAAAGAAGCCTCAAGACTGGCATACTGGTCTGTCTTATGAGTTAAATCTAAAGAAACCTGGTGAGAAAGATATTTAAAGTACAAGTTTCCATTGACTGCAACATTCAACTTGTTACCAATTTATCCAGTTGTAGCAAATATATAAGAAAGCCGACACGAATGTGAAATCATCTTGACAAACATTTTTAGGTCAATCAATGATAAAAACAAATAATCAACAACTAAGAATTGATCCAGAGCCTATCTACAACGTTTAATGCTCAGAAACTCTACTTAAAATTCAAAATATTTCAAGCATGTTACCACCTACAATGTTGGGTCTCTAAGACATTGAATGTTTTTCATCAAAACAAAGTCGCTATTTGGCCCAAAGCAATCATGAAGTATCGACAACAGCAATCACCTAGAGTAACTTCAATTTTTTCGAAGCCCAGCCACTGTTTAGAAACGAGCAAATTAATTTCCCAAAATTTCACATCATAGTGGAGCCCGCTCAATGTCATACCATTGGTTTTGACATAAATTATGATAATAAGTGGGAAATGCCATTAATTGGGTTCCAGCGTGTGATAATAAAACGTTTTTGTTTAGTTTTACAATTTAACTGAAAATAAACCTTTTTTACATGAATATAGTCAAAATAATGATAAAAAAGAGACAAGAAAGATGAAACTGTAATCAAATAAGAGGAAATCGAAACCAAAACAGTGGAATCTTCTTAAATGATGAAAATTCCAAGCCCAAAACTCATTTTCATCAATTGTAAAACTTCTACTGGTTCAATTTACTCCGAAATTCCACAAAATATGCATAATAAATACTCTGCAAGTGCACAGTATTCATCAAAACTTGCACAGTACTCTGCAAGTGCACAGTATTCATCAAAACTTGCACAGTACTCTGCAAGTGCACAGTATTCATCAAAACTTGCACAGTACTCTGCAAGTGCATAATATTCCACAATATTCCACAGTGGCTGCGGAACATTCCGCAAAAATTTGGGAAATATTCTGCAGTCACTGCAGAATATTCCGCATGGTAAAAATTGAACAGCTAATAAGGGAAATGCATGTTTAGGGTAAGGTATACCATTTTTATGGCCTTAAGTGGATATAAAAAAGTGCAGAACTGTTCCGTCCACTTTGAGACAAAATAAGAAAGTCTAACTTGAAAAACAAGAGCAACGCAGAGCGTTGAAATGCGCCCACAATTGCACCGCATACGGTATCCCTCTAGGGTTGTTTAGTGGTACCATAAAGTGGCCAGTAGAGGGCATATATGTAGTATGCTGTACTTAGCAAAATGGAAAGGCATGGTCATTGTCTCCTCAATAGGCTAGGGGCAAAATGTGAGTAATCTTCATAATACAAGCACATCCTATACACCAGTTGCTTTAAGCACCACAGAAACATAGAATTAAAAACAAATTTACCAACATACGAGATTAGAACAGCATTAGAATGCCAGAAACAAATTTCTACTTGGAACTTTTCCTTCATAGTCACAAAGTAACACAAAGTATACACCTGAAGACCTATGAAAATACAGAGGTCAATGTAAAATACTAAAATTGCCACTAGAGGCAAATACTAAAATTGCCACTAGAGGCATACCGATAGTCAGAATCATCCTAAAGTAGTCATCGTCCGTTGTCAATATCACATAAATACACGTGCTACGTAAATTTAGTAAAGATCCTGCAAACGGTTTGGGAGATACAGCAATGGGCGCAAAAAAAAAACAAAACTGCCACTAGGAGGCGCCACAGTAGTCCAAATCGTCTGAAAATCATTGTCAGCTGTCTTCCTTATAGTAAGCACATACACAGCAATTTTCACAATCATCCTTTGAGCGGTTTGATTGATAGAGGGGTGGACGCAAAAATACAGACTCACTATGTGGCGCAAACTATGTCGAATCTATATGAAAACGGGAAGATAGCGTCATCTCACTAATAGGTGCCTACATACCAAATTTCATGAAAATCCGTTCAGGACTTTTGAAGATACAAAGGTAAGCGTACAAAACTAAAATTGCCACTAGGGGGCACACCAGTAGTCGGATCCGTCCGCGAAAGGTTTAGGAGATACAGCCATAGGCTCAAAAAAAACAAAACTGCCACTAGGAGGCGCCACAGTACTCGAAATCGTCAGAAAATCATCGTCAACCGTCCTCTACATAGTAAGCATATACATGCCAATTTTCACAATCATCCTTTGAGCGGTTTGGTTGATAGAGGGGTGGACGCACAAAAACAGACTCAAAAACACTAAAAATGGCCACTAGGTGGCGCAAACTATGTCGAATCCATCTGAAAACGGCAGGATAGCGTCATCTCACTAATAGGTGCCTATATACCAAATTTCATGAAAATCCGTTCAGGACTTTTGAAGATACAAAGGTAAGCGTAAAAAACTAAAATTGCCACTAGGGGGCACACCGGTAGTCGGATCCGTCCGAAAGTTCGCACATGCTGTCCCATTCATGAATGGAACATATGTGCCAAATTTCATGAACATATGTCAAAGGGTTTCGGAGATAGAGCAGCGGACGCCGGACGCCGCCCGGACGGACGGACGGCCGGACGGACGGACAGAGATGACGGCATAATGCGTCCACATATAAATATGTGGGCGCATAAAAATCGCCTTAAGTTTTGCTGATTTTTAATGACATTGTGGAATGTAACAATAAATCATGATATCGTGCAAGTTACATTACACTGGGTTTAATGGTAAATGAATAATTTTTTGACAATTCCTGACAATAACTGGCTTATTCATTAGGTCAAGTGATGTGGCCAACAGATGGCATGCTGGCAAGACTTAAAGTGTTTGCAAAAATGACTTTCTTTAACCCTTATCACACGACTTTCCCTGTGTGCTGAGCTAAGTAGGTCACCACTGCTGCTCTGCACTGGGCTGTTAAGACGGTCACTCAGATTAATGACCTAACATTTTTAAATTGGAAATTTGAAGGGGTAATATCAGCTTCACATAAAAGTGGTCTGCACAAAAGTTGTTCAGAATTTAATGGAGATCTTTACCATATACATAATTATCTTTACCTTACATAGCCTAGGTGTAAATAATTCTATAAACTTTCAAACTGGACTCCATTTGTTTTTATCTGTTTTCGCACATGAGAACATTATAGCTGACACTCAAAAACCGTAATAAAGGGAATTCATGAGATTTGCATGTTTAATAAAGCAGGTTTATTGTCTGAAACATCACATCTACAAACAAGAATGTACAGTATATAACATACCTCAACTTTGCACGATAACAAATTTATGACTGGTGCAGTCGCTTGTCTGTTTTGAAGATCACCTAGGTGTGCAAAAACTTAAAACACGGGTGGGGACACAAAGCTATTCTGTGACAAAGTCACAAAAAATATCCAATTCTGAATGAGTTCCATCATGTTTCAGAGGCTCTGTATTATGCGCGAAGGGCATGAGCCAAGCATCGTCATAGGCCCGTCCAAGTTCAGCTTCAGGGACCGGAAACTCCTCCAAAATTACACTGAGATCCGAATCGATAGAATCTGCCTAACTTGTGACTGTTATATTAGTTTCCCCGTAACTGTCACTGTCACTTTCGAGTGCCAATTCCAGCTCGTTTTAAATATGAGTCCATGAACCCTTTCTCAAGAAACTGGTCAACAGTCATCTTACCACGTTTGGCACAAGCCAAGATAAAACTTGCGTAAACTTTCAAATATCTCAGCAACAACTCACCGCAGCCATATGTTGTAAATCAGAAAAATCTACAGGAAACTATGAACTGTGGAATGCGCATGTTCACATATATAACAAGAGCAACGCGGAGCGTTGAAATGCGCCCACAATTGCACCGCATACGGTATCCTTCTAGGGTTGTTTATTGGTACCATAAAGTGGCCAGTAGAGGGCATACTTTGCAAAATGGAAAGGCATGGTCATTGTCTCCTCAATAGGCTAGGGGCAAAATGTGAGTAATCTTCATAATACAAGCACATCCTATACACCAGTTGCTTAAAGCACCACAGAAACATAGAATTAAAAACAAATTTACCAACATACGAGATTAGCACAGCATTAGAATGCCAGAAACAAATTTCTACTTGGAACTTTTCCTTCACAGTCACGAAGTAACACAAAGTATACACCTGAAGACCTATGAAAATACAGAGGTCAATGTAAAATACTAAAATTGCCACTAGAGGCAAATACTAAAATTGCCACTAGAGGCATACCGGTAATCAGAATCATCCTAAAGTCGTCATCGTCCGTTGTCAACATCACATTAATACACTTGCTAAATTTAGTAAAGATCCTGCAAACGGTTTGGGAGATACAGCCATGGGCGCAAAAAAACAAAACTGCCACTAGGAGGCGCCACAGTAGTCCAAATCGTCTGAAAATCATTGTCAGCTGTCTTCCTTATAGTAAGCACATACACGCCAATTTTCACAATCATCCTTTGAGCGGTTTGGTTGATAGAGGGGTGGACGCAAAAATACAGACTCGAAAACAGTAAAAATGGCCACTAGGTGGCGCAAACTACGTCGAATCCATCTGAAAACAGTAGGATAGCGTCATCTCACTAATAGGTGCCTACATACCAAATTTCATGAAAATCCGTTCAATACTTTTGAAGATACAAAGGTAAGCGTAAAAAACTAAAATTGCCACTAGGGGGCACACCGGTAGTCGGATCCGACCAAAAGTCGTCATCTTCCGTTGTTAACATCATATAAATATACTTACACAATTTGTAAAGATCCTGCGAACGGTTTAGGAGATACAGCCATAGGCGCAAAAAAACAAAACTGCCACTAGGAGGCGCCACAGTAGTCGAAATCGTCGGAAAATCATCGTCAACCATCCTCTACATAGTAAGCACATACATGCCAATTTTCACAATCATCCTTTGAGCGGTTTGGTTGATAGAGGGGTGGAAGCACAAAAACAGACTCGAAAACAGTAAAAATGGCCACTAGGTGGCGCAAACTATGTCGAATCCATCCGAAAACGGCAGGATAGCGTCATCTCACTACTAGGTGCCTACATACCAAATTTCATGAAAATCCGTTCAGGACTTTTGAAGATACAAAGGTAAGCGTAAAAAACTAAAATTGCCACTAGGGGGCACACCGGTAGTCGGATCCGTCCGAAAGTTCGCACATGCCGTCCCATTCATGAATGGAACATATGTACCAAATTTCATGAACGTATGTCAAAGGGTTTTGGAGATAGAGCAGCGGACGCCGGACGCCAGACGCCGGACGCCGGACGCCGGACGGACGCCGCCCGGACGGACGGACGGACGGACGGACGGACGGACAGACAGAGATGACGGCATAATGCGTCCACATATAAATATGTGGGCGCATAAAAAGCATACGGGGCTTTCACAATTTCTGAATGAATAACACCAGTGTCCTGGGGTGAGTACCCCCTCCTTGCGCAGCCTAGCCGTAGCTTATTATAGGCGATTGAGTACACCCGACGCATTTTAATAGAATAATTGGCTGATCGGCTGACCTCGCCTAGCGCACGATAAGGGTTAAGTGCTGTCCACTATACCTACTGCACACAAGGTCCTTTTGCCCTTTGTCATTCAGGGCTTCAGTTACTACACGTTCTTCTTAGAATTAGAAACAGAAATAAACTACCATTACCTTTTCCAATATATCCAACACAGAAAAATCAGGGTCCCAACCTGGGAATCAAACCACAGTTATCTAGATTGCCAGTCCAGAGCTTTTACCACTGCCCTACTGAGGACCCGATATCTGTGAAATTACTGTTTGGAGCCAACTGTTATGTTACATTATAAGTCATGTTACATGTTATATTTACATTTACCTTTTCCAGTTGTTGTTTAGTCCGACTTAGCTCCGATGTTTTTTCCTCTAGAGCATTCTGTGCTGTCTTGATGTGGTTTTCCAGGTCAGCACGCTGAGTGTCTTTGGAGGCCTCCATAGTTAACAGGTGCTCTCCCTGCCATAAAAATCACCAAAGAACATGAAGACGGAGTTGTAGTTCACAGAACGTTTATTTAAAGGGTCACTAAACCCACACCTGCCATGGTTTATGATCATAGAGTCAGAATTTTTATTACGTGCTGTTCCCACCACACACCTGACACGAAACAAATTGAGAGGCACACACGCAATCATCAGGGCTTGGAATGACTCGTGACAAAAAAGAAGAACATTTTCCAAGGTGATGTATCGTTCTACAAATAAATAGGGATGCAAGTATTTTGTTTTGTAAACTTTAACTGCAAGAACTGTTTTTTTGCACGAATAAAGTCAAAACGGTGATAAGAGATGAAAAAAGAGGAAACAGGAAATCAAATAATAAGAAATCAAAACCAAAGAAGAGGAAATCCTGTTAAAAGAGGAAAATTCCAAACCCTGAATTATAAGTGTAAACAAAATGTAACATTATGCATTATCCAAACGCCATTCAATGAAAGTTGCACTGTCCCAATCTTCATATTCCATATAAACTACCTGAGTGTGCAAACAAAAGGAAAAATGGAACTGATCGCCCTGGTTAAGTTGCGCAATTGCTCCATGATAACGTGAATACTCACCAATTTTCGAAACTTACCTTAACTTTTAATTCCGTTTCAAGGGCACCAATCCTCTGTAATGATGTGTTGAGCTTCTCGCCTTTCTTGTCCAGTTCCAGTTGAAGATTATTGGACTTTTCTACACTTTCCTTCAGTTGGCCCTGCAGATCTCCAATTCTGCTGTGGAGCTCTTCACTTTTGGAGGTGTATTCTTCGGTAATGGAAGCCATTTTGGATTCAGTGTTATGGCACTTTTCTTGTAAGGATGTCTAGAATATTTTTGCAATGGATCAATTGGGTTTCATCACTATGATAAACATATGATACTCTCGCAACTCATGTTTGCTAATAGGCAAAAAAATGAATGATAAAATGTCAAACTAATTCACTGACAGAATATCCTCATTCCATTTCTGACTTTAGTGAGACCTATAGAAGAGCTAATCATTCACCATTTGCACTAGACATCCCCTCGCATGTAACAGGTCACCTGACAGAAGTTAGCTTCTTTAGTTAGCTAACAGTTACAACCATCAGGCAAAATGGTTACCAGTAAGGGAAACTATTCAAAGTTATCCACAGTAAACCAACGAGGCCTTCTCATGAAAGCATTATTTTTTAAAACAATCACGAATGCTGTTTTAACCAATTACATTCTCCTGTTTCAGTTGATTGATGGCAGTGGCCACACCCTCTCCCGCTTCAATTTTCCCAATGAGATCTTGGCGCTCGGTCTCCAGGCGAGTGAAATCTTCTTTATGTTTCACAATCAAAGACTCCAGTTCTTTTATCTTCTCTTCCCTGAGAAAGCAAACAGGAAGCTCACATTAGGCACAGGTTAGATAAAAAAGCACTCTGTTCTCTGCTTCGCTTTAAAAATCAGTATTTTTCAATTGCTCAGTGTTTAAAAAAAGGAAATCAACACGTAAAAATGATGCAAGGTTTCACTTTTGCCAAATCAAGGCATTTCAATCCTTACCCTTACTTGCATGCCTTTGTGCAGTTATCAGAAAACAACATCTCAATTGAAATCAATGTGGGCAAGCGTTCGTTTTATTATCTTTTAGTTGATGAGCACACAGATCTCAAAACCATACAGACCAGAACCAACTATGCTTTTTTACTTTAAAGTTGTTCATGCTAAAGATTGAACTCGGTAAGTTGATTCAGCAAGCTGTCATTTTATGTGGCAAAAATAACATTGCCATAACCAAATGGAGATAGATTGGTTTAGTTAGTGAGCACCAGTCATCTGATCTGATCTAATCACCCACTGAATGCCAGCAGTTGGGTTTTCCAGGCTGTCTCCTTGTTGGTATATAAGTAAGCCAGATCACAATCTTGCACACTATAAAGTTGGAGAGGCCTTCTTTGTAATTTCTGTTATCAGTAAATGAGGTAACATAAAAAGTATAGGACCTCAGAGCATATAAATATTATTTTAGTATTCAAAGACAAAAAAGCTGTAGCAAAAAACACTGTAATGTAGATACTGATGATCTGTGCCCACCTAGTGGCAGCCTTTCTTTCCTCCTGCTCCAGAGAGTTGACTTTCTCACGAAGCTCTACCTTCAGTTCATCAGAGACTGCAGTCTGTGTTTGGCACTGCTGTGTGATATCATTCAGGTGTTGTTGAAGGTCATCCAGGGCAGTGTCCTTCTCTTTGTCCCTGCTTGTCAGCTGAAAGTATTCAGTATGTCACCATAAAACATTCTCAGTGTGTCATATTTGCATTTTGGACAATGACCTTAATAGATCCCAGATACTTTAAAAAACTCAAAAGCTTTGAAAATAAACAAATGCCACTTTAAGAAACTAAATCAAATATGGAGTTTATTATAATTGAAAAGAACGTAATGTGGTCAATGTGCTGAATATTGTTGAAAATAATGCATTTTTCCTAAAAACAAATTTCGCTCCAGCGTTTCACACCAAGGCTCAAGCAGCTCAGCTTCCCTAATTGTCACTAAATACAAGGTACCTTGTCCAACTCCAACTTCATTGATGTCAACAACTGTTCTTTCTCATGCAGCTGCTGCTGGGTTGACTGCTTGGAACTGCCCACATCCTTCTCAAGTCTGGAGATGGAGTTCTCTCGTTGACGTACTGTTTCCTTCAGGAAGAGGTTTTGTATACACTTATAATCATCTGGTTATGATTAAACAAAGATGCATATAAGTCATCATGGATAGGCTTTTTGTATTGAACAAGGGCGACGACCCCTTGTTAATGCCTTTTGGTTGGGCTATTTGTAGCCTTTCCATGAATGTGTAGAGCCAAGACTTCTTTCTTTAGGTAGTAGATTTGACATCATTAAAAGATTTTAGCAAGACCCTCCAGAAAGCATAGGAAGTTCCACGATCTCTGATATGGCCATCATTGGCAATGATAACAATTTACATTTAGATTGTGTGGTGGTCCAAACACTTGAAAATACTTGAACCAAAGATTTTGGACAAGGAATATCAAGATCATGTCAATTTAATGTTTATTACATTGCTGTATTCAAGCAGAGCAAACATACCTGAAGTTTAGTCACTTCTTCTTGAAGACCTGTCTGGAAAGCATTTCCATCTTCCATTTCTTTCCGTGATAGCTGTAACTCCATTTCTTTTTCAGACAAACTTTTCCGCAAGTCGGCAGCATCAGCTGTGAGAGCCTGCAGTTGCTCATCAAGTTTTGATGCAGCAGCTATTTGCTGAAGTAGAGTATGTTAGTAGGCCAATGGGATTACATCTAATTAAAAAAGCAAATGCTAACCATCGTGAGAAACAAAGGAACAAGCAAGACAAGCATTTACAAACACTTGTCTAAGTTTCAAAACATCCTGTACAAGAACTGTGGTTAGTTTAACTTTCCAAAAATGTAAACAATTTGTATGAAGACAGTTTGTACATTGTACACATCAAATCCTGTTACGACTCCTGCTATTAGACTATCATTTAGAAACATTACTCCTGAGAAAAGAACCGTGATTGACGGATATTGCAGCATTGTGGGTAAATACAGCAAGATTTGAGTGCTGCTGCATAATACAACACAACCTTATTCTGGTTCGTGAGAAAGAAACACACCAGTCAGAAGGGAAAAAGACTCGCTACTCTAGCTGTGAGTTGAATGCCGACAAATTAAAATTTACCTCACTCAAGTCCCTACTCATTTTGTCAGCTGTTTCGGTCTTCTCCCTCAGACATTGCTGCAAGTTCTCACAACTCTTCTTGGACTCTTCCAGTGACCTTTGAACCGAGTCAAGCTCATTGATCTTTGGAGCTGCAGCCAGAGATTCGGTCAGCTCTTTAATTTTCTGCTCAGCACTAAAACACCAAAATACGAATTCACGTTATTAAGATTGGCTAAAATCTCCAATATTTGGACTGGCAAGAAGACAACTGGAAACTAACATCAAGTTCTGTCAACATGTTATAGCTGCTGCTAACCCTTTGACCAAGACCACAGTTATACCAATTAATTCACAACTTGCTTCATTCCAATATGATCCTTCCCCATTACCCTGCCATCACAGCTGGTATTTCCCCACCACCTCCTTCTGTACAAACCCCCTATGTCCACCCACTTCACTCCAATGCACCTAGATTTCTCCTGTTGTACATTAGCTGGCATTGCCATCTATCTCACGTTGTGACAGCATTTCCTCACCCTACTCCTCCTTCCATTTAATACACCTGGACCTCTCCTCTTGCAGTAGTTGGTCATTCTGCTCTAGGTCCAATGGTCATGTGACATCCATTTCTCTTTCTCCTCCCTTTCAAGGTTTGAGAGCTACAGGTCCCCTTGCCAGCCTATTACCCCTCCAACATACCTGGACCTTTCGACTGTATATGCCTGATCTTTTCCTCACTAGGTCCAAGAGCTACTTCCTCCCTCGCCAGCCCCCTTTCCCTCCAACATACCTGGACTTCTCTTGCTGCAGGAGCTGGTATTTCCCCTCCAGGTCAGACTGCGACAGCTCCCTCTCTCGGCTCATCTGGTCCATCAGTGTTTGAACCTGAACAAGTTCCTGCTTCAAAACCTTGACATCATCCTCACTTGGCCTGATACAGGGGAAATAAGCATATGAATCCTTAGAGGCACAACATCCCAGTCAGCCAATTGAGGAGGTGAACGGCTTTTTCACAATGTGTAAAACATCGTTTTTGTCATGAAAGTGACATGGGGTGACCATGGAGATGAATTGGTGGTGAGGAAGCAAATGAATGAAAATCTGACATGATCCGTGTAACTTGAAAAAATGCAATCGTGAATCTTGAAATTGATAATTTTACATTACCGAACCATGATATGATCTTCTCTCCCTCAACTAAACATTCTCACTTGGTTATGCATTTAAGTAGCTAAAAAAACGTCATTAATCAAAAAAATTGAGTTAGGCGACTTTCCATTACAACTGGCCTCAGATTCAAAATGACCTCATTTTTATAATTACACTCATGTATTCCCAAATATGGTTATTAGATGACCTGAAGTATCATACCCTCCGCTAATAGACTCACCTCTGATCTAGCTGTATCTCCAGTTTTTGAATCAAAAGCAACTTCTCTGTCATTTGACCCTAAAAAAGAGCATAAAATTAGCAAGACAACCTAACTGAAAGGGAAGATTTTTTCTCCAAGGACCAGAGACATTTACCAGAGAGCTCAAAAGCTTCCACAAACACACCACGAGAATGGTTAGAACTAATTACCTTCAGAGTGTTGATATGGTCCTCCAATGCTTTTTTCTGACCCTCACATTCATCAGCTCTGGCCTTGCTGCTCACTATGTCTGTCGCCTGAAACAACAATACCATGCACTTATTTCAAAATATTCGTAACTGTCGCCATTAGGCCGTATTTAATGTTTGTTTACCCTCGCACCGCTCTCACTGAACAGAGGCGGCCAGGTAGGTCTACTATTCATCGCTGGGGCACACTGACTTTTCAGTCTGCTCTAACTGCGGGTAATTTTCAGAGTAGAGTGAGAACAAGTTGAATATGAAGGCTTGACTCAACTTGTTTCTTACTCTTCAGTCAGTTAGAAGTGAGAACAAGTTGAATATGAAGGCTTGACTCAACTTGTTTCTTACTCTTCAGTCAGTTAGAAGTGAGAACAAGCTGAATATGAAGGCTTGACATAACTTGTTCCTTACTCTTCAGTCACTTAGAAGTGAGAACAAGTTCAATATGAAGGCTTGACTTAACTTGTTCCTCCCTCGCATTAAAAACCTAGCAATTATTAACAAGCCCAGAAATCATGTATCACTTAAGTCAGGAAGTTGAAATCGAGTGAAAAGGAAGCATTCTACATACTACTGTTTAGCGTTGCGATAGCACAAATCATCATCTCTCTCCTAATTCAAATTCTAATTCTGTCTGCACGACAGTTTGATTTGACAGAGGCGAAAACTTAATTTATTTCACTCGCAGACATTTTTGAAACATTGGACATTTTAGTTCAAGTCATTTCAATATCCCACCATACAGAAGTGGCTAATTGATGGCATGATGATCGCAAAAGAATTTATAAAAAAAATCTGCATAACTCCATAAAATTTATACAAGAATACAGAAGGCTGTCCACCAACAAAGCTAATGCGACATAATAATCAGGCATAGCTCATCACATTGCCACTATGTTGGAAAAAGACTATTGGTTTTTGGCGCCACCTATTTGGTTTATAAGCAATTACATGAGGTTTACTAACCAACTGTCCTGCCTTCTGTTCAATCAGTGACTTTTCAAACTGTAACGCCTTGTTGGCATCTTGCAATTCAGTCAAGTGCTGTCGAATGGAAGCGACCTCTGATGCCACTGCAAGAGGTCACATGATAAGTTAAACACACAGTTAGAATTTTATTTATCTTCATACATGCCATATGTTAGTTCCATCACGTGGCATATAGTTTAATCTTGAGATCTTTGTCCCAACCAAGGTTCGAATCCGTGACTTTCTGCTTACCATGCAGACGCTCTAGCCACCTGAGCTATCAGAACCACAAGTCAATAACAGAAATCCAAACAGACTTAACAGAAACCATCTTACCCAAACTTGGGAGTACAGACACATTGCATAGACTTTGACAGAATTCTTCCAGACTATGCCAGACTAAACTTCTTACCACACTTATTTAGCACTTAAGTCAAACATTTGTCATATCAAACGGGCATTTTTGTCAAATTTTAATGTGATGTTACATTATAGTGCAAACTGTTTACTTGTAAATGGACTTGAAAGACATGTTGCTGTGATTAGAACAAAGTGTATGGAGAAACACCTGCAGAGACTTTGTTGAGAATTCACCAGATTTGAAACGTGTTCTAGTCGAAATGAGACGGATATTTACACGTAGTAGTGTTTTTGTAAGTCAAAAATTTGCCAAATTTTGATGCTGTCCAGTATATTTTGAAAGCTACTGTTCAAACTTAAAGATGAGCCAACTTTGAAAAAGAGCAGTTCAAAATAAAATATGAGTTAGATAATCTAAAAGATTCTGAATCATGATTATAAACACCGAGTTAAATTGGTAATTTCAATCAGTGTTTTTAATGGCCTAGTACATACTTACATAAAGTCCGGCTTTCCTCCGATGCTTTCAACTGTTGACGGTACATGTCCAGTTCATTTTTATCCTGCAACATAAAAACCACAATATAAAACATTTTAACGCGTTTTTAAAAGACAATAACATCACAGAAAATTATTTCAGTTCACAAAAATAAAACTGCCCCCTGAAAAAAAATATATCTTTCTTATTTAAGCAATAAATCACCAAGTACATTAAATACGGTGACCACCAGAATGCGCTGATGCAGAGGATTCACAGCAAAAGAATGATTAAAGCCTAACGCACCACTTCCGTCAAACTGTTGTCTGACGTGGCGCTGGAGGCTTGCAGCTTGTCCACTTCTTTCTTGAGTTCAGTAGAATACCACTTTTCCTCCTGAGGGAACAAGACAGAACAAACTACAGGAAGTATTCACATATTTAACAAACAATATGTCTGACAAGTGAAACTTTTTGTGCATAATTTCTTCCTCAGAAGAATAAAGATTAAGAACATTTCAGTCGTAATGTTACTACCATGGTTTGAATTTTGTGCACATCACAAAACTACACTTGGTGAAGTTTCCATTATTTGCCTATCAAAAACTGAAAATGGCAACTTTGTTAATTGTTTTTGTGCGAAATTAATGGCAAATTCTCGTACTCCGTAAGAGTTTCAAAAACTGACATTGCATCCCACCAAAAAGCATCAAAAATCTTCCTGAACAGGTCTAATGTATAATATCTCCCTGGTTCAAAGTTTATTGCGAACCGACTTTGGGATTCGTAAACATCATAAGTGTGAACCACAACTGAGCCACAAACGGGTGGTATTGCCTTGGGTAGGGGTTTCCACCATGTCCCAGGCAATACCCAGTGACTGCATTCAGGGATTCTGAATGAGCAGTTGCACTCTCTCCCATTACATGTAAAAGAGCCACCCAATTGATATACGCATTCAGTGACAATTCTTTAAAGGGATATCATCAATTTCACTGCCGAAAAAAAATGCATTTCTGAGATTATTCATGGATGTGAAAGATTTTTTCAAGTTATTCGCTCTGACCAAAGCTACAAAGTAATAAAATCCATAGTGTTTATGCAAGTTTAATACAACTTGCTACTTTTTGCCATTATCTGTCAGATATTCAGTGAAAGTGGATGATTTGATCAGTTACATACGCTTAAAATACTCTGTCATTCATAGAGTGGACTTTAGTTCCATGAGCAGTGTTAGACTACAACCACAAGGATAGCAAGCATAAATCTACACTGAGACACTGAGGCTGATCTCAGAAAAGCACTTTTAGACTACCATCACAAGGATAGCAAGCATAAATCTACACTGAGACACTGAGGCTGATCTCAGAAAAGCACTTTTAGACTACCATCACAAGGATAGCAAGCATAAATCTACACTGAGACACTGAGGCTGATCTCAGAAAAGCACTTTTCCAGATGATGTCACTTTAACTGCACCACCAGCATTTTTAGTTTTAAAAACAAAATACCGAGATGCAAGTATGGTAGCCAGTCCAAAAACATCAATACATGTATTAAACATGCTTGAAATAAACTTGAAATTAAAGTTATATTGAGTGCAACATGAGCTAGTCAAAAACGTCAACTTCCAAGTATGAAGGAAGCAGGGTGATTTAACCTAAAATTAATACCTATGAGGTACTTACCAATCACAGTATCACCACAAAAAACAGGAATTCAGTTTGAATTTAATGCCTATTTCACCAACTTTTGCGACCATTGTAAAATTAAATCAAAAATTCAACACTCGCCCCTGCATTAAACGAGATGTCCCAAAGTAATAGTGGTTTTACTTAAACAACCCTCAATAGATTCATGTTTAAGATATAACAATCAACCTTAAGAGAGGTGCGCAGTTCATCAAGTTCTTGACGCAGAGTCGACACATCACCATCCCTGAAATACATTATGTTCATATTTTTAGAACCGAGGTCTCATAGTCTGTATATTCACATTGATATGTCAGTAGACAAGGTTTGTGAGAGTTTGACTCATATGTTTCATGCAATGGACTAGTATAGAAATCAAATTTGCACAATGTTTTTGCGACACCTGGCATATAAGTTGCCCATTCACCCTGATCACCTGCAGACGACGGATTACCATACCCTCTGTGTTTCCAATGCAATAATCTGGGGGAGATAATTACAGGTGCACTACTTTCTAAGGAAGATTTACACCCTCAAACAACTCGGGTATGTCTTCAGGAACAGGCTTGACTTGCTGCTTGGCTGGGGTAAGGCACCTCGCCTAGCCTGATCTTGGTGTAATAAGGTAAGATACTACCATGGCATGAATAGCTCAATTTTATTCTCATAGATGCACTTGAAAGTCACATGTATGTGGACCACAGCCACATTATCTATCAAATCTGATTTCTACCGCATTCTTTCTTTCTTTTATCAAGAATTATATATTCTTACTGTAGTCAGTGAGTGTACAATGAATGATACAGCAAATTGTTTTCAATTTAGTACAGAATACACTCGTACAGTGAAACGTTATTTCATTGCAATTTTCAGCAAACATTAACTGGAAAACCGGAAGAAAACTTCACTTCATTATTTGAAAATTTCATGTTGTAAGGCTATCAAGTAACACACATTGGAATTTTGAACACTTTTAACAAAACAGTGAGCTTTTGAAAAAAGGGAGAATGATATTTTTGGCAATTACGCTGCTCAGATTTGAGGAATCTTTACTGTATGTACCCAGTGACAATCAATCGAACAGGTTAAAACTGAATTTGTCTGAGAGGCATCATCCAAATGGGAACACAAACAAAACTTCAATGATATGTCTTGGCTCATTCAATGCTATACACAAATGTTTACTTATGTAGAAGAGATTTAAATTAGGAAACTATCTCAAAACAGGCAATCAAGTTACAATACATTTGAGGGTTTTGTGCTTATCTAGACTCGAACGATAATTGTGAGCGTCTCATTTTTGTTTTTTGAGTGCACAGTGCGTTTAAATCGTTAAATTTGTAAATAAAATTTCAAACCAGTCAACAGTACCATACCCACCTGTTAGCTGATGGTGGACTCTCATGTGTAGACTGGTAGTGTTTCTGCAGCAGCTCAGATGTGGCAAATGCCTGCATACACAAGGGGCAGATAAACTGTTTGGATTCATCGTGAACGGCCTCGAAATGCGCTTGTAGCTCTGCCGAAGACGGCAATGCCTTCATACAAATGGGGCAGAGAAATCCCTGGGGGAAGAGACAATGGTTGAAGATAAGGCCTTCGTACAAGAATAGGAGAGTTTATTATGGCCATTCCTCAATAGACATATTTAGAGATCACTTTTATTTAAAATTTATTTTATATTCATAGTCATGATACAAAATTCATTGGATAGTGTAAATTATACAATGCATATACGGATATTTCTTCACATATTTCAACAAAAAACTAAATTAATATATTTATCGAGAAATTTGACAAAAAATAATCTTGATATGTCTGTCACATTGTGCGCATTCCAACGCTGTATTTCATCCACACACCACCTTTATGGTCAGGTAAAACAAATCAATGTTGTATGTGAATCAAAGTAGATAGTCACAAGAATCCATATGTTAATAAATAATATTGAAATGGAGTTTTTGTATAGAAACGAATATTCCCATTCTCTACAACAGACATTGTAAAATTAAAATATTTAACAATAACTAGACTTCACAACGGATAAGAGAAACAGCAAAGTGGTGTACCATGTTTATAGCCAAAATATTTCTACCAATTTTTCCCCAAAAACACCATTTTAAACCACTACTGCCATAAGATTGGTTTCGAATTTGGATAAAAGTTCTCGGCAAAATTTAAAAACTTAAACCCTTATTGTGGAATCATGAAATATCTGGTGCACTTATGATTAATAAAGACCAAACAGAAGAAAAAACAGGCACAAAACAAGAATCTTCCACATAAAGGAAACCAATGACACAATATGGCAAATAAAATTAGTGGCACAAAATAAACAAGCAGTGTATCTTTTTATCTCCCATACCACAGTTGCAGCAAGACAATGTTTTGACAAATAGCATGCATTCATAGAAAAATGAATACAAATATATGTTAGTTAGTAAAATCTCGCTAATTAGGGACGCAATGTGGCTGACAAGTGAAGCAGTATGGCTGACAAGTGATGCTTTATTATATCATTATTTCATGAAAAATTAATTGGTTTTCCGAGGTCATCCCTCAGCTAACAGACAGCTTTGAAAAATTGTGGGCATTCACAAGAACGTATGAAGCTCTTGAAAAATTAAAGAAGAGCAATTTTGGTTAAAATCGTCTGAAATTGATGGGATTTTATCATACATGGAAGAGCAATTCTTAGGCAACAACAACTAAAACAACAACAACAACAACAACAACAACAACAACCATCCAGGTGAACAAAAGGTTAATAGGTTAGTAGTGTATCAGCAAACACCACATGCAGAACATTTCCTGTTTTCCAGAAAGTTCCAAAAACAGGTAAATGGTGTTGGTGTTGTCTGGGATTTTTCATCCCTTGGTATAGTCTTGGGTATTTGTCTCCTGATTATACAAGTTTTGTGATGGGCTGGATTTTGAATTTGACATGAGATCTCCAGCCCCTTGTTTGTGAATTAAAAAGCCTCATTGGTAACTGTGTATCCTCCAGCTAGCATTCATGAACCATATTATTTACACCCTCACATTGTATCATGTGACTTCAAGCTCTATTGTGCTCAAAAGTCTCTCTAAATGGCTTGCAAATGAGCAATTGCTAATTGGCCAAAAGGCTTGGATGCTTCACTCTGGTTCAGGGGTTCACTGGTTCTATTCCAACCTGAGCTAAGAAAAATATTGTACGACTTTCATAGCACTGGTACCCAGCTGAGACCCAGGACACCCTGAAAGATATGTAAGGGTTTCAAGTGGCGAATGAGGATGGTGTCGGCGTGGGCTCTGTCCTATGTAAAGTCACTCAAGACTTATGCCAGTACAAAGTGAAGCTATAAGACCGAATTTCTGACTTAGGTCTTAAGTCACTTTTTAAGAAACAGACCCCTGGTTTTGGTGGATCCAGGACATAAAGGAAAGCATCGCTGAGAGCAATTCCAGGATACAGTGAAGGGAGAGTTTCCAATTGCACATTCCTTGCTGAGAACCAAAACAAGAAGGCGTGCTTGCTTTGCAGAAAGGTAAGGAGTGCTGTATCATGCCACTTGCGGTTGTGTTGTGCAATAAAATCTCTCTATATTGCTTGCCAATGGGGGGAGTGCTTATTTGCCAAACAGTTGGGATGCTTGACTCCGGTTCTGCTGGTCAATGGAATTCCGGGCTGAATCTAAGCAGCAGCACATCCTAATTCATCTTGGATGCCTGAAGGAATTCTGAAAATTATGCTTAAATTTGGCAACAGTGTTACTATGTGTACCTTTTAAGTGTAGATGGCCACATTTGGAGGCAGTTGAAGACTTTACTTCCTCTAACACAAACAAATAATAAAGCAATCAAATATTTTCTTCCTGCATAGACATTCATTCAGTCAATGAAACTGAACCAAAGTGAACTCCATTGTGGTAAACGTGCAGAAACACACAGGTCACTCGTCTGCCAGCTATGCCGAGAGGAGGCAGCACCCACGGGGGATCTCTATAGGTTGAACCAAGAAAAAGTATAGGCGACTTTGACACACCACCAGCATCACTGCACACAAGAGCATAACATGAGGCTATAACTACAACAACCCATGCTGGAGACAGTACAGTATACCTCATCCTGGGGTTTGTCATGGACTTTATCAAAATGGTCTTGCAATGCAGCGGGTGACGCTGAAGTGTGTTTACAAATGGGGCAGAGAAAACCCTGAAATACACAAGGTGAAAGATCATGGCGGTCAACCTTAACTCCTGTGATACTGGTCGGATGTTCTGAATGTAGCGGTCCCTAATTGGGAGAATCAGTTTCATCTACTGAATATATTTCAGGCATGGCTAGTCAGAATCCATAGTGGGTAATGAAACAATTATTGTCTTCTCAACCAGGACTAGAAACACTTTGTAAAGCTAGTGTTTAGTTACAAAGTCCAGCTGGGACAGTTGATGACTACAAGCAGGTCTCACAAAGAACTAGCTGTTTTCGCTCACCTGTGTGTGTGAACGACACACATGATAAGCAATGGTCCTTAAAATTCTAAGCCACTGTGCAGCCTAATTGCCTCCTCGTGAACTTCGTGAACGAAGCCCAAAATGCACAACACTGGCAACAGGCGCATTTTTTCAGTGATTACCTGGTTCTCTTATCAAGGATCTTACATCTGACCAGTGCCACATGACTTCCATATGCCGACATGATGCATAATTAGTCAGCAACCACATATGAACAACGCGCAACGTTGCAGCATAGCTAATTGTGGCTTACCTCATCGGGACGATCAGAGACACTCCCCCCGTCCGGAGGACGACCCCGAGCCGGCGATGATCGGGAATTCTGTTCCTAAAAACAGAGGAAAACAAAATTATGAATGCCCGGTTGTCGTGGGAACTACAAGAAAATATATGAACGAGCTAAAGGTTTTAAAACACGATCTACCTTAGCAGAATCCTTTTTGTTCAATAACTTTCGAAACATGCCTCTTCTCAGTGTTTTGAGCCTAACTGGAAATCTCAGCTGTGCGTGAACTTGGAATCCTGCTTGATCTCAAGATCGCGTATGCGTGAAGTTGGAATACGCGAGTCAGGACGCGAGGGAACTGGAACTTGACACGTTCACTCAAATAATCACGTTCACATTTGCACGGTACTAAAGCAACTTACAATTTATTAAAAACAATGTATATTTTAACCACCATTTTTTTAACTATTGGTGATCTATTTCACCAAACAATAATTGATTTAACCATTCAAATGTTCCTCCGATTGTGTGACACAAGTTACGGTAAAGGACAAAATGGGTAATCGTGACGCCAATAATTTAAAAAATTCTTTTCACTGAACAAAAAAATGCCCTCGTCGCGAATTACAACACCTTATTGCCTTATTGAATATTTAAGCCCAAGTCCGCATATATGCGATCTTGAGACTAAGCAGGATTTCAAGTTCACGCACATCATCTCGTCCAAGTTGCGAGAATGTAGGTGGCGCCTTAGTCGCAACCCTCCGCCATTTTTACCTTGAAGATGCAAGCTTTGGCTTGTTGCCGGTTTTCGCTGCATTTAGCAAAGGTCTGTGCACTCCCACGTTCTAATAATCTAAGTACTACTTTCTGTTTTAGCATTAAAGAAGCTGTTCATTTATTTGTCAATGACCAGGGGCAGTGAGGAGACTGTTTCACAAAAATTGTTGCATCTTTACGACGTGTCTGCAGTCACTGAGTCAGACTGAGTTCAACTTCAGTGTAGCCAGCCAGCTAACAGTATGAAGACTATTTGAGATTTTTGCCAGGTTATCAGACAAAATTTGAGCACACGTTGGAAACCTTCGGGTCGCCGAATTATGCCCTGGAGTGTAATGGAGACTTACCCTGTATGTTCACATTGAGTGTTAAATGCAGGGCTCGACGCTTAACGCCTTAACGTAATGTCATTTTGCCAAATGATGGGACCTGGGAATTCCTGGTCCTTAAATAGGAACTGAAGTTGCCAAATCTCGGCAGGAGCCAACAATGAAATAAATGTTCCTGCCATGAAAACTCATCAAATCTCTGACGTATTCGGGATCGTCGGGACTGGGGCCTTCTTTCTCGAAAAGCAAATTAAGACCGTCTATCATGCTCAGTGATGACCCATTTTTCCCATTCGGGCCCTTCCATTTTTGCCGAACGATTTCGACTTCTGTCTGTTTACTTCCTGTATTAGTATTTTCTATGCGACCTCAGTTTTGGCATGGCAACCTGATATTTTTACCTGGTCTCCAAACAAAAATTGAAGTCCCATCGGCAACCACGTGCGGTTGATAAATGAAAGAACACATAGAAAAAAAATTGCCAAAATATTTGTTTGAGTCGGAAGGTGTACTTCTATGGTTGACAGGTACTTGGCAAAGTGACTGATGGTTTAGCCAGTGTAAGACGAATTTTGACAAAAAGCTTCTGGCATTAGGCGGCCCTATGGAATGCCCGCCATCAGCCAGTTTTCCCCGCTCAGTTCAGATGGTGGTATTGTCTACATCGGCAATCGAACTAAAAGATTATAAAATAAACCACCTTGTGCAGACATCTGTCAAATATTGAACTATCAAGTTTTGAATGTCCAGAAGCTTCTTCATCTGAGTCAGTAACAAATTGAGATGTATTAGTTGTATGTCATTTAAATCAAACGTTTAACTTTCTTTGATGGACTGTGGGCTTAGAGCAGTTTTAATTGGCAGTAGAGTTGGTAACGATCCATGCTTTTGGCTTAAGTAAGGCTAATAAGTAATTGACCCACTATTTTAGATTCCTCGAATGGGCTTGTGAACCCGTTAGAATCTTTGCCTTGTTCACTTAATTCCATTTGCCAATGACATGCTAGCATGCTGTGGAATGAACACTGATTTAAGCCTGAAGTTTGTGCGAAAGTTTAAAATGTTTGCAATAATTTGAAGTGCTATCTCTGCATGTAGGTAAACCGTCCACTATCCGTGGGTACAAATGAACTGCTTTCAGTGATCATATTGTTCTACTTCCAGACAAAAGCTGGAACACCGTCATGGAAGTCTTTAGCTGTAATCACACAGGTTCATCACAGATTTTACTCCAATGGTGGTAAGAACTCTTTTTATTAACAATTAAAGACGTTTTCAATGTTCGATGTGTCATCTCAGTTCTGTATTAATTACTAAACATCACTGAAGCCTGGAGAAGTTCTTTCAAAAGCTCACGAAAGTGCATTTTATCACATTGAATGTGTTTTTGAGAACAAAATGCAGAATGTATAAGGAGTTAAAAACATAAAAATTTAAATTTACGTAAACTTTTCTGATGCTTTATTCTAAGTCTGACATTGTCTTACAAGATAAATGATTTACTGAACTTACTAGGTTTCTTTGGAGTCCTTGTTCACTTTAAGTTGGTAAAAAGGATTTTAGCACAGACCACTTAACGAAAACATAGTATTTTTAAAAACAAACTATTTTTTCCATTTAATTTTTGATTACACATCATGGATATAACCACCTGAGTTGAGTGACACTGAACGTTCTTTTGTAGGAAGAAGTCAATGCAGATACATGCAGCTATTTAATGTGCAATCTATTCTTTTTTCTTCTTATTGTTGATGTTTCTCCAAAGTTGAGGATCGTTCAATAGTGAAAACGGAAGAAAGGGTGTCTCAAAGGTTCCTCTTGTTTTTCAGATGATTATGACCTGTGTGTCATTGGCTCTGGGCCGGGAGGTTATGTGGAGGGTGTCTCAAAGGCTCCTCTTGTTTTTCAGGTGATTATGACCTGTGTGTCATTGGCTCTGGTCCAGGAGGTTATGTGGAGGGTGTCTCAAAGGCTCCTCTTAATTTTCAGATGATTATGACCTGTGTGTCATTGGCTCTGGGCCGGGAGGTTATGTGGAGGGTGTCTCAAAGGCTCCTCTTGTTTTTCAGATGATTATGACCTGTGTGTCATTGGCTCTGGGCCGGGAGG
This sequence comes from Phoronis australis, assembly GCA_002633005.1. Taxonomy (NCBI): domain Eukaryota; kingdom Metazoa; phylum Phoronida; family Phoronidae; genus Phoronis; species Phoronis australis. The sequence continues at coordinate 166,659 of NMRA01000137.1, read as the reverse complement.
TTATGTGGAGGGTGTCTCAAAGGCTCCTCTTGTTTTTCAGATGATTATGACCTGTGTGTCATTGGCTCTGGGCCGGGAGGTTATGTTGCAGCCATCAAAGCAGCCCAGTTGGGAATGAAGGTATAGAAACAGTGGGCTAATGGTTTATGACATTAATGACACATAAGTAAATACTGAACTTGCTTGCAGCTTAAACGATTAGGACAAAATGAACTGGTTTTCATGTTTTGTGATGTCGATAGCATATTTTCAGGCTCAACGGGAAAGCCGATGTATTGCGGGTCACAAACGAGCTTTGTCAAATTCCGGCCATGTTAATTTCGCTGTGATATTTGTGCCCTAAAAGGCAGCCTTTTTCTGCTCAGCTATGTACATAGTATTGGATGGGAGCAATCTTCATAGCATATTATTACATAACTATTTAATATTTTTGTTCTCTGATTGGCTAACGTATAGTATAATAATTTCCATGGGATATCACTTTTCGTTCTTGCTGCTCAGGCATCAGATGTTACTATTCACGATCTGACCAATCAGGTGCTGTAGAAATGTTACTATTCATGATCTGACCAATCAGGCACTGTAGAAATGTTACTATTCATGATCTGACCAATCAGGTGCTGTAGAAAATGCAAATACTGACAGCAATACTAAGCTAGGTAAGAAATGGAAAAACTGGAAGGAATGTCTTATCAGCGATGGTGCAGTATAACAAATGTGGACTGTTTCCCTGTCCGTATCGGATAGTTTAGATCTTGTAGAGCAATGTCCTCTCTGATATCACCCTCGGGACCACTCTTCACTTGTATATTGTGGCGCTGTTGTTTCTGTTGCAGACTGCCTGCATAGAGAAGCGTGAGACCCTAGGTGGTACGTGCCTCAATGTGGGCTGCATCCCTTCAAAGGCTCTGCTGCACAACTCACACCTCTACCACATGGCTACTCACAATGACCTGGACAAACGAGGCATTGAAGGTAAGGCCTTCATTTTTCTTTGGCCAGCTGTTGTTTCTTGTTGCTCTTTCACCCAATGCGTGGAGAGGCACAGTTCAGGGACCTGTTCCAAGAAAACTGACTTAGCAAAGACAAATGTTAAGTTTATTTGTGTCAGTTTTAAGATAAAACTTTAACTTGTCTCAAATCTGTTCCAAGACAATGATCTTAAAAAAATAATTGCAGGTGGTCTGGCCACACTGCCTCCTCACACAATGATCTTAATTTTGACTTATAAGTTTTTTGGCAAAAGTTTATCTTAAATTTGTCCTAACTTTGTGGATGTGGAATTTTCAAAGTTGTTGATGAGCCGACTTGTGGACAAGATGATTTTGACATCTGGTGACACGGAGTTAATCATCATAAATGTAGGACTGAAATTGCCCTTAAAGTTTGTTGAAGTTTGGTTTTCTTTAAAGCCGCAATACAACAGAACATAAGGGATGTTTTCAGTTTATTGATCTCAATCCCAATTAGTGATGTGTGGTCAGTTCTTCTGATGCACGGAAATTGTGTTTAACGTTGGGAATGAACAAAGCGAGTTGAGGTCAATTCTTAGTGACAGGCAATCAATCACTGACATCTTTACGTCAATTGGGCAGGTGATGTTTGTGGCTTTAAAATGGACATAAGCAAACAGTTGTGTTGAAACACAGTAGCCATTTATCGAAGTATGTTCTAATCTGTTTTTTTTTGTTTTTTGTAGTTGATGGATTAAGACTGAACTTAGAAAAACTTATGAAATCAAAAGACACTGCAGTGAAAGGTCTCACAGGTGGAGTGGCTCACCTGTTTAAGCAGAACAAGGTATAAATGTTGTTTAGAAGTTCAACGTGACAGTTTTCATTGCTTCATATTATTAATCAAAGTCCTTCAATGCAGTTGCCAATAGTAATGATGAAGTTGTAGGCATGTCATTGATGACTCTGCATTGTTGTAAAAACAAAGCATTGTAACTGGTGTAAGCATTGTTGTAGATCTCAGTATCCTGAATGGCCAACTTTGTATTCCACGTTTTAATCAATTGTTTGCTAATAAAAGTTCAATATCCGACCGTTTTAGCTAAGCCCAGGCGTCCAACCTTTAAATAAAGAAGGCTCACCTGATACAAACTGTTGTTCTTTAGTCATGCAAGTGTGTCAAGTTTTTCACTTGCCACTGATTTGAATTTTTTTCTGTTTTGCTCTTTAATAAGAGAATAATAATAAAACCACTTTCAGTTTTAAATATTTTCTTTGCTTAACAATTACTTGTGGCATTTGAGTCGAAAACATTTACTCAAATTGCTGTTTTTTTCCATTTTAGTAGATTGTTGTCTGAATAAAATGTACTTTTGTTTTTTTTTTATGCCTTGAAGTAAAACTCTCATGATGCGTGTTCTATTGAGAAATTTTCCAAACTAAAATTCCATTTTTCTGCCATATCGTGCCTTACATTGAAATGTATTTGTTTGCTCTTCTTTGGTGTCGGTTTCCAAATGGGATTAAAGTGGAGTTCCTTAGGACTAATCAGTTAAATGTTTTGTAATCTGTGTCATTTGTCATTTTCATTGATTGGTCTCATGCTTTTTACTGCCTTCACCAAATAGCTTAACACTGATCTCTAACCACAGGTGACCCGAGTGGATGGTCACGGAACTATCTCAGGCCCAAACCAGGTCAGTGTAACTCGTGCTGACGGCAGCACAGAAGCCATCTCTACTAAGAATATACTAATCGCAACTGGGTCTGATGTTACACCGTTCCCCGGGATCGAGGTAGTACTACCAAAATTGTATGAAACAGTTTTAGGTTAGCTTCAATGTGATTGTCGCTTTCGGTTTTGACGAACAGCCCAGTGTTCTCCACTGTCTGTTTTAAGTCTTTGCAGTAATATATTTACATTTTGATGTAAAAAATTGAGTAACAATTAGCAAGTTTGAACTAGTTGGACATTTCTTCTTCAAATCATGAAATGTGCATGTTTGGCACCAGTTCTATATGCTGATTTTAAGGCTTTACTTACAAACCCTCTAAAGTGTGAACATCGACTTTCGAAAGTATTCCTGAATTTTGTAATCTCTTGTTCATAATTCCATTCGTGTTTGAATTTTCTGTGATGGAAAACAGTGCAGACTTAAGTGTTCTTGCAACATTATGGTTCTGGCATTTTTATTGATCCGCCTGCAACACTTGGTGTTACTGCAGCAACAATGCTTGGTGTTGGTATACCAACAACACTTGATGTAGGTGCACCAAGAGCACTTGGTGGTGTTGCATCATTAACATTTGGTGTTCAACACCTCTTGGTCCTGTTGCATCAGTTACACCTGGTGTCGGTGCACCAATTGAGTGCATATAATTGACTGACATTGCTCTTGCATAAGGTGCTGTTGAATGGAGTTTGTGTCACCACCGTTACTATTTATATGCTGTAGATTGATGAAGAAACCATTGTCTCCTCCACTGGTGCTCTGTCTCTGAATAAAGTTCCTGAGAAAATGGTTGTAATTGGTGCGGGTGTCATTGGCGTTGAACTGGTGTGTAATCCTTGAAATAGCATTTTGGTTGGACTATTCTTTTGCATATTGCTGAGCAACAAATGATAAAACATTCTCTTGAACTTAGCAGTCACTTCATGTTTGATTTAAATGTTTTTTTCACATGACAACAGTTTGGTAGGTAAGAGATCAATTTACCTCATTTAATATGTATGTTGAATGCCTAGAAAATAGCCTGGTGCTAAGTTTTTAATTGTGTATCAACACTTTCCAACTCTTAATGATTATCGTTTTGGTTGGTTAAGTCTGGATTTAATGCCTCTTTTTTTTCAAGAAGCTCTCGTTCTCTTTGTACGTGCTCTACAGAGATTCACGTTGTTCTAACATTAGTTGTCATCTTCTTGCACTCTGCAGGGTTCCGTCTGGAGCCGTCTGGGATCGCAGGTGACTTTGGTCGAGTTCCTCGGTCACGTCGGTGGATTGGGCATTGACATGGAGGTGTCCAAGGGTTTCCAGAGGTCACTACAGAAGCAGGGGTTAAAGTTCAAGCTCAACAGCAAGGTCACGACGGCAGAGCGCAGCAGCGAAGGCACGATCAAGGTCAACGTGGAGGGTGTGAAGGATGGCAAACAGGAACAGGTACAAACACAGCAACAAGGGGTATTACGGTAAAATCTTGCCATTGTAGGACACTAAATGGTATAATTTTATATTTCATTTTTTTCCATAAAAGACAGGAGGCACCCATTACAGGGCTCAACATGAACGAGTAAACGCTCGAAAATATGAGTGGAAAAAGTTTAATACACGTAGGATTTGATCTAACTCGTGCGGGCGCCAAGAGGGCGTTCGGATATCAGAGTAAAAGGCCTAATTCAATTTCTGGTTTTTATTTTAAGCAGGACGAACTGTTGCTTTAAATACAGCTCAAGACAAACATAATCAGACAAAATACCATTTCGTCATCATGACTGCTAGTTCTACCAACAGTAAACGTGACTGGTGTTGACTATTAGGGCAGCAAAATTCTAGTCACAGAATGGCTTATCCACCTCACTAACTTTCCTGTTAATTCCCCTTCATTCTTGGTCATCATGGGAGACTACTTTGGCGATGAATTCAGCTTCTTCTCAGCCAGCATGACTGGGCATTCTGGATTATTTTATTTGAATTGATTGCTTTTTGCTTTTGCTGTAATTTATTCCTGCTGGCTGTTTTCAGTTGGACTGTGACGTGCTGCTGGTCTGCATCGGCCGTAAACCTTACACTGAGAGTCTAGGTCTGGAGTCAGTAGGTCTGACCACGGACCCCAAAGGGAGGATACCAGTCAACAAGAACTTTCAGACTACAGTGCCAAAGTAAGAATTTGGTCCTTACAGGTGCTATCACTTAAAGTACAAATCATGGGGTCGGTGTCAATAAAATAAGCAATTCATTACCTGGCTTAACTCCTGACCCATTCTCTAAGTCCACTCATTTTTTCACCCGTTAATTGCGATTTGCTCTCAGAATTACGCCCCTGGTCAGCTGGGAATATCACCCTGGTGAATTTGATGGTAAACGGTGAATCGAACATGTGATTTTCAAGGGAAACCTCCCCTGTGTACATTGTTTATCACATCTGCATTGTTGTCGGTAATGATCAGAAATTTCTTCAAGCATTCTTGTCCTGGTTTCTTTTAAGTGTTCATTTTAACTATGAATGTCATTCAACTTCTAGGAAGTTCTGATAGCAAGACCCAAGGTATCTGAAAATTACATAGTTTCCTCTATGCTTTTCACCATAAACTGCTGGCGACTCTTTCAACTGCATAATCATCTTGTCAATGCATAGTGAGTCTTGAGATTTGAAGATGCACCATGTTTTAACTCGAAAGAATTGTTACAGATTCAGATTTCCTGCTCTGTTGTGAAGTACATTTTGTAATCCGCTTCTCCTAATTTCCAGCATCTACGCCATCGGTGATGTCATAGAAGGACCCATGTTGGCGCACAAGGCGGAAGACGAAGGTATTATTTTGCTTCACGAATTCAGAGCACCTTGTTTGCTACATTACTGAAACAATGATATTTTAGTGGAGCACATTTGCTGATGACTTTGATGGATGAGGTAATGTGCAGCAAGATCATTGTAGGTATTTCACTAGAAATACCATGTCTACTCAGGTGTGAGCCCATCCCCGTTTGGCTTATTCTTGTGTATAAGTTCACTGGGTACAAGCCAACCCCCAATTTCCATGTACTAGCCCACCTACTTGGGTACAAGCCGACCCCCAATTTCTCACTTGTATCAGCCCACTTGCCTGGGTATAAGCCCTTTCCCTCTTACCTTGTAGTCATTAAATCATCGCCTTTTCTTGCTTGCACCATGTCACTAAGCGGGCTAGTGCAAAGCTGCCTAGAGAAACTGTTCTCGAAAAAGCACATTCGTCGAATGTGATATATAAGCCGTTGGTCTTATGCAGAGAGGAGACTGTATATTAACAGCGAAGGATCTCACACTGACGAATACGAGTAAAGTTTGAATAGAGACAACTTTTCTAAAATGTGGTGACATGTTTTTGCAGTAAAACATCTACCTTTGTCAAGATTCATTCAGAGAATGGATGCAAGGATACCTACAGGTGCAATACACATGTCGCTATAATTTAGAAAAGTCGTCTGTATTCAAACTTTACGTAATAAATAGCTATGCCAGGCCGTTGTCACTTTTTAACCTGCCTGTATTCGCCACAGGCATAATCTGTGTTGAGAACATGTGCGGTGGAGCCGGTCACTTGGACTACAACTGCGTCCCGTCTGTGATCTACACGCACCCCGAGGTCGCCTGGGTCGGCAAGAGTGAGGAAGACTTAAAGAACGAGGTAAAGCATGGCAATGCAGTAAATCGCTGGGTGGGTGATCACAGAAGTGTTCTTAGAGACATGATTGGTACCCACTTATGGAAATCGTAGAAAACACGCAAAATGAAACAATACTGTCCAAACGGCAAGGAATATTCATGGAATATTCATGGAAAATGAGAAAACACCATCCAAAGCTCATGTAGTAATTGTGAAAAATGTAAAACACAACATTGACGTTCTCAATCTGACATCATTCTGGGAAACCAATAATCACGCTTTGTAAGTCTCCAGCTAATTAGCATTTTAAAAGGTGGTTTTCAGTTGGGTCTGAGTTATCAAGCAGGGCAATTTGTTATTTTCAATTACGGCAAATCAACGGTATTTTATTTGGTCTTCAAAGCTTTGTAGGACTAGATTAACAAGTGTTTTATTTTGGCTATATGAGCAGAAAGAAGTTGAAGTCATACTGACAGATCTAGGGTGTTGTAGAGTGGAGTGGACAACTACATCACAGAAGCCCTGCAAACTGGTAGCGGCATTTTTTGTTTTGGTCGTGTCTCTAAAGTCCCCCTACTAGAAACGTTTATTATTCCCAGTGCACATCAGTGTCACATTTACTGTCTTCAGTGTTTCTACTTTTTTCTTGTGCAGAATGTACCATACAATGTTGGCAAGTTNATTCTATGTTTCTGTGGTGCTTTAAGCAACTGGTGTATAGGATGTGCTTGTATTATGAAGATTACTCACATTTTGCCCCTAGCCTATTGAGGAGACAATGACCATGCCTTTCCATTTTGCTAAGTACAACATACTACATATATGCCCTCTACTGGCCACTTTATGGTACCAATAAACAACCCTAGAAGGATACCGTATGCGGTGCAATTGTGGGCGCATTTCAACGCTCTGCGTTGTTTTTGTTTGTTTTGGTCGTGTCTCTAAAGTTCCCCTACTAGAAACGTTGTTTATTATTCCTAGTGGACATCAGTGTCTCATTTACTGTCTTCAGTGTTTCTACTTTTTTCTTGTGCAGAATGTACCATACAATGTTGGCAAGTTCCCAATGGCCGCCAACAGTCGGGCAAAGACCATTGATGACGCCGATGGTTTCATCAAGGTTCTCGGCCACAAGGAAACTGACAGGATACTCGGCGTACACATTGTCAACAGCGTGAGTGCTGAAAAAATTAATCCCATATTATCCATCATGCTCTTGGGTTTAACGTGAGGGGAGGAGAGTCTGTTCCCCTCTTGACTGTGGCTTGTTTGTTGTACTGCTTAAGTTGGAATGCATTTGTTGAGCCAAGTCAACGAGCCATTCAAGGATGTGTTTCATAGATGCAAGACACTGGCAAAAAAGCAAGATCACACATGGCCATGCAAAATCACGAGAGCAAAAGTTGTGTGTGCTCAGTATTCTATAAGTGTTCTGGTTGCTACTGTTTTGCCTCAACTGCTCCATCAGTGCCATGCATATACCAAACACAGCTCTGCTCTAATTACTTGTGACTTGTACTGTTTAAGTTAGGTTCAAGCTTTCTTTGTGTCAAACACATTGGGAACAGAGTCAGGTACATGGAGGCTTTTATGGGCTATGGGTACCACAGCTCTACCCGACTGCCTGTATTTTTCAAGCAGGGCTAGCGACACCTGATGAAATTCGAACTCCTCATTGCTCTCTGGCAATATATAAGTTAGATGTAGCTGGGCTGTTAGTTTTTATTATCAATTTGTGACAGCTGCAGAGAGAACTGCATTATTGTCTCAGGTGCCGCATTGTTGTCATGGAAATTTAACAATTGTCTACTGTTGTGCGGCATGTTTTTCTTCGCTGTTTCTGTGCAACTTAAATGTTCTGGAATTTGACAGACGTGTTGTCTTCTTCAACCTCTGTGAACAAGAAAAGTTTGATTTTGGACGGGTCTATCTCCTGGCAGTAACTAGCAAATAAGAACATAAAAATTCCAAAGGATACTAAACGCTGTTTGATCCTAATAGCAAATATCAGCTATAGCTTCACTGCTGATAATCCTTCATAAGCCTGGACAAAGTACAACCATTTTTCAGTCCTGTTCAGTCTGTAAGTATGATAACACTCCGGGTGAGTTGAACAACATTTGTTATGAAAGGGTGCCCAGTTAGAGATCTAGGACCCAGTTTGTAACATGCGTTTCAGCTGAACAGTGTTGGAGTTAAAAAGTCCTATTTTAAGTGATCTCAATCGTTCAATAGCAGGAGACTGAACAAAGTTTTGGATGAAATCTTAAAAGACTCAGTTTAGTATCCTTTTAATAGCTGACTTTCGAAATAGCCGCACCATATTGAAATTCACTAGCCTGCCAGACGGCAATCAGGTGTTTGTTGGACAGGCATTCAGCGCCACCTAGAGAACCCATGTAATGCGGATGGGAGCTTTCAACATTCTGTTATTATCGTGCCGGCAAATTATCATTGCTGTGCAGTGTGATGTATCAGTGCCTTACGAAAAAAGGCATACCTTTTGAAATATCATTTGATGAGCAATGACATCCTGTTCCATATATTTCCCACTGCAAAGATATATCCACGACAAAGCCAGTGGCTGCACTGCTGATAAAGAGGGAGAATTTCGAACCCAGTCGGTGTCAAAAAGCTATTACTGAACTTTATCTAATCAAGCAATAGTTGGTGGTGACAGTGGAATTTATTCCTCTGCTTATATGTTTATGAACCCCTATGTAGTAATTGAATTCCTGTCCACCAAATCTGAGTCTTGATCAATCAGAAGTCACTTTCGTGCTCTCATTTCTCTAGAGAGCGCCAATATGAAAAGTCTCCTATTCAAGGAAACATTTGTTGGTCAAAAATGACCAAAAGTGGAGAACGCGATCTTTATTTCTCCATTACCGTCTTTTTGTCAGGTTGCCGGAGAGCTGATCAATGAAGCTGTGTTAGCCATGGAGTACGGGGCGTCATGTGAAGATGTCGCTAGAGTCTGCCATGCCCACCCAGTAAGTATACGTTATCAGGATTCACTGATATGTTTTCTGTCCGTTGTGTAGAGTCACAAAATAAGCGGTAAGACATCGGTCATTCCATCTGCGACACAGACAAGCATGTATAATCCTTACTTGGTAATCTCTTTCAAGTTGGAAAATACCTCTTCATGTTTAAGCTGACTAATATTATTCAAGCTTGAGCAATATTATTCAAGCTTGGACAATATTATTCAAGGTTGTCCATTATAAGGCTTTTAAAGCTTTTTGAACCATCAACCTCAAATAACCCTACCCATTGTCAAACATCTTTGGCACTCAGATATTGGTATCAATTTTGCCTCCAGAAAATGTGGTCGCTATTAAAAATGTTTACCTTGTGTTGTGTGCTCGGAAGTGTTTGTGACAACTTGGAATTTTTTCCTGGTTGCCAAAGAAAATTGCTTTGGCTATCTCCAGATCCCTGGAGCCCTCATAAGTGTAAATCTTCCACGGATATTTTTCACGTCTCTACATCGTTCTACTTTCAAGCAATACTTCTATTTTCATTGGTAAATGTCACTTGCTAGTGTCATTCGTTTCCACGAGCTATTTTTTTCTCTTTCAGACCGTGTCGGAAGCCCTACGTGAAGCAAATCTGGCTGCATACTGCGGGAAGCCAATCAACTTCTAACCACCAGTACCACCATAACTGTTTCAGAATCCTCGCATATTGACCTCGTAAAATCTGCTCTTGGACTGTGTGGATATCTGATCTGAGCATTTAACCGCATTTTTGCACCTACCATCGGGGTCTTATTTTCGGAATATTAATGCATTTGAAGTTCATTCTGAAGTTTTGATTGAGAATGGCCGAGTTGCTTATGTAATTGCGGCAAAACTCTGGTTGCAGAATAGTCGAAACGAGGTTTCGTTTTCCTTCGACAACAGCTGTTTGACAAGTTACAGAACAGGCAAGTCATGCTGGACAACACAAGTCTCGTAAAAAGACGTGATTGCGATCATCTTAGAACATTCAAGTAGTGTATATAAGTGTACTAGTAAAGGCTAGTTATAAATTGTGAATATTTTGCCTAGCTTTTGGCACAGTCATGAATGCCAAGATAGTGTAAAAGTGCTGTGGAGGAAATAACAATCCTATTTATTGTGTCAAAGATGTCTTTTCTACTGTAAGTTGGGTAATATTCTCTTGCATGGATGTCTGCGGGACCAGTTTTCTTCCTCTAAGTAATGGGTGTCAATCTGGTTCTCAAAATGCGGGATCCTGTAAATGAGTGTTGCCCTAAGTTGAATTCTTTCGGAGATATTATCAACACATGGCATTTCTTGAGGAGGGCTAAGGTTTTATTGTATTATTTCCTTTAAAATATTGTTTGACATTAATTGACAAAAAGAATGGTCTCCAAGTGACCAAAAAGAATGGTGGTGGGGATTATTTTTAATATGTTTGAGGGCACATGGATTTTTCAAGCTTCAAAATAGTTGTCTGAGCTCTAACAAAAGACAAACTGTCATCTTAGAAACCCTTTTGAGACCAGAAAAACAATCAAGAAAAAAATTCTTTTTGATTACATATTTAGACAAAAAGACTGATAAGGCACCATGGTGCAGACTGAGAGCGAGGAGCTGAACTGTCTGCCTCATGTGAACCTTGAGTGAGTGGTGACTCCTTAAGGAGGAAAAATACAATAATTGAATGAACTAGGCGGTTGTTCATTCAACTGTGCTCACCTTAGTGCGAGCTGGTAGAAGTCACAAAATCTCAACTTGTTCCTACCTGGAAAGTGATACCTGGCGTGCGTTCAGTAACGCTAGAACCGAGCGAAAATCTAGCCAAAGTCAGGTGCTCATATTTAAAGTACATGGCAACATCTTACTAATCTCGCGAAGTCTTGCTTTTTAGCGAGGTTCTAGCGTTACTGAACGGGAGGCTGAGCTTGAAAATATGCGAGTTCCTTACTCCTTGAGACCAATGACTTGTCATGGCGGGTCATTTTTTTTCTTTTGAGCAATGAATGCAAGTGCAGAAACCACTTCTCTGAATGATTTGTGATCAGAAAGCAGTATATAGTGTGAATCAAAAATTTTGTTTCTTTGATGGAACGTAAGTTCATAACGGCGCCAAAGTTACCTCCCACTGTGAATTTACTCCTGCTCCCGGGCATCAGGAAAGTGTTGTGGTAGAGATTTTGCCTAGTCTGGGATTTGTACACTAATTGAGTGGCACAGTTATACTACAGTAGAAGCGCCCATCTCTTGTAGTGACAGGTTATCCATTAATTTAACGAAGCCACAGCTCAAGTCCTCCTCGCGAAAAAACAAGGCCAGTTTTTTTTTAGAACTTGGGCAGGGTAAAATAGCTGTGGCTAGGACAAGGGGATGATAAAAACTTACGACCGGGAGAGAAAAAATTATTGGGAAGAGGGAGGTGTAGATCAACATCTGTGGCTACCAGAGGGCAGGGGAGCTCGAATCTCGTGAAAAATAGGGGGCGTGTTGGAGAATTGGGAGGTGTAGATCAGCATCTATNTGGGGGGGGGGGGGCTGTTGGAGCTAGAGTCCTGGAAATTTTCTTTCAATACAGTGCTCTATAATGCAATTGCATATTTTTGTGTTTAGCTTTTTGGTTCTCAACAAAGACATGAGATGATCCATCAATATGCAAATGGTTTGTGGCAATCGTGAGTACGCCTGAAAACCTTAATATCAACTTGTAAAAACTTGACTCAGGTGGGAATCTCAAGTCGCTCCCTGGAATGGAACTGATAATGAGGGCCGACATTTACTGTATTGCTTTGGAGAAGGGTGTTGGACACCATAACTATTGTCTTTTACATTATTTGTAAGCCTACTAATTTTGATTTTGTCACATAGACTATCCTCCCGGTGCGCCTCTGATACCCACGCTTGAAATGCACATAACCAGTATTCCGCAACAGACATTGCTGGAATTTCATTAACTTTAATTTAGCCACTTAAAATTTACATTGAACGAAGTTCACCATCATTAAATCGTTTTCGCAGCGATTTCACGGACAGGCGTTATCAAAAATAATGCTGTGGCTTCAGTGAATCTCAAAACCAAAGTGGAACTATTAAGCGGCTTTAACCGGTGTTTTCTGTCAAAAAGTTTTGATTTAGGCTATTAACCGTTATAAAATTGGTCACAGGGCTCTGGCATGTCGTTGTTTCTTCAGGCCAATGTCATAAAATAATATCAGGTCACGTGCTTGTTTTTGACAGGAACCACTGGTTTGATGCCTTAAATATTTCTTCCAACTTTAATTACCAAGTTTGGTCCCTCATCCCTTAAAGTTCGCAGTTCTACCTGTTTTTTGTGACATTCGTTACTATGTCTTCATTGAAAATATCAATGACGTGCTAAAATTCTTCAGATACAGCTTCTGCACTCATTTCTATAAGAATTTATGCATTCGGCACCAGGAAGGCGGTATGTCACAATCTCAAAAGCGACTTCGATCCTTTCTCTGCAATCCCTCATGTGCCCGAGATTGGTTTCATACTCCAGTTGTGAGATTAAGTCGTTGAGGAATTCCATCCTGGGGTATTCTACACCATTAGTCGGTTGCCCCAAAGCTTGAAAATCTCCGCGTGCACTGCCTATTGAACTTGTCTATTGTATGAGAAGAACCCTTAAGTAATGGAAGTGGAAATATAATCACAATAGTCGAAATCGTTCGAAAGCCGTGTAATCAGACAGTGTTGTTATTCTAGTTGATATTTCATCTCTGCAAATATCGACCCAACCGTGTTATTTTATCTTGTTGAAAGCGTTGTGAAGGTTACTTTCTCGAGTGTTTAGATTTTTAATCCTTTAAAATGGTTTTGTAAATAGGACCTGGTTTGTTTTCCATTGTTTACAATCAAATATGATCACAATTCATCCACGAGGGTGGGGAAACACTGACTTAGGCCCTACCACTTATAGGTTGGAGGTTATTTTTACATGGGATGTCACATTAAATTTAGACATATTAAAATGCAAAAGTGCCACGGCATTGACACTGATTAACTTGACGTTGAAATCACCGGCCGGTTACGAGACAAATGTCGTGTCACTGGCGGGAAAGGCACCGCTCGATGAATTGAGGAGAATTGTCACGTTAGACCTCTTGAATCAGCAGGCTGCAACGATGGCATTAGTTACAGGCTGGGAATTTCCGAAAATATGCCCACGGGCGTATTTTGGGAAAATTGTTCAAAAGTGCGCCCATCAGATGGCCGTATTTTCGGTAACTGTTTTGTAAATCTGTTAAATTGTCACCAAACTAGACCTACGCACTGTTTTGATGTAATTTTTCTATTTTGGCAAGATATTATTACATTTTGGGATCGCGATTTCACAGAAATGGATGTCATTTAATGAGATATTGGGTAATTCCCTTGGTAACTAACTCAAGTACTATAGGAAGGGCAGTTTTATTAATGCACTATGTTTGCTGAATGCGAAATAAGTATGGACGAATAAAGTTCTTACCAGTGATATACAACAACATACATTACACTAAACTGCACAAAAATGTTTGCTGTATACGTCAAAGGTTCAGTAATGCTCTTGTCTACGGTCTCACTTCCAACTGTCGCTATCACTCGACTGTAGTTTCCTTATTAGTCCGCTGGAGCCTCGGGTCCCGCATTTTAGAAATAGTCTCAATGATAATTATTTGCTTCACAAGTGCTTCATAACATATTAACACAGTTTCCGAAAATACGCTCCGTAAGCGAAAATAAGCCAATGGGACATTTTTTCAAAATTCCCATTGTGCCCGGCTGCATGGTTCGGCCTGACTTTACACCGACAACTTGGCTTCAGTTAAAATGCCTAGCCGAAACTGACTATGGTGTAATTACATACTAACCGTAAGATCAAAGTATAAAAAGTGTCGATGCATACATAAGGCACCTTCGTCAGTTCCACTACTTAGAGTTTATTTCTCAACTACAAAAAGACAGTGGTCCGTCCTTATAAGCGAGGAGTTTTGTCCTTCATTAGGTAGCATTGAGTGAGTCTGAACCCCGGCCGGCGACTTACGCATGGGCGGCGCAGCATTGAAATAAGTGTGGGGGAAGGAGACTTAGAGGGGGTTTCAATCTCTTCAAGAGCATTCACTGAAAAGTTTTGGAAAATAACTTACGACTAAAAACAGCTATATTGACTGTTTTCGCGTTTTTGTCAACGACATACGTATTTATTTGGCGTCAACTGAAGACGTAGTTGGCACATCTCTAACGGCTGCTGAATTGACTCTAATTTATTGTGTCCCTCATAGGCCCAATCCTGCAAAACACGAAGAAATCGTTACCGAATTGATTAAGTACGATAAACGGAGCCTAGTAAGTGTTTCAGACAGTTTCTGCAGCTTTGTTGCTGTTCGTACTTAGCCCTCCGGAATCTGGTCTACGACTATCCGCAGGCCACACTGAGGTGACACCAAGCGTAAAGGTAAAATTTTCAACTCATACGTTGATTGGACAAAGACGCTTTCACGTGACCTATCCAGGTATGACGTTATCCGCCACAGAATTTGGGCTCTCTCGTTTGTAATCTAACAGGTGTCGTCTTTCCGGTCGGATATCTGGTAACGAAGCAAACAGGGTAGGTACGTGACTTTCAAACTACCAAAATGCGTACGTTTTGATTGAACTGTCAAACACACGTCTCTAGACAAGTAGATGACACTTGTGACCACTAATGTTAACTTGTCGAGATTGAACTGATTCGTGTATTTCAACATGGCGGTTATCTGCTATTCGTCCGGCGGGTTCTGCACCTTTGCCGTGTTTTCGTCTCAGTAGGACTAAAGATGGTCGAATTTATTTTTCAAATGACAATGTGATATCATCTCTAGTGATGACATTTGACACACCGTTCTTAATCCAGTTCTTCATTGTTTGATTGAAGCGAGATTACTTACCTGGAGTGTACCTTTTCAGGTGTGAGTCATTGAAATTAGGTCATGGCCTAAAATGGTTTGAAATAGCTTTTTGAATTTGTGTTTCCTCCATGGTTGACATCTACTAAATTGTGTGAAGGCTTTGGAGTTTCAAAATAATCACCCTGAATCTTTTGTGATTAACTCCGCAATTTTAAGGTCAGTTAGAACAAGCTAAACATTTGATTCATTGAAGACATACATAGTTGACCTACTTTTTGGCTTATTTGACCTGACCTCCATAAATGGCTGGATTAATCATATTTAAAAATAGTTTAATTTCACCTGTAATTTTTGTCCTAAAAAGTTATCATGGACCTTACATAAAATATCGAACAGAAATTAAAGATGCAATAATATTTCCTATGCCTTTTATTAAAAATAGAAAAACCAACTTTGATTTATGCCTCTTAGTGTTGAAAAAGTATTGGTTCAGATTGAGGCCAGTGGTTGTTATGGGGGGGCAGCAGGCCTTTATGCAGGGTACGTCCTGGACATCCAAATGGACGCCCTAGCACTAATTTGGACGCCCTGGCAAGGACACCCAATGTATCATTTGGACGCCCACTGTCAATAGGAACCTTTCAAGATTGGACTCACACATTGTAATGAATACTAGGAAGCCTCTGAAGGCTCACAGTGGGGGCTCTTTTTTCAAAGCAGGAAGAAATATACAATGTATATACAAAGTATATGCATTGTTGCTATTTTGACACTTGATTGACAGCATTGTAAAAGTCTTGGTCTACAGTTTTTTTAGTAAAAATGCTCACTAGAGAAGGCTGTTTTGTAAACTTAGATGTAAAAACCTTGATCTATGCATTTTTTGTAAAAAAATCTGTGTGTTTGGAGGTATTGCTGGGGGTGGGGGGGTTACGTGTCGGAATCATGGAATATTGGGAACCCCATTTTGGACACCCTATTTTCAGAATCCTGGATTGGGGGGGTGAGTTTTTATTGATGAAGAAGCAAATAATTGTCAGTTACAGGGATCCCGGATTTTAAGAATCAGTTTTGATTCCCGTTGTTTATTAAAAAATGGTTCTCAAAATGTGGGACCTCAGTTCTAAATGACTGTTACTGTAAACTCACACCAATTGTTGGATGCAATATGGTGGATAACTGAAGTTTATTTTCTCATTTTTCTCATAAAAAATATACATAGCACAAACTTATGCTTTCCTAAGTTCAAGTTCTGTACCTCAGCTACCACCAGGTAATATATAGTAATATTTTGGCCTTCGTATTTTCACAACAAAGTTAAACGTTTTGAAATACATAAAAATGCAATTTTGCAATTACTCCAAAATTGATGAGATTTTACTGTACTGCTGAAGCAGTTTGGTTGTCGTGAGATTTACAATAGTAACCGATTTCAAATCAAATGGAAGATAAAGTTGTAATGATGGAAGATCAAATACGCCTGTGAAGAAAGTCGTTTTGACCACACAGCATGATTTATAAAGTCTTTACTTTTCCATCAGTGTTAAGGCCTAATTTATTCATGAATTTAATACGGAAATTGTGTCTGCCATGTTTAGTTTTGTCTTGTTTTTTGTAAAACAGGTTAATAGCCATTTTCAGAAATAACAGAGACTTGATGAAATGTGTCTTGTTGCTAGAATGGTGATAGGACCTTTACATCTTACGACAATCTTAGCATAGTATCTGACTTGAATTCAGTCAGATTATTTCCCTATGTAACCAGATGCAGTGTTTTCAGACAAAAAAGCATGACATCCTGTAATCTTTTGCCTCAAAAACAATACTAATCAACCATGTTCACTAATGTATGATTCATTCCACGTAGTCGAGTTGGGTTCTTTGGTTGAACTGGTAGAGATCTGCTGTCTTGATATTAACTATATATGGTGTGGTTCTCACAAGTTTCCTCTTTGGTTACTGGAGGAAGTATACAGGACCCGGCTCATGAGTTGAAATTCCCAAATCAAATGTGAGTTGGCTTGCACTTCCGAATTTCCAGTCGCAAATACGACCTACACTTTTTTGTTTGGACCTCATATTACTTTCACTATCTTTTTTGGCCAGCCTGCATTTCAGTGATTAGAATTGTTTTCATATGTTACTGGCAATTTATATGGCTAGCCCAATACATCTAAAATAACAAAAATCCCTTCAAGGAAAGCTTTTAGATGGTATCAAAACATGGAACTGATTAGACTTTGGAATGTTGTGTTGGTTGAGAGGAGTGCTTGCGCTCTATCTCGCAATCAAGACTTTTTCAGCAATAAGCTTCATCTGTGGATTACAACTGTTGGGAGCAGTACTGAGGTAAAGTTTCTAAATTCGTGCACGGTCATTTAATTTTCGTTTTTTAATATGAACATCATTTAAAGTCAGATATGGATTCAGGAACTCAACTAGGGGCTCCCAAACCGAATAACCAGTTGAGCTTAGAGTCTGAGTCCTGAAGCAGTGTAAAACTGTTGGTTTTTATAATTTTTTTTAGACAAGTACATGTTTTCTTTTTCTGTCGCTAAAACCCAGTAATTCCCGACTTTTACCTGTCTAGGCAATTTTCCGGTGAACCTATCCATTTTTTCTAGAATGGTATGTTAACCAGAGTTGCTATTTGATATTCCTTTCTTCCATGATCACCTGCAGATTTTCGATCTCTAACCATTGTGTCCTGCGATCATTTTTCTTACCTGAGAGATCAAAGTGTCAGGTATAGTTGATGTTAACACCTACCTATTTATAAAGTATTTTCAGAATGATTACTGAAGCATTAAGTAAAAGGTAGTGAGCTTCTTGTCTTCGTTATCGGGCATGGATTAAAAAGGTATTTCTGTCGTGAGCTGGAAGAGCATACTAATTGGTTCTAAAGACTTAGAGTCTCTAGGAATGTTTGATGTGTAGGGATAACTGTATTAAAATATTCATCGCACATGACAATGATTCTGTGCTTTAGAAATACCCAACAAGATGGTTGAATCTCACCAAGTTTTTGTATGCAATGTGGGCGACGAGTGAAGTTTTCTCATCAAATTGGGGTAAAAAATTACTGTACTATTCCCTAGTTTTGGTCTTTTGGGCGGTACCTAGCATTCACAGATTGGTCTGTACCTGGCGGACATTCTCAACAGTGAGCATAGAAAGCCATAAAAATAAAAAAGGAGCAAATTTTTTTGCTTAAAACCAGAAAATGTCAGTCTGTATGGTAGTTCTACACCAACGCTAGAAGGTGAACCTTAAAATATTATTTGCTAGGCTTGGTGCAAGTGATGGTAAATCAATATTTAATGATTATCTCATTGTAGTTTTAAACACAATGGCTGAACTGACCTTCAGAGGCTGTAGTAGATCATCATTCCTATTCAGATCCTGAAAATGTGTTTCCATGCCTAAAACCTATTGTGTCCCATATGTGCACTGTATTTAGAGGAATAGTTACAAGACAAGATAATGTTAAGAAGTAAATAAATAAAAATAGCTGTTAATGCCATTCTTACCTCTGCTCTAGCGGAGCTGAAGCAAGCCAGCTTTCTTAGTAATTTCACCCAATATTCTTATGAAACACAATACTTTGTTGTCACTAAGTTCAGTTATGACCTGAGTTATCATTGAGCGTGACTTAAAGAGCAGATTGAAATTGAAATGGTCTCAAATTTTTAAAGCTCACACCCACACGTACAGGATTAGTCAGTATTTTCCTATCCTTTCCTTATGTTACAAATTAAAATTTCACGGCTTTGCACGATGAGTTCACATTTCCAATCAATAAAGACTGTCAAGGCATTAACCTATATCACCAGTGATGGAACGTTATCCATTTTTTCCAGTTATTTGTCTGTAGCTGAGATAAAAACACAGCCATATTATAATATCTCATCACTCCAGGTCAGCCTCTCTTTAGCAGACACTAGCCGTGGTCTGATTGGAAACTGATGATCTGGCGAAAGAATTTCTTACAATAGGCGTGATAATTTGGTGGCGTTTTTTTCTCCATAGGTGAATCAGGTTTGTGAATAAAATCTTTTGTTTTTTGTGAAACACTCAGTGTTTAAGATTTGCATGAATTGGCTGTTGGTGACTGGAATTGAAAACTTTCATTGAGAAAACTGTGGATTGGAAAGTAAAATACTACGCAGTTGAGTAAAATCTCACCAATTTTGGACACTTTTAATCATCAAAATTCTTTCCATTTTTTACTTTAGCGAAAACTGTTCACATTGTGTCAGTGCCCACAGCTTGAAAGTATTGTTTGGTGAGAGTAGGGCTTTTGACCTTAAGAATGGTAAGCCATAAATTTGTTTTGTTTAGAAACTGGGGAAATTTACCTATTTGTCATGTTTTGTCTTAAATTGGTTAGATTTTACCTCACTGCATTGGAATAACAAGAAACTTGGATTCAATGAGGATAGTCTTACTTGTGGGAAGCGTGTATAAATTAAAGCTTAATTCCTGTTCCTTAAAACCATTCTGGTTGCGGGTACCTTTCTCATTCAAGGTTTTTGAAATTGAATGAATTTCCTGAATGAATTATTTTGATTGTATTAAAATACCTTTGCAAACTTTTATTATCATTCATCTGTGATACTTACCATATATCCTGCCACTGCAACCCTGGTCCCTCATGGGTCAATTTCTGTCGTCCAAAATTGGTATGCGTAAGAGTTAAGTTGAGAAATTTGCGCTCGAATCATGTCGCATGATTGGTTAAGCCAAATCTGAGTTTGGCAATTAGACCCTTGACCCTGGTCACCTACAGTTGTCATGCGTAGTTTATTCCATGTATCATATTTTCAACAAGAAACATGACGTCCTAGTTATTGGACTTCTTACACTTCCAAATCTCATTTTTGGCGATCAACCACTTGATCAGCGATTCATGGTTAACGAAGTTTGCCCTGACTAGTGTACGTATTATCTTTAAATGGTTTTATCTCGAAAACTATTCAAATTTATCAGGCTATTGTTCTGAAAGTATTAGGCAACATAGGTCTCATGCACACATGCAAAATTTGATGAAGGCATATTTTGCATTTAGCATTTTTGTGGAATAGAATAGCCTAAGAGCTACGAAAAGACATAAAAACGATCTGTAATTGAATGCTTTCCGAGATAGGACCATTAAAATTGCACTGTGTTCCCTAACTAGCTCAAAGTTTGTTTGTTATGCAGTTATTGGCTTATGGTGCCCGTTTTGACCAAAAATATGTGGCGTGATGGATTTTTTTCAAAATGTAACATGGAAGTTTTACACATAAAATTTTTTTATTCATTCTCTGGTTTTCAGTACAATTTTAAAATATGCCAATGTTTTTATTTGATGTGCCTTATGCAACATGTGTTTATTTTTCTTTTAAATTATTTCTAGTAGTTGGTGGACTCTAATTTTTGCTGGTGTTGTATTAAAACTGACTCAAAATGACAGTTAAGCATGATCCTTACAATTGTTTCACTGAACTAGTTTCTTTGTGCTCTCATCCCCACAAAATTGATTGACAAGGGATGTCTGGATGACCAATGCTAATTACTGGTCAGCCATGATTCGCTAATTTGGACTTTAATGACTTTGTCAGCAGGGATCATGTGTACTTTCCTCTTTCTCTACAGCTTCCCTCATGACAAGCAAAAGATGCAATAGGTCTGTCCTGAAGTAACACAGAACCACTCTCATTGTGTGGTATTTACCCACAATGCAACACATGTAGCAATCATGTACCAATGTAATAGTCAGGAGCTCATAATCCAGATTATTATGTAATTGATCATTGTAATGTAATGCACACAAACCTATAGTTATTGTTGCATGGTGTTGGTTGGATATAATGACTGCCAGCATTTTGAGAACCAGTTTATTCCATGGAATTAGGTGCATCAAACTGGTTCTCAAAATACGGGACGTTATATCCGACTATTGCCTTATTGCATTTTAAGATGGAAGTGCTTCCCTCAACTCAGGAATACCTGACTTTTTAAAAGTAGGTCAGTCATGCATTTATATTTTTTATCCCTGTAAGTAATTCAGGACAGGCCTATTGCCAGTCCTGTGTTTTATCATGATATAGGATTTAATATGTTGTCAAAAGCTTATTAAGACTTGTCTTTGCTGAGTAGCCACTTGATGTAATACCACAAGCCTTTCTCATGATTATATGGTATTATGCTTCAATGCAGCGTAGCATCGCTACATCACTTGGCCTGCTGCCATGTTAATTAGCACTTTACATGAACATTAGTTTGTCATTTATCACTATTAAGTTTGATGTTTGCATAGTGAGCTGCATTACAGACAAAAAAACTTAAGGTTATGTGTGCTTAACCAAATATCTACCATAACAACTATAGGTTTTAAGTTCGTAAAAGTATGTTTTCTGAAAACAGAAAGCGTGTAAAATTATTTCGTTTTATGGACAAATTTTCAGGATAATCATAAAAATTCATTTTTACAACTGGTACTTTTTAAAACAATTCCTAAGAGTGAAAAATCCAAAATTGGGACAACATATTTCTACGGCCCTTCATAACCTTAACTGAGTGAGACCTAATACATCGCTCTCGTTTGACTAACTCACCTCATAAATCTGCGTGCGACCTCACCTTTGGAAAACTAGGTTAGTCGTGTAATGAATGCGTTTTTTTCTACCTCTGCTAAACATGCCCACGTGATCTTAAGGAAATGGACATGCTGAGCCCTGCTTTTAAGTGAATTAGATGTAATGTTGTCATGCTATTTTGTCACCACAGATGTTTTTACCTGTTGCAGATGCAAAGGAATAACATTGATGATCAGAACATAAAAAGTCAATCTCATCGCAGCATTGTGGCAATTGGAATTTTACTTTTTCAAATTTCTCTAAGAGCAACTGAGATTATTAGAATGGCTTGAGGAAAAGTAGCAAAGATATCGGCTTTGGAAAAGTTTAAAATGACGCCTACTTGTGTGGAAATATACCTGAAGAGTCACGCAGTATGGACAGTATTCCGGTAAAAGCTCACCAATTTATGACACAGTATGGCGGACTAGTGAAATTTCATTTTCATAAATGATACGCAGCATCAGGTTGACGCTTTAGCCTGTTAAAGGTCTGTACCATAGCTACATTTGGAAAATATTTTGAAAAATTGTGGACATTCACAGCAGTGTTAGAAGACCTTGAAAAGCAAAAAACAGTAATTTTAGCAATTATTTTTGTCCAAAATTGAGATTTTACCTTCTGTTCAAGTTTTAGCCATGCAGTGGTTGTGACAAAGGTCTCATTGTATACAAGCCCCTCATTAGGTCGATGTACTCAGGTATATATACTGTAGGGTAACAAAAAATGAGCCATGAAGCATGTGATGAAAATCGATGGCCAAATGAAAGCAGACGAACCATATGTTTTCTTAAGTTTTTATGTTGGCCTGTATAACAAGAGAGCAAGTGTGGCTTTCACACAGGGTACTATTGACTCCGTACTGTTGTGTGCAAAAGTCCTGGTGTTGTTTTTGACAACAAGGGAATAACGATCCTTTGACACTCTCAACAATTGCCTTGTGGTTAACAGTTTTTATCCAAGATGGCTGTGTGTGCAATCTCTGGGAAATGTGATTTGTGATTGGTGAAACAGGTTTGTTCACTTTTTGGATAAAGCTATCATGCATGTTTCTGCGTCTTTCTACTATTTACTTCCAATAATCAGAGGTGACCAACTCTTACCGTGGGCTATTAAACTTACCATGTTCCATAAAAGTCTTTTGTGCTCAAAACAGTTACGATAACCTGAATTCCAACCACATTTGGGCAGTCCTACCACGGACAGTTTTTAAAGCAAGTGGCCAAAAATCGAAACAGGGAAGCTGGATTGCGCACTTGGATCTCTTGCACTGAAAATTGTTTGGCATGGGTGTTTGAGTCTGGTTGGAGTTCAGGGGCCCTGGTCCAAGAAACTGACTTAAATTAAGACTTTTCTCATCTTCCAAACTTTTGAAATTTCTACATTCGGTTCGTTAGTGAAAATTAAGACAAAACGTAAGACAAAAACTTTAAAAGTCAGACTTAAGATCTCTTTGTTGAAATGGACTTGAGGAGACACATTTAAGTTTTGTTTTAAAATTGACTGAAATTTTAGATTTGTCTTAACTAAGTCAGTTTTCTTGGAATAACCCCAGGCTCTGTGGTAAAGATTTTTGTACATGGTAAGAGTTTTCATGGTGTGTGGTTGTGGATGTGCATCCCTGGTAAGAGTTTTTTCCCATGATGGGGATGTCTTAAAGAAATTGGGGACAACCTCACTGGGAGAAATTTGTTTTGTTTAAAGAAACTACCTGCAATGTCAGGCTACAGCAATTTTCTTATTTTGCACACTCGTGTCATTTTGTACACTAAAAATTGTGCTGAAGAATGATATTTTGTCCCTCACTTATTTTACACGAGGCCCAGGCCCTTATCCAGGATTTCGAAAATAGGGTGTCCAAAATAGGGTTCTTAATATTCCAGGGCCTCCACGATTCCGAAGCATAACCCCCCACCCCCAGCAATCCCCCCAAACACACAGATTTTTTTGACAAAAAATGCATAGACCAAGGTTTTTACATCTAAGTTTACGAAACAGCCTTCTCTAGTGAGCATTTTTACTTAAAAAACTGTAGACCAAGACTTTTACAATGCTATCAACCAAGTGTGAGCATAGCAACATTGTATATACATTGTATATTTCTTCCTGCTTTGAAAAAAGAGCCCTACTGTGAGCCCTCAGAGGCTTCGTAGTATTTATTACAATGTGCCAGTCCAAACTTGAAAGGTTTGTATTGACAGTGGGCATCCAAATGATACATTGGTCCTCCTTGCCAGGGTGTCCAGATTAGTGCTAGGGCGTCTATTTGGATGCCCAGGACGTACGCTGCATAAAGGCCTGACAAGGCCACTTGATGGGTCATTTTTTTCTTCACCTAATTTGCTCACAACCAATTTTACACTTCGAAAAATATCAGGGCATAGACGTGTTATTAAACCAAGTACTACACACCTCTTCAACTGTGTTAATAACATTTAATAACATCTGAATACCACATTCCACCCTCAATTCATTCACTTCATGGGGGTTATTTCATGAGGTGAAAATGGTGACCTGGATGAGTGCAGTGTGTTACCTGAGTCATATATGCTCATAAAAGTGTTTCACCAACTATGGGGATAAAGTACTTTTACAGTGGAGCATTTAGTCTACTTTGCACACCTACAGTTGGCAATGGTTGCTTACTCAGTTAATTTTGCGTGCCCTTCAAAGTCTATACTCAGTTTATTTGTCATATTGTGTGGACAGGACTTAAGATCCACTGGTGAGCTCTCTGGCTAGTAGCTGATGATCTGTAGAAGCACTACCACACAGTTCACATGTGAGGTGTGGGTAGTCGTGTCACTGATGATCTGTAGAAGCACTACCACACAGTTCACATGTGAGGTGTGGGTAGTCGTGTCACTGATGATCTGTAGAAGCACTACCACACAGTTCACATGTGAGGTGTGGGTAGTCGTGTCACTGATGATCTATAGAAGCACTACCACACAGTTCACATGTGAGGTGTGGGTAGTCATGTCACTGATGATCTGTAGAAGCACTACCACACAGTTCACATGTGAGGTGTGGGTAGTCGTGTCACTGGTATTTCACAGCGTATTTGAATATTTGCAATCATTATGCTGCCGTTGATGGGCTTTTAGTTGGAAAGTTGGATGTTTGTTATTACATTCATGCTGGCAAGCCCTATCTTCAGAGTTTATGTACTTCTCATGTTCAGGCTGTAAATAGTGACACCCCCTCCTCCCTCCATCCTCCGCTATGACACATGCGGTGATCTTTAAAGACGTTTCATGCCACTGTCTGTAGGGTTGCGGAATTTGTTTTGATACCTTTCAATGCTCTACATTACCACCAAAGTGCTTAAATTGTGGAAATCAAAAATGGGGTGGACATTAATCCAAATACGGGCACTTGAAAATATTGAGAAGTGTGGGGTTGGCCTTTACCTGAATGGTCTGTGGCGTAAATGCCCAGGGAGGTACACTGATGCCGGGCTTAATGTGAAAGAATGAAAAAAACTTTGGGTAGATTGTTAACAATCTAGTGAAGGGGCTACTGTACATGTTTAGAATGGAGCGATGCCATGTATTGGTTCAGTTGTGAGCGTGACTTTGGGCTTATGATGTAGGGATTAGGGAGCAAGACAAGCACGAATGCTTAAAAGTGAAAATTCGGACATTTCCTGAATGGGCCTAGCGTGGATATTGACCCGGACCAATACAGCACATTCAGCTGAATCATTGAGGAATTTGTGTTGACCACTTTTGTGGTACAGTCACTTGTGCTATGATTCAGATGGTTTAGATGAAAAGTTACTGTAGGTTGGTCTTACACGTGTTTTGAATTGTCGGCATATTAGCTTCAAAATAAAAAAGAACTCTTGTCTGAAACTTCTTGGCCACATCCGCTGAAGTAAGGTTTGTGCATTCTAGAAACAGATAGTACAGCCAAGGGTGTTCAGTAAAAGTGCTCAAACGAATCTATCAGCGTCTGTGGTTGTAGGTAGGGATGACGGTGTGCCCTAGTGTGTCAGGTGCCCGCTTTCTTTACTCGAGGTCGTGAGTTTGAATCCCACTGGGCCACACTGTGAGATCCTTGAGTCTGGTTTCAAGCTCCTCAGGTCGGTTTTAGCTATATTAATAAAGCATAAACATGGTTCTAGGTGATCGGTGTAATTGGCCCACGTGCATACGTCTGGTACAACACGTTCCAGTCTACCAGACCGCCTAGATTTTTTTATTCTGTAGTTGTGACCTTACCATTATCACTCAAATGTTGATGTCTTCTGATACATTTACCTAAGTCGAAATTGTTTTCCCTGAATTACCAATTCAGTTAAGGCTGTGGTTGAATAATTCTGAGGGTTTACATTTAAATTTTGTTAATGTATTTACATGATAATTTTTGTCATGGAACAAGTTGACGCGACGTAAGTCGCATTCGCGTCAGCTTGGCTCCTATTTACCTGACATCTTCGCAAACAGTCGAATGGAAATAACAGACAGGAAGTTTGTCTGTCTGTTAGCTCAGGCATTCATTGGAAATCTGAGCATGTGCAAACAAAGTTTCATTGAGTTGTTAAGACAGGCTCGACTGTTTGAGAACGTGTTCTGTATGACATTGTCCTATGAGGAATGAAAAATTGAAATGTTTGTCAGTAATTCTTGCAGAATTTCCTACACGCAATTAATTCACGCATAATCCATTGAATTTGATCAGTTGGCAGGTGCTTCATAGATTTCCATTGATTCCTGTCTTGTCTAAACTTAGTCTGTCTCAAATCATCATTCCTAAGATAAAGCCCCAATTATCCTCTCCTATTCATTGTGATGTATTCACACGAAGTCTTTCGTTAAACAAATCACCCTCCTACCGTAGTCCTTAATTACTCGGGATCTATATGGACTGATTCCACGACTCTCAGCTGCAGTTCTGCTCATGTGTAATGCAGTTGCTCGTGAAAAGCGCTATTGATTTTTTCCATGACCTGATTGGTGGGTAGGACGACTACTTAGAGGCCATCATGTTCTGACGATAACTGAAGAGTTTGCTGGGTGTGTGTAATTTCCTGACGTTTAGCCTGTTTTTGGAAAGGTCCAGGTTTGTCGAGTTAAGAATTGTTTTTTCTTCATGCATGGCATTTAACTGTTAAATTTTCATCAGTCGCCACCGTTTGGTCTATTTGGTGTTGTATATTACACTGAAATTCATTGCTGGAATTTTCACTGTTTATTTTCGGAGATAGAAGCCGCTTGGGTTATCTTCTGTTGAAAGGTCATATTTACATAATTCGGAAAAAAATGGTTTGATTTGTTTACGCAATCCACATTTAAACAACTTAATTTTCTAATGGCTGAAGGTTTTAGTAGAAAGTTAGGCAGGGTGAAATTTTACCTTGTCTTGAAATCATAACAGGAAGTCTAAAATATCTGTAAGGACCAGTTGAGAATTAAGTGAGTCTGGGTCTATGCCATTCAATTCTCTTGCAAAATCTTGCGGTGTTTCTGATTTAGTGACAGTGACAGTGCCTAATGGCGTAGTGGCTGTGCAATCCTAATTAACATTTTCTATCTAACCAGTCTGGATCTGAATGAATTATTAACATTGTTTGCCCATTCTAAAAATTAATAAGAAAAATCTCGCTAGCTCCAGCTACAATTATTGAATGGTCGAGACTGATTTTCATGAATTTTTTACATTATCGTTTTCCTTGGCTACGACTGCATGAGTCATCGGCGTACATTTCTTCTCAGCCAACGGATTGATTACTTTCATGTACAAATAACCTATTATAGGTTACACCATGATGTTTTGTTTTTCTCACATTTTGTGCCCTGTAAGACATAACCAATATGGTTGTACTAAATTATCTAGTTGATAACCCCCTAGTGATTTGGTCACTAGTGACTCATAATTCGTCTGAATACTCAACTGAGAAAGCTGTGAGTTTTTATACAACATAGATCTTTTGTGTTTGAGCCTGAAGTTATCAGAGCAGAACCTTTGGCAAAATAAAATCGTAAGTAGGCCCTAGGCTAACCAGTTATTTTTAAATAGTTTGTTTAAGGGTGATAGTTTTTTTTCTTCCCTGTATATTGATACGCTGCTGTCTGTTTTTTTATCTAACTTGCTGAGCACAGTGCAGTTCTTATATTTCTGAAGGTACTTTTCTTTACTATTTACTTTGCCTATTGACACATCGACATTATTTGCGATGGATCCCACCAGCTTCAGTATTTAAGACACATTGGAATAATTGCTAGGTTGCTAGGTAATGCTATCATCATTGAAATTATCACAAGTCACCACCTATTGTTGGTGATAGTAGTCATGCCTTGCGATAACTTCCACTACACCAAAGTGAAGGGATGCCATGGTATCCGTTACATGTCAATCCTTCACTATCAAATCCACCTGTTTACTGCAAAGTAAACTTGAAATTTTAACTTCATTTTAAGAGGGTATTTTATGCGTTTCCACTGACAGACACTCTAAACTGAAGTGGAGTTGTTGATGGGAAAGCACCTTAAGTTGTTGTATTCAGTACATCATGTTGTTTTTGATTGCAGTATTGAAAAGTTGGTAGGGTTATTTTTAATGATAACCAGTTGTCTTATCAAGCCTCAGTTTTGTCTTGTGTTTTCAAGATGTTTTTAAAAAAGTCAGTGTCATGACACGATATAAACAGTCAAGCAGCTTTAAATCCATAACAGTGACCACCACATGCATAGGAATGTCTAATAAATACTGTGTCTTGCTTTGTTTAATTGAATTTTATTTGAAATGTACTGCCACACATTAATTTGCCTCTTGTTAACTGAATTAGTATCACAAGGATGTTTCTATGCCAGCCTTGATGCATAGTCGAAAATGAGGTATGTTGCTTTTCCATGAACGCTGCACCTCGGTTGTGTGGAGTTTTGGTCAGTGTAAAAGCACAACTTCTGGACTTAAACTGCCATGGCTAGTTTTCTCAAAATAGGTGGGTTAAATTGCGAACTTCTAGAAATCCCCTGCAATGGGAAAGGTTGATTCCAATCCGAGTGGGAGTAATCGCAATATATATATTCAAATGATTGTGTGAATCAACTACGCCATCTGGTGTAGCGACTTAAAATGTGAATTTAGAAGTACAGTTTAGGAATCTTTGGTTGAGGAACTACTGTAAACGTTCGGGCGGTTAAATTGGCAATCCCAAAAAATCGGGGGTGGGCGGTTAACCAGACACGGGCGCTTAAACGTGAAATTTCAAGAAATCCAGGGTGGGCGGTTAACCGAACATGGGCGCTTATTACGATAGGCAAGTGCCCTGGGCGGTTAATCTTACCTCGTGATCTAAGTCCCCACACCACACTCGCACTCGGAGCGCGTAGCAGTTTTCAAAGAGCGTTATCGTCACGTCGCCACGTGACGGGAAAAATGTCATAACAGCGGATGATCCCAACAAAGGTTCTTTTGCCCTCAGATTAGTTATTCACTATTAAATTTACAGAATTGCTGAGTAATAGCCCCGTGCCGTCCTGTGGTCTTGTTACTTTGCCCTGCACAGCGCAGACGACCAGTGACCACGCAGCCTCTACTTGGATTTCAACTATTTCAAGATGTGACCTTGCTAAAGTGTGCGCGTGCAAGCTTCACGTGTCGCAGAGGTCACAGCAGACATCAAATTTATGGTTAGAGTCTCGTACTAGTTACCAAGTTCAGTCAGAGAGCAGTTTTAAAATTAGTTGAAATAAAATGCTGAAAAACTTAATTCAGATGTTTTTTGTGTTTGGGATGTTTATAGTCGACACTCCGTGACTCAATGACATTTTCAGCGTATGGTTCTGTGGCTAGCTGTTTTATCTCGACCGCCCAGTATTGCTCACTTGCTGTTGCGCCAAACATGCTCGGCAAAGAACTAGGTCCAAGACAAGAATCGGGGTTAAGCGGCCATGAGCCACTCGTCAATCAAGATTAAAATTTTGAGCCACGACATAAATATGTGATAATACGCCACAAAACAGCGATGTTTCAATTCATTCTTAAACGATCACCTTACCAAATTTCGTGGTGGAAAAACATTTATTTTTCATGCAAGATGTCCAGATTATCCTATTTATATCACTTGCAATATGGCACTGCGGCACTATTCGGTCCCGCTGTTAGCGCGCAATGTCTCAGTCGGCTGGAAATGCCGTCAAGTAATATAACGGCCTCTTTCGATATGCATATCGTTTTTTATGGCCAAAGATAGCAGCGGGATTCAGCAAAGTCGCCAAAGAGAATAGCGACAATCCTAAGTAACAAAAACGGGCATGACTATGTACTTTTAAGGTGTTGGTTCAAAAGACCCAGTTCTTTACAATGTTCCCACGTTGCCAATGTTCCGCAAAACTGCGATGTCAAGTCTATTTCGATATTTCCAGGCTCGATGCTCCATAAGCCCACGGCCGTAGTTAGCTGTGTGCATCTCCTACCCACTATCGCCAATTTTCAGTCAGTCTACGTCATAGATATTTCAGACTCGAATGGTGAGAATTTTTGTTCAAGCTGAAACTGGCCAATGTGTAAACAAAATTATTCTGGATGGCTAAAAAGGGGATGTGGAAATGATAATTCACACAGTCGCGCGTCAGGCCTTCATCCAGGATTTCGAAAATAGGGTGTCCAAAATGAGGTTCCCAATATTCCAGGGCGTCCATAATTCCGACGCGTAACCCCCCATCCCCAGCAATCCCCCCAAACACACAAATTTTTTCACAAAAAATGCATAGACTAAGAATTCTACATCTAAGTTTAAAAAACAGTCTTCTGTAGTGAGCATTTTTAATAAAAAAATTGGTGTAGACCAAGACTTTTACAATGCTATCAGCCAAGTGTGAGCATAGCAACATTGTATATACTTTGTATATACATTGTATATTTCTTCCTGCTTTGAAAAGAGCCCCCACTGTGAGCCTTCAGAGNAGGCTAACCAGTTATGTTTAAATAGTTTGTTTAAGGGTGATATTTTTTTCTTCCTTATATATTGATATGCTGCTGTCTGTTTTTTATCAAACTTGCTAAGCACAGTGCAGTCCTGATCTTTCTGAAGGTGCTTTTCTATACAATTTACTTTGCCTACTGACACATCGACATTATTTGCGATGGATCCCACCAGCTTCAGTATTTAAGACACATTGGAATAATTGCTAGGTAACGCTATCATCATTGAAATTATCGCAAGTCACCACCTATTGTTGGTGACAGTAGTCATGCCTTGAGATAACTTCCACTATACCAAAGTGAAGGGATGCCATGGTTTCCGTCACATAATGCTTCACTATCAAATCCACCTGTTTACTGCAAAGTAAACTTGAAATTTTATCTTCATTTTAAGAGGTTCATGTGTTCCCACTGACAGACACTCCTCTAAACTGAAGTGGAAATGTTGATGGGAAAGCACCTTAAGTTGTTGTATTCGGTACATCATGTTGTTTTTGATTGCAGTATTGAAAATTTGGTAGGGTTATTTTTAATGATAACCAGTTATCTTATCAAACCTTAGTTTTGTCTTGTGTTTTCAAGATGTTTTTAAAAAAATCAGTGTCATGACACGATATAAACAATCAAGCAGCTTCAAATCCAGAACAGTGACCACCACATGCATAGGAATGTCTAATAAATACTGTGTCTTGGTTTGCCAACATGGGAAGAAAATAAAGTGACAAAAACGTTCAAGCATTATATTTTGAAATGAGTCCATGACAATAACTCGTTACTTGAATTGTAATTCACATTACTAATCATCGTCTCGGAAGCCCGCCGTCGTTGCGCTCTTTGTGATCATCGATCTTTTTCTAAAAGTCGGGGAATCGCACGTTTCCTTAGCACTGGGCGCTAAATCTTCATTATTTAAAAGTCGGGGATGGGCGCTTAACCGAGAGGTGGGCGCTTAACTGGAAATCTTCAAAAATCGCAGGGGTACGCTCAACCGAGCAGTGGACGGTTAAATCGAAAATCCACCTAAAATAAGGGATGGGCAGTTTACTGAGCATGGGCATTAACTCGAACGTTTACGGTAGTTCTGAGGTATTGTATTTATGACTACTCCTTATTAGGGTAACCTGGTGAAGTATATTGAAGACTTACACATGCTTATGTGGGAGATTTACAGACACACAGACCAGATAATATAACTATCAATCAATCTGCGGAACCGAACATAATTAGTTTATTGATTTCTGTAAAAAGGACACTTGAGCAAACAGTCTCTGAGTGCAAAAACTGTCCTGTGATATGTTGCTTTCTTGAAGTCTTGGTGCCCAAGATTAAAGATTAGTACTATTTTCCTCAAACAATTCCTGTGCACATATTGCACCATATTGGATGACACTGAGGCCTTACGAGTTTGTGCAGATTTCAACTCACTACATTTTTCCCTTTTGACCATTACACGTGCGATGAATATGTGGAAATATTGGAATTTGGGAATAGTGAATTAAAAGGTTTTCAGCTGGCAAGACAAAAATTGTGTTAAATAAAAATTAAATGAATCCTGACTGGGATCTTTTTGCCACTGGACAGTTAAATAATATATTATAGTCAAATTTCCCGTTTTTGTTTGGTGTGAGTTATATTTCTGAAGACACAGTTGCAATCATTGCATCAGAATCCTAACGAGCACTTTGGGAGTTCTGCTTTGTTGTTTGCTAATTATCCGAAGCGACCATCTGCTGACAGTTTGAGACTCCCTCCGCAGAGAAAACTTGCAACCCCATCTCTGGGGGGAAATCTCTTTATCAAACATTGATATTTTCTGAGTCCTTATTTATATTTTGTATTCCACTATGATTATTGACGAAGGCTTAGTGTGGAGTTGAAATTGATTCATACAGTTGAGAGCTATTGTTGTTGCTGTTAAAAATCGTGTTTGTTTATTTTTTCAGTGAAGCTTAATTTCCCTCTGTAGAGGAAGTAGGAAGAACTGGTCTACCCTTGTAAGTATTCAAGTTTGCTTTGAAGTTGAAACTATGTTGCTGTGGACAACAGGGCTTTGCCCATACAGGTCTATAATACATGTACCGTATGTTTCTAACAAAATTGAACCACGATGCCTAAAATTGTGGTCAT
This sequence comes from Phoronis australis, assembly GCA_002633005.1. Taxonomy (NCBI): domain Eukaryota; kingdom Metazoa; phylum Phoronida; family Phoronidae; genus Phoronis; species Phoronis australis. Next base: position 133,788 of record NMRA01000137.1, on the reverse strand, counting down.
CATCAAAAATTTTCTTCTCCCGTCCAATCCACAATAAAGGTTTGAAAATTGGCTGTTGACTATTTGTCCCAAATAGGCCCCTTCTTAGGTCTCCGCCTTTCCAACACTATCTTTTCCTCCGGAGGCCTTGCACTGTTGGGGGACAGCAAATTCAATGCTATCAGAAACCAGTCATAAGCAGCCAGTCACTGAAACCTTTGAGAACACTCACCAAGTACAAGTTTGTATCCAGCTGGTGACAGATTGGCTAAGTGGAAATGTACCGTTTGTTTTTCTACACCCTATGTTATTACAGTTCTGGCAAATTATGTGAAACAGACACTGCTGGGGTACAGGCAATTTATTGTTGCAGCTAATGAGCTGGATTGCTGTTGGCTATTGGTCTCAAGGAAGTGCTGTATGACACGGCACACTGAGAAGGGCTGCTTTTTCTTGGGTCCCTTTTTACAAGCCCAATCTAGCACAAGTGCCTCCACAGGCCTTTATCTGGAGGGTTTCCTGCGTGTCCAAATGGACGCCCTAACTGAAATTTAGATATCCTCGCTAGCACGCCTTGTTCAGCATTTGGCCGCGCAATTTAACTAATATTAGATAAGTATGACCAGGTGTCTCTTTTAAGTTCCTAACAACAGCTCTGGCAACTCCTCTTCTGTTCAGAATAAAAAATCAGTTTAGAAATTATACAGGATACAAAAAACGTAATTGGTAGACCATGTCTCCATTAGAACCACAATTTGATTGGGGTCATGGTAATGGTGTCCCACGTGGTTGGTCATGAACGCCCTGAAAAATTGGAAAACTCATTTCGGAGAACCAATTTTTGAAATCATGTATGAACCCCAGCGCCTCCCTCACAAGTAAAGTGTCACTGGGATATCACCTGTTGGCATACTCATGTTCATTTCAGGAACAGCAGGGTTGTTTCTCATGGATAGGCGACATTGGTGTCGGCGGATACTCGAAATATATTGAAACACTTTTTCATTTGACTTTTGCTGTCTAGAGCATTTTTATTTGGGGAAATGAAATTTCTCTGCAACTTCTTTTATTTTCAGATTATTCAAGATTTACTGACTGCTGCTCTTTTGTTGACTGTTTTCATGTCACCTTTGTATGCTTAATAACCATTTGTTCTAGAAGGCCGGAGTTTTTCAATCATTTACGTCACCAATCATTGACATCCTCATTATTGTCTTGTAATTATTATTTTTCTGGACCTGTCTTAAATTTGAGATTTTTTGTTGCATGCAAGATGACTCATTTTTTTTCCTCCTTGTAGTTTTAACTTTTCTAATTTTCTCCGTGTCGCCAATCTTTAAGGGTTGCTACCAGGATATGAAAAATCCCTCTTCAAATTCTGTTCATATCAGGGGGATATATGTGTGTGTGCAGAAAGCACTTTATTTAGCACACTCACCTCATTTTGCACACCCAAAACATTTTTAAAAGTAATATTTTGTCCTTCACACTTGTTTCTTGCTGTTTGGAATTTCTTGCCTCACTAAATTTGTTCAAAGTCAGTTTTGCACTTTCAAAAATATCAGTGCCAAGCCTTGTCATTAATTCTAGTGACAAATGTGTTAATAATGTCAGAACATTGCATCTTCATTACTTAATTCATCCATTCATATGAGTTATCTTCTGCTGGTGTAAAAACATAGGTGAAAGATGTGACTTCGATGAGTGCAGTGTCACTATAGGGCCTTTCATACTAATGTCGACGCGTTGATGGTTTGGGGAGTTGCGGTCAGTATGAACGCTTAACTACGGTCCTGTATCGCAGTTAACAGCTCCAGTTAACATCGCAGTTAACAGGTGGATTTAAGACCGCAGCGTCGACGCTGCGGTGCAGTATGAACGCTTAACTCCGGTCCAATCGAAGTTATCGCCAGGTGCCACTGTTATCGTCAACAGTTTCAGAGTAGTGCCGTCACTAATAACTACTTATATTTTGCTTTAATGATAACCAATCGATTTAAAAACGAGTTTAATGTCATCTAGCACATTTAAATGTTCCAAATTGTCACATTGAAAAAATCTTAGCGTGCAGCGATACCTTGCAATAACTTCGATGATGTCAACGTCACCAACCCTTTACTTCGATGTTCATAAACTACCGAAGACAGTATGAACGGTCCAGTTAACTGCGCTGTTTACGTCAGACCGGAGTTAAGTCAATATGAAAGGGCCTTATGAGTCATATGCTCAGTAGAGTGTTTTGCCAAAGATGGGGTAAAGTACTATAATTGCTGCTAATTAGATCACATTGGCAACTGTTGACAGCACTTTGTTAAATTCACACGCGCGGTTGGCAATGCTTGGTTACTCAGTTAATTTTGCACACCCCCTCACTAACAAAGTTTGAATATTCAGTTTGTTTGGCACACCCAGGCTATCATTTTTAATTTAAATTGTGCAAAATAAGTGGGAAATTACTGTTTAGTATCCCTTCTTTTCCAGCGGGCCCTCTGCTAGTGTAATTTGCAATTTGTCTTGGGGGTCACTCCCAACAGTTTTGGTGTGGAATTTACAAACATTACATAATACCAATTATCTGTCTAAGTGAATTAAAATTCTTTTGTCCATAAGAGAACTTGTGATTACCAGGAGCTTGTGTGTGTCATACATACCATTGTTAGAGGGAACATCTGGTAGCCCACTGACTCAGCTACCAAGTTGAAACATTTTGGCTGCATGTGTTTGCACTGAAAAGGCTGGTGTCATCAAAGCCATTAATGAACTATTTCAACTCTTAACCTTTAGAAATAATATGAAGATGGGAATGATTTTTCTAGGCACAAAAACCAACTCGGACATTTCTTTTGTTAAACCAGCCCTGTCAACATATCCCACTGGAGAGTGTCTCCTTTCAAGAAACCATGGTAATGGTCGGAAATAACGTTCCCTCATTTTGAGAACCAGTTACTCCTCTGAATAATGAGCATCAGACTGGTTCTCAAAATATAGGCACAGTATATCTGACTATTGCCTGAACCATGCAGTGAAATCACTGAGGCCGTTCAAGCCTCTGGACTCACACGTGGATTAGTGGCCTGTCTGAAGTCGGTCTCATTTGATTTCATCTGGTTTTATGGCATTTTGGCAGATTTTCCAAGCTGTTCAATTCCAGTTTGTCCAACTGAATTGTCTGTGACAGCAGAATTAGTTTGTTAGAAGCCATCCACAGTCACCTGGACATTTTCATAAACAGCCTCGTTACTGTAAAGTACCTCCTTAAGTGTCTCACTAATCCCCTGGATTGGCCCTAAGCTTCCACTTTCTTTCTTCTGGTTGTGAAATGATTGAAGGCGATGGAAGTTATATTGTCTGGAGTTACCATGTTCCCATCTGGTTGTTGGATCATTCATTCATTGCTTTGGTCTGGCTTGCTCTAAACTTTTCACCAAATGTTCAGAGGGTGCATCAGGGGTTAGACTTGTTCATTTGAAGGTAAGCCAGCTTGTCTTTAAATGTGAACGGTGTTGCCATGGAAATTTTAGCTCATTTTCGTGCTTTGAGCTGCAGCAAAATTTTCTTTTACTGGTGAGAAAAATGCTGTTTGACGGGAATTTGAGGTTTTGGTTCTTGAAGTTGTTTTAGGACTTGAAAATTCCAAGCTTTGGTTGGAAACACAAATTTGTCTACATCTTCATCCTGGTTAATGCTCTTACTTCAATGGAAACTTGTTTCTGTTTTGGAAATGCTGCTTCTTAATTTGATTAATCATTTGAAATTATTTGCAACTTATTGTACCTTATCCTGTCCTGTCATTTAGCATTCAGTATTGATTTTCTCCGTTTCCATGGAAAAATCAATCATTGTGTCAGGCTGCGTAAATCTTGCCTATTCAAACAGAAATAATCTGAATATTGTTGTATAAATGATTCAATGTTAAGAGTTTTGGTGTGATCAGATTTTTTTTCGTTTTCGAGATTTTTTTGCAACTATAGTTCTTTTATCTAGTTTGTTGTGGTTTCTTTTGCACACTCATGGGGGTACCGTATTTTCTATTGTGATGTTAGGTTGTCTGGCACTTTCACTGTGTGGTGCCAGCCTTCACTCAGAGAACTAGTTATAGTTCGACTCAATTAACATGTGGTCCCAAACCTTGCCTGTCAATCAGGCCTGAAAATTGAAGTTTAAATGCTAGTTATGGTGGCTTAGGGTCATTTGCTGCTAACGGTGCCTGTTTTTTCCATTAAGTCTGCTGAATTCATCACTATCGGGAGTAATTTGTTGTCAGTTTACATAACACAGATGTTTTTGAAGCTTGCTCTGATGTACTGGAGAAATGGAAGAGCAAGGAGGGGGCAGTGACAGATCAATCTTTGAATGTTTAATCCTGAGGACTATAAATTATCGTAAAAAATCTTCAGCTTGAGACGCAGTATGGCAGTCAAGCAAAATTTTACTTTTTTAGAATGTTTTTTTTATAGTGCAGCAAAATGGTAAAACTATCAACTTTTGCAACAATGCAATTGCAAGTGAAAATGGAAAAAAATATAATTTTTGGTCCCAAATTGAACGCTTATTACCTTAACTGATTTTCAGAATTTTGGGATTTTATGTACCTGTCAAGGCTCCGCTGAAGAGCCACCCTGATCTACAGCAATTTCACTTTCAGTCACGCACTGTTCTGTTCAACTTCAGTTTGATGACCACTCACTAGTTGCCGAGTTTCTAAGTTTAAAGAGACAAATCAGCCCGTGGCTTCTGTCAGAAGCAAACTTTTATTAAAGGAGGGATCATCATTTCTGCTAACTGGGTATGTAGTGAAGCTGACAACTCTGTTTTGTGCAGGTGATGTGTCCCTGAGGAGATATGAACCGCCTGGATAAATTCTAGTCTGGAAACGGAGATGTCTTGCCTCATACAATAGTAAATCAATTGTAGTTCATATGCAGAGTCATCAACGAATTACACTAACAGATATGGCATCCAGTCACCTTTTTATCTCTGCTGGTTCTCTCCTCCATCAACTACAAAAACATCGATTGAATGATTCATAGAACCAGCACTGCTGGGACTTGAATGAAGTCACCCCATGTGCCAATCTGAACACAGTGGCCATTTAACGAAAATAGCCACTAAAATGTTGATGCTGTTTCTTTTGTACAGCATATACCAGCACAGGAGCCATTTAAACATCTCTCTGCACAACACCTTGGTAATTTGTCAACAAATCAAAAGAATTGTAAGCAGTTACAGGGAATTGAGCCAAAACCTGATGAAAAGCTACGGAGTACTTCAGCATTAAGCATTGAGTGATTAAAAAACTGCTGAAATCTTACCAATTTGAGACGTAATATGGACAACAAGTGGACGTCTTTCACTTTTTTCACATTTTTTGTAAAATATGAGTTGCACAAAATAAATGCTATACCGTAGCTACCATCAGTGATTTTGAGAAATTGTTGGTTTTCACATCTATATTACAAGTTCTAGAAAAGTGAAGAAAGAATGATTTTTGTTGCTATATTTGTTCGAAATTTGTAAAAATTTTACCATTGTGATTGTTTAGGAGAGGTGTTGCTATTTACTAAAGCCATTCCCTAAAACCCTTCACTGCTTTGCTAATGCATCCAACATGTGTCAAGAAAACTAACAGAACATAGTTTCTCATGGACTGTTTGAAGCAAACACCGTTTTTCTTCAGTGTTCTAAGTATTTAAGGTGGATAACATCTTTTCAGACACTGGACATGACCTTAAGTTTTATTAATTTGAGACAAAATTCGAATTGTGTTTTCAATCTTTAATTTGATAGCTTCTCAAGCAATAGTTAGCCTAACACACCACTGAATCTTTAAGAGACACTATACGAAAATGTGTTGGGTGGCAGCATGGACGAGATTTTATTACAAGATTTCAACTGACTTGGAGTCAAATTCAGGTTAAGGTTACAGATTGCTGACCTTTTAGGTAATTGTCCTAGTGCAATATACAATTTCACAATAGCTACAGCCTTCCCTGAAGTAACATGATATTGTTAAACACACAAAGCCTTTTATCCAATTATAAAAAGTGAACTGGATCGATCCACCATAATGAGCAAAAGGTAAGCAGTGGTATTGAGCGATTCTCTGTCCAACGAGGTACGTAGGTTGGCCACCAGGTAACCTGATTTTTTTAATTTAACATTTCACTTTATATAATGACTTTAATGTAGATGAACCAGTCACCCGAAAAATATGATTGTCCTGGTTATTTGCAATGGGTGAATAAACTTGTTTTTCATTCATCAGGAGGAAATTTTACAGATTTTCATGGTTGGAAGTTTGGGAAGGCAAAACTCAGTTCATGTTTTGATAGTCGCTTGCACAAGAAAAAAATGTTTATATAAGAAGCATTGATTGTCTGGAATTGATTGTGTGGAATTTCCTTTAAAATTTGCGTTTGGTTAAAGTTACTGTTAAAAGTTTGGGAGATTTCCTTATTCACAATAGACGGATCATTTGTGAATTTAGACAGGACCCTGGGTGACCAACCTCCTCTCCTCCAGTCATTACCAATTTAAAAAACTGCTTTCCCCTCAAGTGCTGTCTTTCTTGTGGACATTGTTATTCTCCTATGGGCATTATTGTAGTGGGCCTTTTTGAGATATCCTAGACTCTCCAGTCGATATGTGGCAATCTGTCTGTCAATAGGTTTTCCTGTTTTCATTGCCAGACATGTTTTCCCTCTTCTAATGGATACATGTTGACATGTGGTCTCCCAGTTCTGTTATTCTTGTCAGTGATACTCAACAAGATGTATCAAGTGGGTTGCCCTTAGGGGTTTGTATCAACAAACTTTCCTTTGTCAGGCTTTGTATTACTGTGTTATTATCAAATAGAGATAGTGTTGAAAGAGTTAGAAATATTATGCTGGATTTTGGTGTCTTTTGTTGCACCCCCACGCCCCCTTATGGAAACTGGGACTGTGGCAACTTTCCTTACTTTTCCCAGGCACTGCTCTCTAGCCAACAACATTGGAGTTTTTTTTTCTAGATTTCCAGGTTAAACACCAGATGGCATAATTGAATCGGATTCTCCGTTGAGTATTTGTGTTTCATGTGCAACTTCTAACCGTTACTCCTGTCAGAGTGGAATTAAATGTTCTCACTGAAAGGGAGTTGTGTCTTTTGAGGAAAGTTGGAACGGGGAAAGTGACATTTGTTTTCAATATTCAAAATGTCTTGGTGGCCTGTTGAGTCTCCCAAAAAAATTAAAGAGCCAGGACCTCATTTATGAACGTTTTTGTACCAGAATAGTAATGCATAACCATTCAGGTGTCACCATCGAAATTCTCCTCCCCTTAGTCCCTTCGATGGTCACCACCGTTATCTGACCCTCAGGACATCACAACTTTTTTAACCCTTCTCATATTCCAGTGGTCGCCACAGTTGACAAAATGTCTCCACCATTGGTCATCACCAAGTTCATGCCCTTATTTGCCTCACAGTTTATACATGTTCGTTTCTTTTCCTCGCTTGGTTTCAACAACATATTTTTGCATAGTCAATAGCTGCAGTTTGCCTTCAGGATGCACTTCCAATGCAAACATTATTCCGATTTTTACAGACGCCACTGCAGCAAAAATCAATAAAGCTTTTTTGATTTAGGCGGCTCTGATGGTATTTCCAGGGTAGCATGTCATTCTTGTATGGATTTCTGGCAAACGGATGCTGTTGGCAAGTTGAACTAGTCCCTTACCAAAAGAAATTGGCTACAGTGTGTGGAAACCACAATGATGTTTTGATTGTCTGAGGATATAAACCTCACTAGGTTTAATGCAGGCTGACTGATTGGCTGCTGCACTGAACATCAAACTGCTGTGTGCAGTGTGCAGGCATCGATTGACTCAGTCCCCATTCCCAATATATGTCTTGTCCTTGAAGCGGTGGACATCTTTGCTATTTTTTATGGATTAGTAAGGTAATTTTCCAGCATTTTTACAAGTTCTTGGCGACTATGACGCGGTAATATCCAGTATCTCACATTTTATGAAAGAAATTGCATTTCGACCCTGTCTGTTCGTCCCATCTTGACTTGCAGAGAAACTGAGCATAGCGAAAGATGGTTTTGTAGTCTTACACGTGTAAAGAGTGTTACAGAATGATTCCTATTAAACAAAAAGATGATGCTGATGAATATTTGAAGCATGAGACTATAAACAGGAGGCACGAGTTACTGCCGGAAACTTTCAGTTTTTTATGGCTTGTCAGTGGCAGATCTACGTTTTCAGTAAGGGGGGTTTTGGGATTCGAGTGAATCCGAGGCGCATAGCGCTGAGGGGAAGGAAGGTCGGGAGAGGGTTTCCCTTCTCCCATGTAAGGTTTTTTGTGGTTTTTAGTAGCTAATTGCGTTTTTTTTCTGGCGATTTTTTATTTCAATTTTTATTTTTGATCTTGTCCCGAGGGGGTTTGAACCCCTGAACCCCCTCCCTGTAGATCTGCCTTTGCTTGTCCACAAATTTTTGGATCTAACGTCCACCATTGCGAAAGACTGAGGTTACATTTCTTGTAACACAAATCGCCCTTGTGATAGGAATGAGTGTAGCCTACATGTTCAGAAATCAGTTGCCTCTCATATTGGAATAATGAGGGTGTTCTTGAAAAAGATATCGAAGACTTGATGTGCATATTGAACACAGCTACGCTACTTTAGGATACAACATGGCCGACTAGTGAATTTGGATTTTCTCATTAAAAGTATGCAGCACAAAAGTAATTACTTTTGATATGTGATGTGACAATATTTTAAAAAATTTGGGGCATTCAGAAAATTTGTGGCTTTGAACTATTTTCGTCTTCAAATGAATGAATCCCATTCAAGAAGGGCCGTGGTTTGCCAACCACCCCCTCTGTTGGATTGCTGTTTGGTTGGGTTAGAATTTTAAGATTCAGATTTTTTGGTATTGTATAGTGATTTAACATCCTAAATGTGCATGATTGCTTCAAAAGTAAATACTCATGATTCTGTTTTCTTATGTTTTTCAGTGTATTGAGTTAATAGTCTGCCTGGAAGTCTTGCGATTTTGTCTATGCACAAATACTTGACTGTCTAGGCATTTCTTTTGTTATTCTCATCACAGAAAGCTGAGTGTGTCTCTGAAGGTGTTATCTTGCTGAAGGGGCTAGACATAAAAAATCCTTTGTTTGGCTTTCTTTTAGCTCCTATTTCCATTATGAGTGAGAGCAGTGGTAAAGTGACCTCGCTGTGTTTGTTAGATATACCATAGATAAATATACCACTTTTTGAACCATGCACTGCTTACTTTGATTTATTACACTCACAGGAGCAGAAGAGAATGCTAGTGATTTTGACAAACAAATGTGCTGTCTACCTTGAGATCATTTTCGCCTTCAGTTAGCTTGTTTTGTAATGAGCCAAATTGCTTTTTGAGCAAAAATTGATGTTAAAGTACGTTAACTCTTGATATAACAAAGTTCTCTATCCTGTGCGCTTGTGTGTTCCTCTCGTGTGCACTTGTGTTCAAAGTAAGCAGTCTGGCTACAAAAGTTCTTGTGAAAACGTGGGTAATTTTGGGGGTTTCTCGAATGGCCAGTAAAAGTCACACTTGCGACCGTGCACATTGACTGGCGTTTTTGCCCCTAGCATAAGTGCTAGCAAAAGCGCTAACATTTTAGCCAGTTTTAGACCCATGTATTCATGTAAGCATTTTTGTTGCAGATATTCATGTGTTGCAACTGAGAAAAACGACAAAGGGACTTCAGGCAAGAAGACGAATAAGAAATGTTTGCCAATCTGTGTGTTTTGGCGGGTTGTCTAACCATAGTGTTTGCAGGTAAGCTGGCTCTAGATGTTTTGACATGAACAAGTTTGGAATGTCGCTTAAAAATGAGGGGGAATCTCCTTACCTAAAACCACTGGCAGACAAACTTGAATACTCTGAGAAGCACGAATTATACTTTAGCATGGTGTCGAAAAAGTAGATAAACTTCAAAAGATGTTCTCATTGGTTAACAGAACAATATGATGCTGTACCATTCAGTCCCTTTGATTGGTTGTACCTGGGACCCAATAAATACGTGTTTATTGGGTCCTAGGTTGGACATTCGGAAATTCATTTCCTTGATGTATGACAACTTGAAGCACTGCGGCTAAGTTGGATACAATTGATGCATTCTATTTGAGCAATCATACTAGATAATAATAAAGTACTGATATACCAGCAACACAACACAATTCGTCATTTAGTTCCGATGAATACCTGAACCATTTTTGTGATGGACATCAAGCCAAGGTATGTATCAATGCACATAGCTTGGCTGTTTGAATTCTGCTGCTTGATGGCATTGAGTAAGGGTCTCGGAACACCGAAGTCGGTTTCCAAATGTCCAAGCCCGTGTTGACGTACAGTCTGGGAACAGACAGAAACAAGTAACTTTGGCTAACAACATGCCGCAAATGTGATACTGTCTACGGGGATCTTACTGAGATTGTATGACACTTTGTCGGTTTGTATATAGAAGTTTTTTCCCATGATTTCGCATTCAAACCCTGTATTAATGGATTCACAAGGCTGAAATGGTGAAAGATCAAAACTAAGTTGAACCTGAATTATCACCAGAAACGATAGCTAAAGTTACTATGACGACTTGGACTGATGTAGTACTGAATCATATGTACAGCTAAATTGTCCCACCGCAATTTATGAATATTTGCTCCCATTGAGTGGTGTTATCTGATCATTAAAAACGTCCACTGTGATTGTCATAATGACACGTGTGGACATCTCCGTCTCTGAATATTCATCCAGAGCCTCGTTCAGTAAGGTATTTCTCTTAGTAACGTGTTTTATAAGTAGTGCGGATTAATGCCCTCGCATTTATGTTTAGAAACTAAAATATTCGCGGGAAGTGCGTTTAAGAAAAAATCATAGTTCATGAGTAACCTTTATTAATATTCAAGATGTGTGTATGTACATATCTTAATAAAAACAAGTTAGCTTTCAACCTGTCACTTAAGTTCTCTCTGTAAAATCTTTTGCTATCGTATGAGGGTGTTACATGATTGCCAATATTTCGTTCAAAATGCAATGCTCTACAAAGTAGGCCCATCTGTTTTCCAATTTTTACAGGATTGATTATGATTTGTATTCATGGGTCGATCACTTAGGCAAACTTAAGGGGTCCTGGGGAACCTTTTGGCCATGACCAAAATGTATGGTTATCATGATCATTCAGTTCTTGTACAGTAGTGGAAGTGCCACCCCATTATGGTGTACTGTGGTCTCGATAAAATTCAGTTTTCATGATTAGAGAAGTACCAAGAACTTTGCTATGTACAGAGCGTGAGTTATCCCTCAGCTCAGATTTTATTTTGTTTTTTTCAGCATGTTCCATTACTTTGATTCACGACAAAAAGAATCTAAGTACACCTAACAGTTAATTTTACAGAAATGTTACTATCAGTACTGCGTGCTTTATATGTAAAGTCCAATGAAATGCGACAGTTTTGTGTTCTTTTGTGCTTCAGCTTTCGATCTTGGAACTATGTCACAATTTTTCATCATTTTGGAACCTTTTCTTTTTCAATTTTATTGAGAGAAAAGGTCTGTTTTCTGTTGGAAACACGTCATACTTTTATTGATCTCTGTAATGGTCAGTAATAACATAGCCAAGATCATGACAGTAAAGTTTTTCACCTGCCTCTTTGCTAGACTCTGTAATCAACATAAATGTTATGGGTTGGAGTGATGAACTGAATAGTGAGTACTATGCAACCAGGAGTTTGTGTCATGAAAAATGTCTGAAGACTTGAGCATGAAATTTTGTCTTATGCTCCTCACGGCAATTTCCGAAAAATAATCTTATTTTGCCTCAGCAACACTACAGGGTGTCTGGGAATATACCTGTCGTTGCTTATTGATCAAGTAAGTTTTAGTAAACCTTTTCTAAATCGTGATGTGCGAGCACTGAGAGCGGAAGTAAAAATTTATGACTTCAGTCTAAAGTCACTTTTCATGAAACAACCTAAATGTCTGCATGTGAGTCCTCCAAGTTTCCCATTGACTCAGTACGGAATTCTCCTTGCAATTGCATAGTGTTTAGTGCACTGGCGGGAAACAATATTGTTTACCTTAATTTAGAGTAGACACCTTGTTCAAGCTACAAAAACAAATATTAACGATAGTGGTCTTGCTTTGATTTTAAACGAGAGTACGCTTGCTTTCGGGGGCCCATAAATGTATATTGTGAAAATGAGACAAAACAAGTTTTAGACAGTTTAATTCAATATAGACAGTGTTATGAGCTCTGCCATTGGCATAGTACTGTAGTGGAAGCCTAGAAAAAAAATTCTTCCCCTGGCAAATGCAAAATCAAAATGAAGAAAGACTTGCTGCTGAAATACGCATTTGTTACCTTGGCATATGCGTGCGTAATCTCACTGTTGGCACACGACCGCTCTGGTATTTAGACTGCATCGTTCTGCATAAACTTAAGTCGCTTTCCCATCATTGCTACAACTCCTTGTTTTGGGAGTTTCAATAGCTTGGAAAGCGTAACTCCCTGACTCAAACTGCCATTGCAACTCCTCTTGAAAGGATCGATAATCAACTCCCACTGTGAAAAAGGTTATAAAATCTAGTCCGATGAGAGTAATCTGTAGAGGCCGCGACACTACAATCGCACAAAACTCAACTGTGCCACCTGTTGTTCAATCCAGAGAACCTTGTAACTCAGATGTCCCTAGCAGAGATTAGTCAGTAGGATAGGCTAAAGGAGTTGTGATGGAGTTTTCGATGGATTGGAATTTCCCTAATGGGAAAGCGACATCAATGTTTTTTCAGTTAGATTCCAAGTGTTTATGATTTTTACTATAAACAAATGAAATGGCCTTTTTAAGCATGTTTTTTCCCAAAGACTGATGTGTTTACCTTTCCTCTTATGATAAAGCATGTTCCTGGATTCAGGAAAGTCAAGTTCTCTTCAAATTGATCATAGTTTTTGCTATTTGGGGTACACCTTAATTATATAGACCTCCCACTTTTCTGATGTTCTCTGAGCGTTTCTGGCCTCTAACGTGATTTCAGAATAGTGCGATATGTTTTCAACTCTAGTAAAACTGTTCTCTCATTGTGTGGAAAGTTGAGTTTGAATATAGGTTTTTGTTAGTACTGTAAATGAGCATGTTGAGATTTATAGCATGTCAAAAATTGTAACTTGTAAAATTAAGTGGATCAAACCATTGGACTGGTAAAAAATTGTGTTTCCAAAACATGAGCCATGTTTCCAAACTTCAGCTCTTCGTGTGCTTTTTTGATACTTGTACGTGTTTTTGTCAATTTAAGTCACCAACAAAGACCTCCCCCTTAATAGACTTACATTTAATTTTTGCTGTTTTTAGAAAGGTTTTCATTCAATGGTGATTGAGTTGAAAATCGGTTGGAGGCGTGATATAGTTTTCACTTTGAACGTTAAATGAGGAAAATTTCTAATGGTCAGGGCTTAATATTATTTGCGATTGAAGACCTGCTCTTTGAGAGTTTTTTTGTTCCTGTTTTGGCATGATGTCTAACAGCATGTTTTTATTATTTCCATTTGCTTCAGCTGAAGAGGCTGACAACATTGGTAAGTATTGAGTGTTGTGCAACTCTTCTTGTCTGAGGACTAGGGGCTATATACATATTCTGTTCCTCTTCAGCTGTGGTCAGACAGTCATTCATAGTGTTCCACGCAGAGCAACAAGGAAGCCTGTTGCTACGCAGGTCTTACCAAGATGCAGGAATTGGGAAATCTATCATACGCCTGCTTTATCCAATTGCGGTTTCCATCTTGTTCCTGTTGACAGCTCACACAGTCAGTCGTGTGGCATCACGTTTTGTTGATTTCCTGTTGCTGCTACGAGCCCGTATTCTCTCAAAGAAACAAACTTGGTTTAGATCACGTACTTTTCACGTCTAACTTAGTCTCAACTTTTCCCTTAATCACATGGCTCAATTCAATGAGTCGTTTACAAATGCTGTTCTGAGTTGCACTGCTTTTCATATTTCTGTTTTCTGCGCTCATTGCTTTTTTGTTTCTGCGGAATGGAAGTGCTCATGGTGCATGTGATTACAGTAATATCATTTGCATGATGGAAATTGTGGGTTTAAGAAAATTAAATTACTTTATTTATTTATTAGTTGTTGCTTAGGTCATCATTCTTTAACACAATGGTGTCTGGTGAATAATAATAGTTTTTTAACGTTGTGTCTCCAGACAGCTAGGCAATATGGTTCAACCGTCATTGCACATCATAGTGTGTGTCTCTGTCATCAGAGATAGTGAAGTAATTTAGTGTTTTTTCTGTAGTAAACTCCACCAGAATGGAGAATGTAAAATCCCACAATTTCTGTGATTGTATCAATGGTAATAATGTCAAAGTACACTGTAGTAGTGGCATGGCATGAATGTGAACGTGTCCTAAGAGTCTCATGCAGTGCTTGGTCAAGTAAAATTGCAGCTTCAAATTAAGATAAATCAAGTTCCTAGCACTGAAAATTTCTGTTGATGTAATCAATCAACCATTTGGTCCATGGTTTTATAATGCACAATTAGTTAAAAAGACAAAAAAAGAGTTCCGTCCAAAAACAAAGGTTTTAAAGTATGGCACTGAATGTGGCTTTAAAACAGCATCGTGTTTTTGCACTACTATATAGGCCATGAATATTTTGTCGGAATGGGCAGCAGCTGCGAGGCAATGCCTGCGTGTCTGGTGGATGACAAGGCCACCTGCTGCCCTCTAGACGCCAGTTCGACAAAATATTCGTGCCCTGTGTTGCAACGAGGCAGTTGGATTTTAAGGCACTTAAAAGTGACAGCTTTGACTGTCGGTTAAGTACAAAATAATTGGAAAATCACTGTTATCAGTTGCAGGAAAGTTAGAAATGTCTTTGAGTCGATTCTTTGGTAGGGTGGTATTTTATTGAGCAGTTCTCAACAAGACATCATGTGTCTCATCAAAGACAACTTACGTGATCAATTGGTGTTCATTTTCAGTCAAATTCCAATTGACTAAGTCAATGAATGAAAAAAATTCATTTTTTTTTTAAATATAATGGAATACAGGCAGAAAGTTGTGTTTGTGGTCTGTGGCCTCCATGTTATGTCTTGACAGGAAGTAACAGGTCTGCGTTTTAAGAAGATTGATATGGCTACAAATGAGCTACGCTTCCTTAATATAAATAGTTGGGATAATCCATGATTTCATGGCCTGGCACTTGAACTCAACAGATATTTTAAGGAAGTCTCTCTCTTGTTAACAAACGTTTGCAGTTTCCATAATCATTTTCTACTGGTGTTTCATTACAGTCACAAAGCCACCTTCATTCACGGCTCAACCACCTCAAATTCTGCCGTACCGTCTGGGAGAGAAAGCGGTCTTAACATGTCATGCTGAAGGTGAACCGCCCCCGACGTAAGTAGCAATGATTCACTAACCAGTCTTGGTACTAGTTGCCATGTCTTGAGTATGAATCTATCAATAGGCTTTCTGACTATTGCTCAGTCTGTTTTGGCAGCTGATTTATCGTTGGGAGGCTTTGTTTATTGGATGGCGCTAATAAATAAAAAACATCATAAACACCTGAATAGACTGAGAGTTGAAAGCAATGGGTCTGCATTTTGGCATCTGTTGGCTGAATGACCTCATGTGACTCCTTGAATGCACACATTCTACGGGTGGGACAGTTGTCTCACTCTCATCATCTCGTCAACTTAAAGTCGCCCATTGCTTTGAACCTGATTATTTGAATAATTTTTTTCCAGAGCGCTAGACATTTTATATCTTAATTATTCTTGCTAATGAGATTCTGTTGCGCGTTGCACAGTTATACATGGAAGAAGAACCGTATCGACTACAACCCAGGTGAGCAAGAGAACCGTGCCTTCATCACAAAGAACTCAGGCACACTCAATATCCTTAACACCAAAGACCTGGATGAGGGTGACTACCAGTGTACGGCCACCAATGGTTTTGGTAGTGCAGTCTCTGAGAAAGTGTTCCTCAGGAAGGCCAGTAAGTGCAGTCAATGCAAAAGATTTGTGCTGTCTATTCAAGTAATGTTCTGGAGTCGAAAAACTTCTTCACAAGCGCACTTCCAAAGCAATATCATCACTGTCTTGTTTGAATAGATTTTGGTTGCAATAAAATGCTGAATTTTTCTCTAATGACTATACTGCATTGGCAGCTGGAAGAATGAGCCTGCAACCTAAGGCGAAGTGGACATTCAGTTCTTGTCGAGCCTGGGTTTGATTTATAATTAGAGTATGAATGAGTCTGTATTTGTAACTGTTACATGACCTAAATCAAAAGCTGTTTTTAACAGAGGAGCCTACGTTTATTAAGTATTTTAAATCCTGTTAGCTTGTAAAACAAGGGGTTGTTGCAATCTCCAAGTAAGAAATGGAGCAATATAATCCATTATCAATACTTGATAATATTAACCATGCTTATTGAAGAAAAGTATTACCACAATGTGTGGATATTAGGCAAATGGGTTTCTAAGCGTTGTGTATGTACGTTGAATATTCATTTATATCTATCAAATCATGCAGTTATTGATACGTTTCGTGCCAAACAAAGAGGCTACAAATCAGACAGAAAAGAACTTAAAAAGAAATCGAGTAAAAATTGTTAGCTATATTCTAAAATATCCTCTGTGAAACCAGGATATCTTGAAAGAATATTTTACTGGTAGTTCACCAAATGGTTTTCGATACAGTAATCGAGTATGCTGAGGGTGGAGAAATTGGTCAGTGGCTGTACTCTGTTGCATATCACCATCCAGACTATGGCAGGATCCTCCCAGTGATTAAAAAAATGTGAAATCATAATCACTTGTTTCATATCATATTTCTTTATTTTACTGATTAGAATATCTTGGTTTGCAGTGTATGGCCAAAGCGTAGATGGATTTTTTTGAAATTTATCTGGCCTTTTTGAAATTCTAGTAAAAACACAACAGGAAGTTAGGCTCAACATAACACTCTAATTGTTTGTTCTGATATTTAACTATTTGCTTATCGTAGACCAACACTTTCATTGTTCTTTGTTCCAGTCCTCAATCCGTTCCCTGCTAGGGAACAACCGTACGTCTACACAGTAAATGAAGGCGACCCTTTGACCGTTCTCTGCACTCCACCCACCTCGTTCCCTCAGGGCACGTATTACTGGTCGTATAAAGACACAAGTAACGTCAACATGGCTATAAAATATGATTCACGGGTTGTCATCGACTTGGAAGGTACCAGATTTCTTGCACCAGCTTTACTTCAAGGGCATATTTGTGTGTGGATCAAGATTTTTTGGAGCTATATCAACAAATTACTTCTTTCACCATAAATGATTTTCTATGTCTTAAGTCCCGTCCACATACAGCCTACCCTAAAACAACTTGCACTAGTGCAACTTACTCCCACTTTTGAGTGGAGCCTTTACACACACAAACACATATCAGATAACTGGTGTAAGATTGAAGTTGTCGCTCTTTGCGTGGTAATGAACGTCTAATGCGGGTATGGCGCACAAAAATGTCTGCATGTAACCCCAGCTGACAATTACTTCCACCCTACACCCACTTTTGCAGCCACACAATGATTAGAAGTTACCCCACCTAGATAATGTGGAGTAAGTTGTCACAAGTGGAGTAAGTTGTGCTAGTTTAAATAGCATCCAGACAGCACTCAAACCTAGGGACAACTCGTTCCAAGAGTAACTTGTTATAGGGTAAGTCTTTGTGCGGACGGCACTTTATGTGTCAATACCTGAATAAGATGAGATCTTAATATTGAAAAATACGGTAAAATCTCACCTGTTTATGATACGATATGGCCGAAGAGTGAAATTACTTTTCCATTTTTCGCAAAAAAGAGTACCACAAAATAAATGCTATTTGTTATTTAAAATTCTATACTATATCTACCGTGAGAATGATCGAGAAATAGTGGTCATTCACAACTATGTCAAAAGTCTTTGTAAAATCAAAGAAGACCCATTTGAGCAATTTTTTGTCTGAAATTGACAAAATTGTACCACAATTATTTCACAATTGCCACATTAGTCTGGGTTATCACCTGTCGTCAACTTAACGCCCACCCTTTCGTTTTCAAACTTGTCCATGTGTAAACACCTTTTAGGTTATACATCCACACTTAGTTAAAACCACAGTGTATATTTCACTGAAATGGTTCTTGTTCATTAAGTGGTTAACGTTAAACACTAGTCACCTGGGCATTGCCCTGGAAGAATGTAGAAGCTCAAATTATTGTCTAAGACTGCCATAAGATGATAAAGTGTAAATAAAATCGCATTCCATCACAAAAGCCCACTTTTGATTTACGCCACTAACTGTTATGAAATGCATCTCAAAATTTTCCTTAGGCATATTAGGGTTGGTTTGAGGGCTTTGAAGGAACTGACGGACTGTTATTTATTGAGGCCAGGCTCTACAAGTTGGCCTGTCACACCGTGTCATTTTGGCGGTGAACATGATCTCGACGAATAATGAACCTTCAGCTCTTTGCAAACCCAGAATTAATGTCTCATCTGAGTAAGGCACAAGTTGACTCCAACTTTATAGGGGTTTGTTTGTATAAATGGAATGTTAACTTTTTGTATGGAATACCGGTTTATTGCAGCTTTAATGTTTTACAAAATGTCGTGGTTCATAAATAGATATGATGTACCCTGTATTTGCCATCCTAGGTCAATAATTAATATGTCCTTTGTGAGTCTCTATAATTGTGTTTGCTCGAGTAATAGCTAGACTTGTTGAGGTTTCAACACACGATCCTAAACAGAGAAAACATGACTCGTATGGACCGAAAATTTTAAATGTAGGTTGTTCTTGTGCTGTTAAAACTTTGTGTGTGTTCCAGTACAGTCCTTCATGTGAGTGACCTATTTGCTGATGTTCTTTTGTTTTCGTATATAATCATTTTAAATTAATTGTCAATTTTCTTTACTTGCAGAGGAATTCAGGTTGTCCTTACTGAAAATCAAATGTTTCTTTAATTTACAGCTTGAAATAGTTCCTCTGTCAACCTAGTACAGTGGAACTCTGTTTAATATGTCATCCCTATTTTTCGACATGAACTGTTATGATAATAAACGAGAGATGTTATTTATCGGGTTTCGGAGAATGAAATGGCCAAACTGGAAACGAATGTCTTTTTACCCCTGGCGCCAAGCTGTGATAAGGCAGTGCGAATTGAACATGAATTAGGTTGGTTATTGGATAGCCAATCGTAGTTACACAAAACAATTTTGCTGAATGTCCTGGAATATGACAATACATCACGACACGCAAGTTATTTNAACACACGATCCTAAACAGAGAAAACATGACTCGTATGGACCGAAAATTTTAAATGTAGGTTGTTCTTGTGCTGTTAAAACTTTGTGTGTGTTCCAGTACAGTCCTTCATGTGAGTGACCTATTTGCTGATGTTCTTTTGTTTTCGTATATAATCATTTTAAATTAATTGTCAATTTTCTTTACTTGCAGAGGAATTCAGGTTGTCCTTACTGAAAATCAAATGTTTCTTTAATTTACAGCTTGAAATAGTTCCTCTGTCAACCTAGTACAGTGGAACTCTGTTTAATATGTCATCCCTATTTTTCGACATGAACTGTTATGATAATAAACGAGAGATGTTACTTATCGGGTTTCGGAGAATGAAATGGCCAAACTGGAAACGAATGTCTTTTTACCCCTGGCGCCAAGCTGTGATAAGGCAGTGCGAATTGAAGATGAATTAGGTTGGTTATTGGATAGCCAATCGTAGTTACACAAAACAATTTTGCTGAATGTCCTGGAATATGACAATACATCACGACACGCACGTTATTTAACACATGCTCAAGGCTGTGGACCATCCTGAGTTCCGTCCACACACATTCTACCCTAGAACAACTTGTTCTAGTACAACTTACCCCACTTAACCCAATAACTGGGGTAAGTGGGGTAAGTTGTCCCTCTATGTATGACAATGAATTACTGATGTGAATAACGACACACAAAAGAAGACCTGTCTGTTACATAACGGCAGCTGATAATTAACCTCTATGCATGACAATGAAGAGCTGATGTGAATACGACACACAAAAGAAGACCTGTCTGTTATATAACGGCAGCTGATCATTACTTCAGCCCTACGTTACTTTTGCGGCCACTATAGCAATTACAAGTTACCCCACCTCGATAATGTGGAGGAAGTTGTCACAAGTGGGGTAAGTTGGGCTAGTTCAAATTACGTCCGCACAGCACTCAAAGCAAGCGACAACTCGTTCTAGGAGTAATTTGTTCCAGAGTAAGTCTGTGTGTGAATGGCACTTAATGGGGACGGTCTATATCACAACAAAACTGTGTTGTGCAATTTTGCGTGCCAAACTGAAGAATTATACCGTGATCATTGCGCATCCCGGTATACTGGTTGAATAGCTAACACAGTAGGTCCCCCACCCCCTTACCCCTACCCCCTCCCCCAGAGGTCTCCCCCCAGACATAAACATCCACGTATCAAACTTTGTTGAGAGATCCTCTATTGCAGGTATCATGTCTCCTTATCCCAACCCCATCATGGCTGCGGAACCGTTGAATAATGACAGGACACACTTTCGCGGATGTCGGGTCATTTTTTCATGGATTGAAAATTCACACTGAATTTTGACCCGGTGCAAAGACTACTCTGGGTCATTTTTAATAATGTAATATGACCCACAGGTCATTTTTTAAGGGGGCATTATTTAATGCTACACCTGCACAGTACTTTCGGATATGTACAGTTCATGTTTACTGCAAGTGCAGGATGACTGTAGAAGGACATGCATGATATGATGTGTTTTTGCTACCACTTTTACCATTCACAACCTATTTGTGTTTGTCTGTTTTTCAACTGTGTTCATTTCCATGTATAAGTCATCTTCATGTCATAGCTCTTGTGTAAACTCAGTTTTGTTGGTATTCAAGTCATCGCTTCACCAAGCACAGAAAGAGTCTTATTTCCATTGTGTTTTTGTTTTAAATCCTGTTACATAAACCGTGTTCGTCATCCACCCATCCAGGTCGATTGCATTTCGCTAATGTTAAACGTTCAGACAGCGCGGAGACTTATATCTGCATTAGCGAGAACGA
Source organism: Phoronis australis (assembly GCA_002633005.1). Classification (NCBI taxonomy): domain Eukaryota; kingdom Metazoa; phylum Phoronida; family Phoronidae; genus Phoronis; species Phoronis australis. Next base: position 112,663 of record NMRA01000137.1, on the reverse strand, counting down.
CTACTTGCGAACTCTAGCAATGGACGAGGATACTAAAATCAGAGTGCAGGAAGGTAACCACAAAGTATTTGGTCCAGTCTTCGATGTGGATGCTTTTCATTTTATTTTTTTATCTCACACAGCACTCTGCCATTGTGCCTTGAGGCAGGTCCACAATGCACTGCTCTTGACTAGACAGACAGCTGCCCTCTGGTGGCCGCTTCATGCACTGACCTAGTGCTGTGTTGTCTGCTCTCACTGTCTCTCCCTGTCTCTAGGTGTTGTAACCCTAAGTTGCACGTTCGCTTGTAGTTGTCTTGACTATCATACTAGTGGCTCCGTCACCGACTGATTGTTTCAGGTAAATTACGTTTTTCCAACGTTCTCCGAAAGGATGAGCTAGATGGCGCCATTTACTCCTGCGGCGTACACAACTTGGTTCTTCGTAAGGCGGCGCTCGGCTTCAAATCCAAGATCATTGTCCGAAAGGGTACTTATGTTGATGCTTTTGATCCGCGTTTGATCTGCCAATTTTTTAATGTTAAAAACATTTTTGATTGTGTGCACTATCCTCTTTGAAAAGTTCAAGCAGTAGTTCTTAATTTTTTGTTTGAAAACTATCACCAAATCATGTGAATTTTGCTGACACGCATTACAAATTTTTGCTCAAAAATGAATCTTCTATAATTAAAACTGCTGATTTGGTATTTATTTTATTTAACACAGTAACCAAAAATTAGATCATTCTTTCATGTAAAGCTAAGCAATGCAAGCTCGTTGTCGCGGGGTCTTTGGGAGTGAACATTTTTTGGATTTGTGACTGATAAGGTACAAGAGGAATGTGTACAGCTGAAGATTTATCTCCCCTGAGTTGCCGGTAGCCACTAAAACAAGTTGTACCTAAGTTAACTGCATGTTATTGATTTGCTTCTAAACAAATGATTGGCCACCAGTTGATCTTTCTTACTCTCGGCAGTTTGTCCAGTCAGTGAATTATGCGCAGGCATATGGTTGGACTTAAAAGTTTTGCTGATATTTTTGAGAAAGTCCAATGAACTGTTTGATTCCATTGGGTTTTTACTGCTTGAAAGCATAATTTGAAATTATTTTTATTATCTTTTACATGAGACTTGGAACCTTTTGGTCTTGTTTTGATTAAATACGGATCCAAGTTTGCAGCATGACTTTTGAGCATGTTAATTTAAGCCCATATTTTAAGCACAAATTTTTCCTGCATCTTGGTTCTGTAACTAGAGCCAGTAAACTTCAGCTGTCTTGTATTTAGCTAATGTTCAATAGCAATTCTTTGTCTGCCTGTTCGAAATAGGCTAATTTGGACTTATTTTGGTCGAGTTTGAGCGAAATCGGTGCTTTTGTACAATGAGATTATGCATTTTTCTTTGTATTTCATTTCCTTACGTGCAAATCCAGCAACTTATGATTTAACTAAAATTAACAAAACATGACATAATTATTCTTGTTTTCTCCAATGGTGACACTAGCAGTAGTCTGAGCAGACTATTTGCTTTCTATTTTCGTTGCTTTGAACAGCTAATTTTTCATACACATTTTGGTTTGGGTGCATAACAATTTTGCTTTTCCTATACATTTTGAATGGTATTTTCCCGTCTCTGTAAAAATGTATTAGGTTACTAGGTGGTTACCTGCCTTGTTGTGATTTTGTAGACCCATTAAAACAGTGTTGTGGGTTTTTGTTGTTAAGTGTCCAGTTCTTAAAATATTTTTCTGGCAGCTGGTATGAATAATTAGGTTTCAGTGACTTGAAAAATTGTTACTAATTATTTTAAGCAGAGTTGGTTTTGATAGAATTTTTAACTCCTGTTTTAAAAAGGTTCTGCATAGTATTGTTTTAAGAATAGCACTTTTTATAGGATCTTAATTTTTCTGTTGGTTGACGTACACCTTTTTGTTCTTGTTTCTTAGTTCCAACTTCAAAGTTATGTTTTTCTGCATTTGTATCTGTGTTTTTTTTTTTCTTAAACCAATTTGCTTAGTGTTTTTTTAGAAAATGTAAATTAGAGTGAAAAAAAACGAAAATGCATTACGATATCCGTTTCCAACTTGTGTAGATTCAGTGATAGAATTTGATTGTTTGTGTGCCACGCTCAACCTTTCTTGTGTGGTTGGATATGGCGTGTGCGAAAATGATAAAATAATGCAACACTTGTTTGTTGGGCAACCATGACTGGCATGTAAGAAATGAGTGATAACATTAGTATTACAAGACCATGTCTGATTTTGAGTGAAACGTTACTGGCTACGTACCCTGACCCCAACACATATACTAACAATTTATGCATCTCGTTCAATTCATTGCATGTGTGTGAACATGAATGTGACAGTTCAGCATGCTCACATGGCTTGAGGTGATGTTCACGTGACACAAGTGTTTGAATATAATCTAGTGCTCCGTGTCACTTTATTGTATTTTGAAGAGATGTTGTTTAAACAACGTTTCATGATATGGGCGGTCTTCTCCATTTTATTGTGATTTGAAACCGGGTTATGGATGGCAATCTTTAAAATATTTTTTAATGAAAATCCGGGATATCTGATTCTTGTCAACTTGTTTCTTAGTTGAGGTACAGTCTTTCATACACTGAGCAATTTGAGGTACAACTTGTTTTATGGGCTCTCGGTTACTTGGGTAATTCTTTTTCACTTATTTTATTAAAATGAGTTTTAAGTTACCCTCATGTTTTTGCTAAATAACAAATATCAAAATCGCAAAATTAGAATTTATACCAACATATTATTTGCAATTATATTATTTTTCGGATTATTTTGAATACTGTTAACTGCTTTTGTTTTCTTGAAATTTTCTCTTTTGTTTATTTTAATTTTTGTTTTCCAAAATATTTTTACAACTTCACTTGGTAATTAAGCAGATGTTGAATGCTAGTTAGGTCAAGGTCGTTCACAATTGTTCAGCTGCTGTTCTCATTGACGGTGTGTTTTGTGTGAAAAGTCATCGGCTACATGACTGTCTGATAGACATTGTCATATTAGGACAGTAGGCAAAGCTTTCTCCTTTAATGGTGTACTAATTATTTTCTTATTCCGTCCTGAACAGTTAGTGGAAACATTCCACAGAGGAGCATTAAACTCATGTGGGCGTCGGGGAGTAGCACCATTGTTGGTCGTGTTGGCACGACAACAGAGATGCAGTGTATCTTCTCTGGATAGTGAGTAGAAATAATATGTGGCTTCATTCTTTGAAATAACAACTTTTGTGTTCATGAAAGCCAGTCGTTCTGACAGCACATTCTACAAGAAGCCATATGTGAGATCATTTATTCCAGCTGATAATACACTCAGTGAGTGATATAAATTGGAATAAAAGTGCTTTCAAGCAATTCAATTTCACCGAGACATCAACATTCTGGTTCAGAAATATTAAGCGTTTCATTGTATAATAGCTTTATTTAGTAGGCCAGTAAGTACCATCATTTTCTCACTCAGCCCCACACCGAATGTCAAGTGGGAGTGGACGAACAAAGACAGGAATCGGTACAGCACCAGGATGCACAACACTATTTTGACGATCAGAAACACATCTATGGAGGACGCTGGTCAGATCTCTTGCTCAGCCTCCAATGCCAATACGGACAAGGTCGTCAGACAAAATTTCAACTTGGCCGTGCAGTGTAAGTGAAGACGATTTGCCACGTGAAAAAAGATACCAAATCCTGTTTGGATTGTTTTGCACCTGCTGCTACAACCATTTCAGTGTTTTTTCCCTGGCCAGCGATAAAAGCTTGAAGGATTATGTAGGACCTTATTAACAAGCAACAAGCGTTCAACCAATGATCTGCAAAACTATAAAAAAATGTATTTCATGTAAATAGGTCTTCGGCCCATGTTACAAATATACAATAAACGGAGAGTATAGGATATCTAAACCAATACTAATTTACCTAACGTAACTCAGTAAAACTATGTTTTCTGAAAATAGAAAGTTTGTAGACTTTGGCTTTTAACTTTATACCCGCTGTCTATTAGTAATTGGGTAACATGAATATGTAAAATTTAGCAAAAAAGGAAAGGTACTTTTGAGATATTGAATTTGTGTTTGTGATATTCAGTGCTATAAAGGAAGGTTTAATGTTGCTGACGATGTAATCAAAACAAAGTAAATAGTTATGTAGTTTTAAGGTAGGGAAGTGCGCTGATTTTTTCAAATTTTCGTTAAATAAAAACCAAGAAAGATAATTCTGGACTGTGTTTACCAAGATGAGCTTAAAACACATTTTGATGTTTATGTGGTAAATGGGGTGAAGACTGCGAGTGAATTAAGCTCAACAATTTACCCCCAACAGATTTTTTTCTTTTTTGTTTATCGTGCTCAGAGGTTTATTATGTTTGTAAAAAGCTATTCAACACAGTAGTAATGATAAAAATAGCATACTTTTAGCACGAATTCCTGGAAAGTTCACGAGTGTTATGAATGAACCGAAGGGAAATTCTGAAAATACAATATGGTGGTGTAATAGATCTGGAACTGCTGTCGACAAGCTGTTGTTTTGGACAAAATTACGTGACAAAACTTTTTGGAAGGGTATGTTTAAAAAAATAGAAATTCAACAAAAAGGGTTAGTTTTGTCATGTCTTGGACCACAGAATATTGATTAAGGATGATTAGAAAGCTCAAAAATGCAGAAATTTCAAATTGTCAAAAAATATCAAAAGTGATACAATCGTTTGTAGCGTCCTACCTTAAAGTACTTTAAAATATAACACAAAGGTGTTGACAACAAAACTGAAACAACGAAGTGAGGGACCACACAATATATACAGGTACCTGGATTTATAGATGCCTATGGAATCATTCTTGCAAACATCTGAATTGAGATGGTTCCCACAACACGGTATCACAACAGAAAAATGAATTTTGCTAGCTTTATGAAATTGCCATTGAATTTTGTCGCAACTCGTGACGCCATGCCATGGAGACATCTGTAGATGCCTTAAACACGTATAGTAATCTACGCACATCCATTGTAGCAAAACCCTTTTGGAAAAGGAAACCGCAAAACGTGAATGCTGCTGAAGAGGAAGATGCTACGTTCTATTGTGAAGCCGATGCCTTTCCGCGAGCCAAAATTGAATGGTTCATCAATGGTGTGCCGATTGCTTGTAAGTCTACACTATGGTATAGATCATTTAAGTTTTAGTACTTATCTGGAAAGGAGTTGAAATGATAAAAGTTCATTTTCCCCGAACTTGTAAAATGTTACGCAAAAAGGAGCTGCGACTTCATCAATTTGGTTTGATTATGATGCTTGATTTTGATGAAGACGAAGAGAAAGTTAGAAAAAAGCAAAAGGTTTAAAATTTCTCATCCACGTGACAGTTCAGTGCTGTTAGAGTGAATGTAGATTAATGAGAAAAGCTATGCGAAGTCAACAAAATTCACTGTGGATTTGCACACATTAGGAGCCTGTTTTCAGTTTCGGTTTTCTGTTTTGTTGTATTTGCCTTTTAATGGATTATTACTGACTCTCTTAATAAACTCCCTTTCCAGCGGCGCCACCTAATCCACGCCGTCAATACGAGAACAACAGAATTGTCTACCGCAACCTTCTTAAGGCTGACGTGGGTGTGCTACAGTGCAACGCTAGTAATCCTCACGGATGGGTGTATGCTAACGCCTTTCTCAATGTTCTTGGTAATAATTATATTAGTTTTAATGATAATAGCAATAATATGAAAACGATAATTTTATGACTTATTCTATGTTTTAGCGTTAGAAGCCCCAGGCAGTGCCATCTTTGAAAACCATGGTTTTGGTTCATGTTTGGAGTGGGACCCTTTGTTTTAATGTGGCAAATTTAAAGTTTTCCTAACTTCTCTTGATAAAACCGTACACCGCTGTGATTTTATTGAGTGCCTTAATGCAATAACTTTATTGAAGTGCACAAAGCTCTTGGCCAACAGCACAGTTGAGCATACATGTTTACATATGCGAAGTACACAATATAGAAATTGAATATACAGCAAAAATTAATTATGGACGTTCTTGTAAGAGCTTTGCGCTTGTGGACATAGCCTGATACACAGACTTAACCAGCTTGATTAAACTTCTATAAACGTCATTATTGTGGACATTATTAAACTTCTATAAACGTCATTATTGTGGACATAGCCTGATACACAAACTTAACCAGCTTGATTAAACTTCTATAAACATCATTATTGTGGACATAGTCTGATACACAAACTTAACCAGCTTGATTAAACTTCTATAAATGTCATTATTGTGGACATAGCCTGATACACAAACTTAAGCAGCTTGATTAAACTTCTATAAACGTCATTATTGTGGACATAGCCTGATACACAAACTTAACCAGCTTGATTAAACTTCTATAAACGTCATTATTGTGGACATAGCCTGATACACAAACTTAACCAGCTTGATTAAACTTCTATAAACGTCAGTATTGGTTAGTTTCTTAAATTTAAATATATTTGGATGATGCCACGCCCACAAGGTGGTTGCCATAATGGTAATATTAACCTCCATTAAGTTTGATTCATTCCAGTTTGAAGTTTGTAATTTCAGCTTATGACATTGTTAATTACTGCTGCTTGGACCTTTAAACCCTATGTACCTGGAATAGTAGCTCATGTGAATTTGGTTCCTACAATTTGTTTAGATCAGAACTCTGAGAACACCTGTGCCATTAATTGCTAAATCAATTGAACAGTCGGTCTTATTTGATTACTATCGTAGACATTACCGTGAGTATCCTTGTATGGTGTTCTCTTCAGACTTCTGTTCAATACAGTCAACTACTTTCAGCCTGTCTTTGTTGCCGTAAAATCTCGCCAATTTTGGACAAAAATAATTACCAATGAAGGTAGCCATTTTTTCATTTTTCAAAGGCTGCCAACATTGCTGTGAATGTCCGCAATTTTTCAAAACATTGTGTGGTTGCAGCTATGATACAAACCTTACATTACTTTACTGCTACATATTTTTCATGGTGGAAAATGAAAAAATAAAATTTGACTTGTCCACCTATTTGTGTCCTAAAGTCCTAAATTAGTGAATGTCTGCTGTAGTTCTGTGTCCTCATAGAGGCATCAAGGTGCGAAACAAATCATTTGCTGTTCTTTCTTGTCTCTACATGTGGTACTGCTTAAAATTTTCAATAACCAAAGATCACCTCTATGTTTCAGCTGATCCGCCCTCTATTACCAAGAAATTGCCGGAGGAAATGAAATTCCCAGATGGCAAAACCGTGAAGATTCCATGTAACGTGTTCGGTGCACCTAAACCCATCATTAGCTGGAGTAAAGATGGTCGTGAACTGACGGGGGGACGCTTTGTGCCTCAGGAAGACGGCTCCTTGGAAATCCAAGTAAGGACTGAACCAAGATAATGGTTATGTGTGTACAATTCAATTGATATTTATNGTGCAACGCTAGTAATCCTCACGGATGGGTGTATGCTAACGCCTTTCTCAATGTTCTTGGTAATAATTATATTAGTTTTAATGATAATAGCAATAATATGAAAACGATAATTTTATGACTTATTCTATGTTTTAGCGTTAGAAGCCCCAGGCAGTGCCATCTTTGAAAACCATGGTTTTGGTTCATGTTTGGAGTGGGACCCTTTGTTTTAATGTGGCAAATTTAAAGTTTTCCTAACTTCTCTTGATAAAACCGTACACCGCTGTGATTTTATTGAGTGCCTTAATGCAATAACTTTATTGAAGTGCACAAAGCTCTTGGCCAACAGCACAGTTGAGCATACATGTTTACATATGCGAAGTACACAATATAGAAATTGAATATACAGCAAAAATTAATTATGGACGTTCTTGTAAGAGCTTTGCGCTTGTGGACATAGCCTGATACACAGACTTAACCAGCTTGATTAAACTTCTATAAACGTCATTATTGTGGACATTATTAAACTTCTATAAACGTCATTATTGTGGACATAGCCTGATACACAAACTTAACCAGCTTGATTAAACTTCTATAAACATCATTATTGTGGACATAGTCTGATACACAAACTTAACCAGCTTGATTAAACTTCTATAAATGTCATTATTGTGGACATAGCCTGATACACAAACTTAAGCAGCTTGATTAAACTTCTATAAACGTCATTATTGTGGACATAGTCTGATACACAAACTTAACGAGCTTGATTAAACTTCTATAAATGTCATTGTGGACATAGGCTGATACACAAACTTAACCAGCTTGATTAAACTTCTATAAATGTCATTATTGTGTACATAGCCTGATACACAAACTTAACCAGCTTGATTAAACTTCTATAAACGTCATTATTGGTTAGTTTCTTAAATTTGAATATATTTGGATGATGCCACGCCCACAAAGTGATTGCCTTAATGGTAACATTAACCTCCATTAAGATTGATTCATTCCAGTTTGAAGTTTGTAATTTCAGCTCATGACATTGTTAATTAGTTCTGCTTGGACCTTTAAACCCTATGTACCTGGAATAGTAGCTCATGTAAATTTGGTTCCTACAATTTGTTTAGATCAGAACTCTGAGAACACCTGTGCCATTAATTGCCAAATGTATCGAACAGTAGGTCTTATTTGATTACTATCGTAGACATTACCGTGAGTATCCTTGTATGGTGTTCTCTTCAGACTCCTGTTCAATACAGTCAACTACTTTCAGCCTGTCTTTGTTACAGTAAAATCTCGCCAATTTTGGACAAAAATAATTACCAATGAAGGTAGCCATTTATTCATTTTTCAAAGGCTGCCAACATTGCTGTGAATGACTGCAATTTTTCAAAACATTGTCTGGTTGCAGCTGTGATACAAACCTTACATTACTTTATTGCTACATATCTTTCATGGTGGAAAGTGAAAAAAATAAAATTTGACTTGTCCACCTTTTTGTGTACTAAAGTCCTAAATTAGTGAAAGTCTGCTGTAGTTCTGTGTCCTCATAGAGGCATCAAGGCCCAAAACAAATCATTTGCTGTTCTTTCTTGTCTCGACATGTGGTACTGCTTAAAATTTTCAATAACCAAAGATCACATCTATGTTTCAGCTGATCCGCCCTCTATTACCAAGAAATTGCCGGAGGAAATGAAATTCCCAGATGGCAAAACCGTGAAGATTCCATGTAATGTGTTCGGTGCACCTAAACCCATCATTAGCTGGAGTAAAGATGGTCGTGAACTGACGGGGGGACGCTTTGTGCCTCAGGAAGACGGCTCCTTGGAAATCCAAGTAAGGACTGAACCAAGATTATGGTTATGTGTGTACAATTCAATTGATATTTATTTCTGCCAGGTTGAAAGAAAATGGACATAATCGGAACTTTCAACGGTATTGTTTAGCATATGGTCAACATCACCTGTAATTTGTTCACCATGCAAATGTATCATCTGTTCCCGGGGTGGTCTCGATAGTCAAAGTCCGACTGATATTCAGGAGATTCTGAATTCGATTCCTAAGTAGGGGCAGACTAGTTTTCTCTAAATGGCTAATAAAGTTTATGTTATTGCCAAAGAACTATATACAGTGCTTTCCATAATCGTTGAATAGTTTCAAATAGATGGATTTAGGTTTACGTGAACCAATTCCTCTCCGACCATAGCAACATAACATGCAGGTAAACACCGTTTTTAGGTCTCCCAAGATCGGAACTACTGTCATTCACCATTTGTTCAGCTGCTATTTAGTACTTAATGTAGATGACGAATGTTTTATTTTCATTCATGTGGAGTCTTTCCGAACTCTTTCAGAAAATCCAGGCCACAGATGCAGGGAAGTACGAGTGTTTAGCAACGAACAAGTTTGGTGAAGCCCGCGACAGGGTGACAGTCTTTGTGAGACGTAAGTTGATATAGCTAGTTTGAATAGTTGGTGAATATCCCATTTATGGCGGGNCCCTCCCACTTTGTGAAGCTTAGTGTCTAGCATCCCGCCACAACACCAGAATGGCCCTCTTTGATACGTGCAACGATCCTAAATCACAAGAATCTTTTTAGAAAAATGTGGCTGTGGGGCAATTAGGAGAACCTATGGGTAACATTAGTATTTTCTGTATCAATTTTGAAGGGGAGAGGACAACATGATTACTGCTACATCAATACATTATGGGCCAACTATCAAAGCGATTGGTCTACTCGGCTGACTGCAATTATACTTAACGCGTAAAATTACGGTTGGAATCTGTATTTAAACAATATGCTATACCTAACCCATGTCTCTAATATTGTGGTTTTGACCTGCTTCTGTGGTGGCTGGGTTATAGAATCTGAATGCAATGCATATTTGAATTGAATATAAGGTGTGATTGCAACAAAATCTTAATGCGCTCATTTGTGAAGTTGGCCATCACTATGCTCGTTCGATATGAAGTTCGTCCATTTCAGTGTGATGTTATCATGCACATTACTACATATAGTAATAGCAGCTTTTGCAATGTATTTGGCAGGTTAACCAAGTTTTGGATAAATTGAAATACTTTAGGCAATCCTGTCAAACTCCGAGACTATGTGGATAGGCACTCAGATATCTTGACAATTGTCTCCATCATATTTCTCATTCACTGTACTCAAAATAAATCATCAAGTTTGCATGCTTCAAACTAAGAACTAGTTCTCTTGGTCACTCGTTGAGTATTGACATTGAGTCTCTCGGTACATGATCTCTATTTACAATAAACAGAGCTCACATATCACAAAAGTTTCATAGCGCGTGTGCGCAGCATTTCGCCTTGGTGACTAGGCCAAACTTTAGCCAGAGTTTTAACCAGTGCAGTGAAAGGAGGATGCCGTGAAAATATTTTATCATTCTGGCTTTCCAGGTAAGTTTGACGTGATTGGTAAAAAAGTGTGTTGCCTGGAAACGGGTTTCCTTCAAGTTTATAAAGTGTGGGGGAACTTAAGTATGTATAAAAGTTTTTAAAATTCACCGATTGTTTGAATACGGTGTGCAGTCACAGCGGAGGAAAGAAATTTAGCCTTCAATGCATATGCCTGTTTGGTTTTAGCTAGGCTATTGAATAACATTTTCAGTTCCTTGAAATTCCATTAAAAGATGTCGGGTCCAATTTGGCAGCAAAAGTGTTCTATATACATTTTAATGTCATACGGAAAATTATGACTATTATATGGAATGAGCGTGAAAATCACTGTGCGTCAATGGAATTGTTTGTGCTTCAATGAAATTATCCCTGCTAGTCTGAGCCCTAAGGAATATTTACTTGAAACTTTGCCATCATCATAAACTCCTGTGTCATCCAGTCCATATTGTGGAAATTGAGTTTTTATTTTTTCCAGGTCCCACTCGTATCAAGGTACCTCCTGCAGCCACCACCGTGATACGAGGGAGCGAGGCGAAGTTCACATGCGAAGCAGAAACTGACCCATTAGAGACGGTGGTCATCTCGTGGAGAAAAGATGGTCAAGTAAGTGGCGCCATCTTGTGTGTGATACGTAGGTGGATCTGCTACACTTAATTAGTTATATTAAAGTGTCACTCCTCGTCTATTAAGAAGGAAATTGCAATTGCTTCCATGTTTGCTCTGAAAAAAAGATGACTTTTTTGATCGAGCTTCACCATTTTCAGGGCATCATGACAAAAACTGTTGAAAGTTTATCTTGAACTAATTTGTTGTGTACGTTTTAGTTGTGTGAGTAAAGTATGAAACTGAGAATTAACTCAAGGCTAACTTTGTATTGTGGTTATCAACACTGACTTCTTTTTGAAAAAGGTTTTAAACAGAAGTTATTAATTTAAGTGGATGAAATCTCGAAAGTCATCTAACTTCATAAAACTCATGCTGAAACATCATAAGACAATCAGACGTTTAATTACTTAGTATTTAATAATTATCTGAGCATTGCTCCTTTTGTTTATCCCAGTTAATCCTCTCTTGTAGGACATCAACTATGGCTCCACACAGAGGATCTCACGCAACACATGGGATAATTCTATTTTGATCTCTGGCACGGATGCACTGGACACCGGCGTATACACGTGTGTGGCCACCAATGGGCTTGACACAGACACAGCGTCAGCCGAGCTTACTGTGCGAGGTATGCACATATGTGTTCATCTGGTCGAATGAGGTTTATGAAAGAAAACGAGTGTGATCGTTGATGGTTATAATGGGTTAGCTGTCGCTTACTGGAGGGCTAACTGAGTCTTTGTCAGCAACTGTCACTCTTGTGGCTGATTCAGTAGCTGAGTTACCATGTACTTCGGAATGCTGGAAATATTTCAAGAAAATAGTTGCTGACAACCGTAGTACAGATACTTTTGTCACTCCAATTGGGAGGCACTGACATCACTCTTAATTGAGTGAACAAACCATAGTAACTCTTAATTTAGTGGTATTAGTCCAGACAAACTTGGTGGTAAGTTGTGTAGAAACGATGCATAGTTTTCATCTGTCGAAAATAAGAACAAGACATCTGAATTGAAGAACAAGTCACCTTTTTAGACTAAGATGTATGTTTTACTTGGAAACAAGTCATTATCTTTACAGCAGGTACAAAAACCCCGAAGACGCATGTTCGTGCATTTTCTAACTTTCTAGGTTTTAATTCAAAACAATTCAATTTCAACCAAAAACAACACGAAAAAACAAGGATTCAGCTGCTTTAAGAAAATGGTGGTCACAGCTGCAGTCTTAAGGCAGAAGAAGGCACACATTGAGTGTATTGGTTCATCACCTTAGATGCAATTTTGATCAGTTGTAGGAAATCAAATTATAGAATTGTAAACCATCCATTTCATTTCTTGATTTTTTGCCTTATTTTCCATTGATAAAAGTACTGCAAGATTCTCTTCCTTTTCCTTTCTGGTAATTTAAATGTTTTCTAGACTGTTTTCACAAACCCCAAGAAACTGAAATGGACCTCAAAAATATTGGACCTCAGTTTTTGGACATGTTAGGGTGAACACTGGAGCTGGTAAAGCGACCTCCTGTGATAAATGAATGCACTCTGTCTAATTGCTCCTTTGTTGCCATTTCCAGCTGAGCCTAGCCCTCCCACTGATGTCGCGGTGCATGAGTGTAACTCACGCAGTGCCATAATCAGATGGAAGGCTGGTGCATTCAACAATGCACCGATTTTCAACTTCATCATCGAGTTCAACACAACATTCTCCCCTTGGCAAGTTNAGGTACAAAAACCCCGAAGACGCATGTTCGTGCTTTTTCTAACTTTCTAGGTTTTAATTCAAAACAATTCAATTTCAACCAAAAACAACACGAAAAAACAAGGATTCAGCTGCTTTAAGAAAATGGTGGTCACAGCTGCAGTCTTAAGGCAGAAGAAGGCACACATTGAGTGTATTGGTTCATCACCTTAGATGCAATTTTGATCAGTTGTAGGAAATCAAATTACAGAATTGTAAACCATCCATTTCATTTCTTGATTTTTTGCCTTATTTTCCATTGATAAAAGTACTGCAAGATTCGCTTCCTTTTCGTTTCTGGTAATTTAAATGTTTTCTAGACTGTTTTCACAAACCCCAAGAAACTGAAATGGACCTCAAAAATATTGGACCTCAGTTTTTGGACATGTTAGGGTGAACACTGGAGCTGGTAAAGCGAACTCTTTTTAGCTGTGATAAATGAATACACTCAGTCTAATTGCTCCTTTGTTGCCATTTCCAGCTGAGCCTAGCCCTCCCACTGATGTCGCGGTGCATGAGTGTAACTCACGCAGTGCCATAATCAGATGGAAGGCTGGTGCATTCAACAATGCACCGATTTTCAACTTCATCATCGAGTTCAACACAACATTCTCCCCTTGGCAAGTTGCCAAGGACAATGTGTCTAGTGCCCTCACCGAGGACGAGGTACCCTTGTCGCCATGGGGTAAATACAAGTTCCGAGTGCGTGCTCGTAATGCCATTGGCTTGAGCCTGGAGAGTGAACCATCACCAGGTATATGCGAGACTGATTCTGCTAAACCTGATAAGAATCCTTCGAATGTTCGAACACTGGACGAGAGGAGTGATGCACTGGTCATTGCCTGGAGTGTGAGTATAGACATCTCACTAATTGTTTGTGCTCGGGATTTTCATAGTAAAGATGAATTGCTTTGATATGTATCAGAAGTTCAAAATTTTTCTGAGCATTGCTGGCAAGTTAATGTATAAAATGAAGAAGATAAACCTGAAAAAACAAAACTAATGTCATGTCTGAAATTTTGTTGCTATGGCAACCATTTAAGTTTATTAAACTTTGGACTATTTTGTCAGCTCAGTTTCAATCATCCTGACAAGAGAAAAAATCCATTACCTTAACAAGCCATCACAGTGTCTGTACTTTGTCTGAATTACTTTGTGTCAATTGGTTTCTGATGAAGACACTGAGTACACCTTAAGCACTAACTGTTGCTAGTGTACTTTTTATGTTAAACTGGACGTTGTAAAAATTTGATGAGTTTCGATGCATGAAATTGCTGCTAGATATTCATTTCTTTGTTACAAGAACCTATTTCATTTCTGGCTAATTTTCAACAAAATCTCGACAGTTCTTGCTCCTTGTATTTTGTAAAAATTCCAATAAGTTTCTCTACAAATCCCATATACAATTAGTATATAGGAGCAGTACGTTCCCCTTAAACTCTTCTTAAAGGAGAATGCCACCCAAAAAACAACCTATTTTGTATCAATTTAGATCGAGTAGTTCTACTCGATAACGGCTTTTTCGGTAGCGTTACCTGACACCTGACGGCAGACGGAGGTGTTAAAATTATCCAATGTCGTCATTGGTTTCCCATGCAGTCTGTTAAGCAGTTCACAATAGGGGTTACTGGTGTCGGCATATGGCTTGAATTCATCGTTTAACACCAATAAATCATCAAACTTCGATGTAAACCTCTTAAAAATACACCGAGTTCTTATAAAAACGTGTTCTTTTATTTCGCTGTTACGGATTTAATGGTATTTGGACATACCGTAGCCTAAAAAGTTTGGCAGGCCAATTTACCAAGGTCTGTAGCAGGAGTTTGGGGTCTCTTCAGAGATAAATTCGAAGTATTCTTCCGTGAAATACAGACAGAACCTAGATCTGTGTTGTTTATACTTGTGATTTTTTGAGTTCTAAAATGCACACAAAACGCTTGTTATCACGGCCAGTGGCTTGGAACCGAATCACTAGGCCCGGCATTGCGGCCGGACTGACTTGTTATCCCGGTCAGTGGCTCGGAACCCGATCAGGCCCGTCGCGGCCGCCGGGACTGACACAAACATAAACCAGCTTGAGTTGGAAACTAAACCTCCAGTCACGAAAAGACTATAATAGTGAGCCAAAGAAATAATGTGCACGTAATTATTTATGTGAATTAGCCACGAAACTGAAAATCTACTCACTTGTCGGGGGCCTCGAATTTTCCACAGATCGTCAGGGCAAAGGTTGTACAGTAACAATAAATTGGAAAAATGTATTTGTATTTCTAAATAAAGATTCCCCTCACATGTAACCATAGCATATAAAACCGAGTAATTGTTTCTCAACAGCTTTCTGTCAGCCAACACTGAATTAGCATGCTTTTGATGCCCGTAACGCAGTGGTTTATTCATTGCTGGCTTCTCAAAACATTTGCACTCACGAGCACTCCAAGGCATTACAAATTGTATCTAATGAGACACAGACTTTGTTGCAGTTTCATATAAGAATTGCATGGTTAGGATGAGAATAATTCATTTTGAAACAGAATGCAGAACAATAAACGTCTACATGGCAACTCGCCCGGCGCCAATCCCGCTTTTGTCAAGAGCTCATCTGACGAAGACTTCACGGGTCGGCTCTTTAGGTTTCACAGGATATCAGTTCGAACCGGAATACACTGATCAAGAAATATTATAAAGAGGCACCGTGAACATTAAACAGGCAACGGAACGAATGGATAATTCTTTTGTAAGCTGGAATTCGTCACAGACACGGAGATGTTTCACGGCCTCATACTTGCTATTAACAGCGTACCTTTGATTCTTCACTAACGCGAGCCTCTTCCTAAGCATTTCGGGCTCTCGAGGAAGTCGAAAAACGATAATTGGACAAGCGGGAACGATATTGCACCCCAATATAGCGGCATTCACTCTGCAGACGAACCACTGACGTCGCTGCGTCGTTTCTCAACTTCCTCATAGGCTAACACGACACCTCTCGGCCAAGTGAGGTCGACTGCATAAGAGGCGATGTGGCCGATTAAGATGGTAAATAAGACTAATTAAATCGGGTGGCATTCTCCTTTAATATTCCACAAAAGTGCTATTTTATCACCCACACTGCTATATTTTATTGCTAACTGACAAATATTTCTCACAAAAAGCTCATTCAGTTATGGCAGAGAATGGTAGAATTCTGTCAAAGTCTGTCTTATTTTATTTTGAAAACTGCTGTACTTGAACGACTGAAATTTTCACTTCACAAGAACGAAAGTCACCCCACTGTACATTGTTTCCGTTTCAGCCAATGCCTCCTATTGAGCAGAACGGTCCGAACATGTACTACTCAGTCGAGTTCCAACGTCTTGACATCCCGAATGCCCAACCAAATACCACACGTATCGAGGATCCTAGGGTTGACAGGCTGGTACATACGAAAGATGTTTCGACCTATGTACCATACAAGATAACTGTCAAGGCAATCAATGGACAGGGTTCAGCCACAGAAACTGCTCAACCAATTATCGGATTTTCTGGCGAAGGATGTAAGTTTTTTCACACATGTTGCACTTATGGTGCTGACGAGTATCATGAACGCCATATTTCATCTTAATTTTTAGCACATATTTCAAAATTGGCAAGAAAATTGTATTTTTTTTTATTTTAGCCCCAAGACGGAATATGAACTGGCAGCCTCAGTGGTGGTAGTCCACTTCTTTGTTAATTGGCGGAGCAGAACAATACATGACTCATAGTATTCTAAATGTATTTTGGTGACTTCATTAGTTAAAACTCTTGGAATATCTGCCTCAATTTCAACAAATGACTGGCAGCCAATGACCATAGTTGCTGACTTCTAGTAAGGTTACAAAATACGACGGATTTTGTCGTTTTATAGTTCTGGTCAAAACTTCAAGAAGTCTATCCCATAGAACGTACAACGTAGTAGAACTTAATTGGAAGCAATGGATAAAGTTTATTGTGACAGAAGGCAATAGTATCTCATTCTTGGTGACATGAGCTGCGAGTGCCTAGTGTTCTAGTCTCTAGTGTCTCTTCCTCTTAACCAAGTCACACTTCACAACTGGTAATTTGTCTGAGAACTGTGCTGCTTGCTAGCTGCTCTTTGCTCTGGTTTATGTTCGCCAGTACAGTACAGTGCCAGTAAATGTGTCACTGTAAGGGGAATGTTTCATGAATTACTGCCCTGTATGAATTAGTGACATTTTTGCTGTAAAATTGTTTCAGCTAATACCAGAAATAAAAAGTTGACCTTAAACGTTGACTGAATTTAATTGTGTCCAATTTGAAAAGATGCCACGAGAATACATTAATTTATTTTACTAAGCTGGTATGAGTTGAAATCACTTCACCTAGGTTTTACCAAAATGGAGTATTCATAAAAATGAATCCCTGGTCACCATGAGCAAGCTCTTTTCAGTAAATATTTTTCTCTCTTGACAGACCCAATTCAAGTGATCTCCGACTTCCGAGTTGACTCTGAAACCATCAAAGGCTCTGAGGCCACATTTATGTGGAGTGGAGTGGATGAGTCTGATAATGCTACCAATGGTTTCTTCATGGGATACAGGGTTTGTATACTGGATTGCTCTTTGGTCCTGAGGTGCACTTTGTGAAAAGTGACTAAAGATTTAAGTCAGAAATTTAGTCTTGCGCTCCCTGGTCACAATTTCTGAATGCAGTTGTAGCCATGGAATTATAGTAGCACATCACAGCCTAGAAATAATTTATACAAATTATCTCGGTTAACAAGCAGCTTATAAAACAGACCCATGCAGCTTATGCCTATAGTTGTAACTCTTGGGTGGGTTTTGTCTAATTTTGCTATCTTTCTATTTATGCTCAAGTTCATTGCAGGGGTTTGCCTTATGTCAGCAAGCTAATTTTTGCATTTGGCTTCTTAATTACTGTCACAAATTTCTGGGCTGGGGAATGATTACAGACAGTTTGTTATGGCTTGTCTGGCAGGGGGGTCATTCTTGTTGACAAGGTGTCTGCAGGCATGTTCCGAAAATTGGGAGTAGACGGCAATTTCTCAGCAAGTTTTGCAAGACCCGCATGGGATTCAGTAGGTACCTAAATTTTCATTTCGTCCCTGTGAAAGGCTTACTGCATTGGCCTCAGCCCCACAAGAGGCACACGGGCTGTCTTCTTACAGAGAAATCTTACCCCGGAAAAAGGGGTGGGCATTAGCAGACCTGGCACCCAAAATAGGGCTAAGCAGTTTTTGGTATACGCCTTGCAAGCACCTTGTCAATTGACCTATTGCCAGGATTTTGAGTGATGGCTGATCTGACCAATCAGAACATAGCATTCTTGACACATTTCCGTTTCCAAGCCACCATTTTACCCGATTAACAACACGTTGCCGGGTAAAACATATTGTTTGTTTGTTTGTTGACATTTCACAAGGGGGCGGAGCTTCGATAGGTCAATATGAGTGATGCCCTGGGCTTATCTGAGACCAGGACAATTTAGTTTGGGTTGACTGGGTTCTGGTTTTATATGCTCTGAAATCGAGTTAGCTTCAAATGGCTGTTAATATTATGTGGTTGAATGACAGGTGGAGCCACATGGGGGTATTATGATAGCATTACACGTAAAGTGTACCCAGATTCGTCAGTATAGCCACCATCAATACTCCTTGCTATTTTATTGAATAAATGAGTATTTAACAGTCAATTACTGCCACATTTCGTCTAATACTCAAAACAGTCTGCACTATGTGTGTACCATCTTGTTAACAGAATTGCACATGCACAAAATCTTGCCTTATTAGAATGTGAGAGGCAGAATTTGAAGCAGTAGAGGAGCCAGACGATTGCAAAGTTTACATTTGAAAAAAGTTGGCAGATTTGAAAGCAAATTATAATTTCTACATTTTACTAAAAATGATGGTTATTTTTCTACTTTAAATTATTACCCTTGAGTAATTAAGTGATGTCTATTGAGTTATGAAGGTTTCCATGGATACACACTTTTGTGAGCCAAATGAGTTGTCTTTTTGCTTGGAAAATTTTAGCCCCTTTTTGGGTTTTTTAGGGGCACTATTCAAAAGAACAGGAAAATGTGTTTTATTACATCATGTAAGCTTTTTCGAGAAGTCTGCAAAATTTACGTGGTATGAAATCAGGTGAAAAATTGTGTCGAAAATGGGTACACTGCTGAAATCCAAATGTTTGTTAATTTTTCATGTACTAGTATTTCATGCCTCTTGCTAACATCGTGTGCGTTCATTCTCTCAAAGGTCACATTCTGGAAGCAGAGTGAGCCCCAAAACAGGAGACATCAAATGATCTACAAACGTGACAAGTCTACGGAGACTGACGCCTATGCCAGGTTTCTCAAAAGCGACCGCAAGAAACGAGCATTGGGCGTTACGGAGGAGCACACGGTGGTGAATCTACCATCCTACACCAATATTCAAGTTTATGTCACGGTGATGAATAAGAACTATGCGGGTAAACCAAGTAACACCATCACGCTGATGACAAAGCAAGGAGGTGAGAGAGACGATGCTGATGAACTTGTTTGTCTTAATTAGATTTTCAAAGTTAAGGAGGACCCTTGGAAAATGTCCAAATTTTGTTTAATTTTGCAACATCCTGTCTCCAAAATGGATGATTGGGTTCATATGAAACTTTCAGTTACTGTGTTTTTGATTTTATTTATTTATTATTGTGATATTTAAAATGAGGGTGGCCTCTTCAGTGACAGCACTGCTTTCCAAGAGGGCCCTCAACAAGAAAAACAGTAACAGATTTTCATGAAAAAGCATATGATACTGTAGGAAGCTCTAAAAGTGTTTTTGAGATTTCATCTTGAAAATTTTCATTAAATCTTTATCATGTTATAGATACTATTGTTTTGCTATCAATGTTACTTTCTTTTTGATATTTTTTTCTAGACAGACACAGTTTTGTGACCTAGTTTAGTAATAGGCAAAAAAATACATTTATCAGGGTTTCTACTTTCAGAATATATGTTGGCTAAATATGCAAGGTGCTACATACCTGTAAATCCTTGCGTGAACAATCTGAGCATGCCAATTCTGTAAATTGCCAAATGTTTTGAAAAGAAACGCTGTCTATTCAGACCCCTATTCAATACAACTACTTTCGCACTTCCACTTTTTATTCTGTGCTCTCACAATGACATGACGTAGCACAAAAAGGCTTTGCTTTATGTATCATTTTGATGATCCTGCATTTGAGTGATATAATCATCATTGCTTAAATATTGCTGGACGTTCTGGGTAAGGCCCAATACATCTAGAACAAAGTGAAATCCGTCCAAGTAAGGCTTTGTAAACTGCAACATTTTAGTCAGAGGCTATTTGGTGAAAAGCTGAGTCTTGTGAACAGCATGTTTTTGGTAAACTTGTGATCACGATTAGAATTAAGCACGTCGGATGTTCAATATTACTTTAAGCATTTTGGTTGCAACCAGTGTTTTTTTATAATTTGTGAAATTTCAAGGAAAAGAAAGACAAAAGTGTGAAAAGATCTTAGTTGTGAATTGGCCAAAGCTTCAGTTTGGCAAGTATTTCCTGTTTGATCATCTTGAAAAATAACAAACCCATGTGTTTTCTAGTTCCCGGGCCACCTGTAGAGCTGAAAACCATCGAGGTTGGACCAAACCATGTGATAATCGGTTGGACTCCTCCACCGCAACCAAATGGAGACATCAAAGGTTACGACATAGAATACCAAAAAGGTAAACTTGTATGTCTGATATTTGTAGGTGTCTTTTGGTAGATTTTGTAGTTTTGAAGCACCCAAACTCCAGCTGCAGATCAGACCTTTTTAAGAAATTAGCAACGACGTGCGCCCCAGATCAGCATGTCCTATTCTGGATAGGACTTAGTTCAAATTGATCATTGGTAACTTGGAAAATAACCCAAAAAATAGTTTTGATGTATTGAAAAAGCCTAACTTAAAAAACAAATTTAATGCTTGTAAATACCTGATTGGTATTTATCAAAGCTCAACTGCTGAGGTTAAGTAAAGTCCAGAGAGTACAAGATGTTGGTGCTCACACAAATTTGGCAGAGCTTTCTGCCTGACCATTTGGCCTGCTCACAAAATAGTAGAAAATACATGATTTTGTTACTGCTTATTTCTGAGGATACGTTTCTGCCGTGACAAATTGCCCTCGTTAATACATTAGTGACACGGAGACCAACCTCTCTTGTAGTGACCAAGATGACGCAGGACACACGCCAACAGAGGCAGCCACAGATCAACAACCCTACTGCCACGCAGGCCAAGGTTTGGAACTTGGAGAGCCAGAAGAAGTACACCATCTACCTGGCGGCCTTCACCTCAGTTGGACGTGGGGACGAAACGTTCATTCAGGTCACCACTGACGCACCTGGAGGTAAGTCAACTTTTGTAGGTAGAGAAAGCAGTGTAGCCTAATGGGGTAAGCATTCACTTCCTTTACTCGTGATCATGAGTCCTAATGGGGCTCACTGCTAGATCCTTGAGTCAGATCTCTAGCTCCTCAGCTCGGTTTCAACTATATATGGCTGTAGGAAGTGGGGGGAGGGCAACCCCCATAGTGCCTGCGGCTGTCAAGAAAAGAAAGACAGTGAAACACGAAGAAGAGATAAAATGCAAGAGGAAATTTGTGGTTGATTTATCCTTTGAGGGCCCTGGCCATGACATTGTTGTTAGGGACTGACGCATTTCTGCACCTGAAATCGTACACTTAATCATTCACGCATGTGTTTCAAAAAAGTCAAGGAAATTTGTGAAGCACAGCTTTTACAAATCATATTAATTGTCTGGATTTTAAATTTAGAAGAGAATTTTAGGGAGTGCAAAACTATTTCTCCATGACTCGTCTCTGGCAAGGGATAATGGAGTCATCTGTCGCTATCTGTTTTCATTTTTTCTCGAAATTACTTATCACTCAGCATCAATTGCTATTTTTTGAAAGCAAAGATCCTCATATAATTAGGGGCCCAGCCCTTGGAGGGGCCCGTTGATGGCATTCATGCGGCGACCCTTTTTGTGATATTGGTTTAAGAGGCCGCTCATGGAGAGGTGGCCTAATGATGGAATCGATTGCCTCTGTTTTCCTGTTTCTATGAAATCGTGCTACCTTTTGTGTTAAGAAAGGTCATTTCTTTGAGGGTCACACGATGATAGAATTTAAACTGTCACTTGTTTTCTATTTAATTTGTAATGATTATAGTCTTTCATATTTAGTGCACCTGTTTTAGATTAGGTTCTCAATTTATGAAATTTTATAAGTAGATTTTTGTATTAAAGAAATGATGAGATATTCCTGTTTTGGATGGATTTGACGCATTTTGCTTCATCTATTGGCCATTTTTACTGTTTTCTAATCTATTTTTGGCATTCGCCCCCCTGTCAACCAAGTCACTCTAAGGATGATTGTAAAAATTGGTATGTGTTCTAAGTGTGAAGAGGACGGTTGACGATGATTTTCTGATGACTTAAACCACTGTAGCGCCTCCTAGTGGCAGTTTGTTTTTTGCGCCCATAGCTGTTTCTTTTAAACCCACTGCAGGAACTTTATTAAATGTAGCAAGTATACTTGTATAAAGTTGATAGTGGATGACAACATGTTCTCGTTTTTGGATAGTTTCAATGTATTTTGCGCCATCTAGTGGCCATTTTTATGATACAAATAAACACTCCTAGAAGCACACCATTTGCGGTTCATTCGTGGGCGCATTTCAATACTACTCTTGTTGATTGGTTTTGAATGGATTGGTTATGAATTGTTCGGAACTGGACAAAGTTTTATGAGTTTTTACTGAGCCTTAATTGTTCCATAACTGTGTTGAGTTCATTGGCATTTGATTGACATTGTTTCAGATTTTTCTGGGATCATTGATGGATTTATGTGGCTTAGGGTTTTTTTGCTGTGTTCAGAAAATTGGTTTTATTATTTGAATTTTCATTAACTTGTTAATCGCTGAACTGTGCTTTAGTGCCTTTTGACTGTGCATAGAGGGACAGTGTTGTAATTTTCATTGATGTTGAATTCTCCAGGTTTGTAGTTTGGTTATAAATTTTCCTAAACTGGTCTGACTGTATGTGGGCGCTGTCAAGATTTTCTCACCAGCTGGCATTGCTGGCATCTTAGCTGCATTTTTTTCACTGGAGACACACACTGAGCTGGCAAACGTCAGACAGTAAAGAAGATGTCAAATTTTGGTCTATTCTCACCTATATCCCAAAGTAGTTTGAAAGTGATTTGGCAGCCTCTTGATTAGTTCTCATTTACTGTTTACTTTTCATGTTATTGTCTCTTATTATTTTCTTTATGGACATACAGTAAACTGAAAATTTTATAATAATGAAGACGATTCTAAGTAATGAGCAGTTGGTATCATTAAAAGGCATTGTGGGTAAATGTTACCAAATTCTGGTGAAGGCAAACGTCCTTCCATAATTCAATTGGTTGCAGCTGCTCCCTAGGCCAGGTATTCCCACAGCATGCTTTGAGGTTAATCATACCTCAAGCATTGCATAAACATGAACATTGCTAAGGTTAATACCTTGCTTCAGACATTGCGTAACACTCTGAGAATAGACTTGGACTTGCTTCAAAGTTGGTCAGGATTGATCTGACTCTAATTAAGAAAAGTTGATAGGGTAGCTGGATATACTGGTGGCAGCTTAGGTGATGTGGTGTGCAATATGTGTTAAAATTGCCAAGTAATATTCCATTGAGGCCCACTGGTGTGGTTTTAAGCAATAATGTTGGTTATTCAGTTGTTTTGCTCAGAGATTGGTATGCGTTAGTCACACACGGTTATTCCATGGTCGTCAAACGGATTGCTCATCAACATGCCAACTCAAAGGATATAAAGGCTTTGCTGAACAAAAGTATTTTTTTACCGCAATTGAAACTTGTACATTTTTAATTAAATTGCTTCTAAGAGATTGGTTAACTGTTGAAAATATTTTAATATATTTCATTTTTGGAGATCATTTATTTATTTTATTACTGCGTGTAAATCCTTCCTTCAATGATTTTATATTTATTTAAATGTATTTGGCTACCCAACATGAGAAAACACTATTTAATCACTAAACAAAGGATATATGATGTAAGCTTTGATACACCAAGGCTTGGAATGTAGGCTACTTGCATGTAGTAATTGACAGTGTTCTCTTCAGTGTAAGTTAAGCAAGTCAAGTTCATGTTTAGAAATACTTGATAATCCTCATTATCTAGATTCTGCCGCAGGCTGTTAATATCAGGGCTTGGAATTTTTCGCGGAAACGCGGATTTCCGCTTTTTTCAAATGTGCTTTCCGCTTTTTTTATAATATTTCCGCGTAAAAAAATCGGATTTGATATAAAATATCCGCGGCAAATTCCTTTCTTACCGCGGCGTTGCAGACGACGTTCACCTCGAAAAGCGAAAGTTGCTCTTTATGTTCGGAAGAACGTAAATTGTCGACATTGGCGGGGCACCTGGGATAGCGTGGTGTGATTTTCAATGGCGTCTCGTGTTATTGTTAAGCGCGGCGACAAATACTACCGCTCTGCAGCCAAAATTGTGTGGGTTGGGAGTAGACGGGCGAGCTAAAAGGACGCAGACGCATGCTACTGATGGTGGTAACGTTTTTTTTTTTTTTTTTTTATAGTCCTCTCGATTTTTGTCGGGGAAAGGTTCACATTGTCCAGTTCTAGGCTGGTTATAGGGCGATGATTTGGGCTGTAAAAGTTTAAAAGTTTCCGCGTTTTTTGTCATTGGTCATTCCAAACACTGCAATATTGACTGAGATCCGTATACCAAAAATCTATATACCGGTAAAAATGATTTTGTAAATCATCCAAGAGGAACATGCAGTGTCATCATTTCTTTTTCTACCTTTGGTTGTGAATCTACAATATAGGCCCTTTCCACATGTTTGGCATCAGTTGCATTTGAACCCTGATTCCTGGGCTCTGTAACATTGGCTTTTGGTCATTAATCAAGCATTTCAATTTACCTCTTTACTAATCCACACTGCGTGTTTGACAACTCTGCTTGCCAAGCCCTGTAATGAGTATGAATTAAAGGTAAACACCAGGTTTATCTTGCCATTTGGTGTGTTATTACCTAGGAGTGCTGTACAGTTGTTAACTGCCTCAGATCAGACTTTTCGGCGGATAGTAAAACTGGGGAATTTTTTTGCTGCATCTAGAGGAGATAAGAAGAAGTGTTAAGCTTTTAGCAGCGTTAATTACTCGATATTATCTACTATTCCAGTGGAACATTTCATTGGCTTATAGCCGCAATTTGGATTTCTAGAGGAATAAGTCGCATTGTGTATACTCATCTAGTTGGTTGCTGACAGTACAGTTAGCTATGGATTATTGTACAATATTGGACTTGATTGCGATGTCTGTGATAATGAGTTGTGTTTCGCCCATGTCAGAGTGTAAGTATGATATTATGAAACAACCATGCCACAATTTTCTCTATTTTCAATAGTGCTTTATTTTTGTTTGCTTTTGTCGACTTAAAGCGCAGAATGGGTTTTTTCGGGCAAAAGATAGCACTAGACTGCTGATCTGTTTTCGTGAATAACTAACCTGTAAGTATTTGTTCAGTATTTGGCACCTTTAAAAATATACTCTGCCACACTTTACTGGTCACTTTTGGGACCATAGTAAAAGTGACGACTTCTCCAGTTGACATCTTATGCTCAAGTATAAGTATGTAATCAGAACCGAAGTAAAAGTGACGACTTCTCCAGTTGACATCTTATGCTCAAGTATAAGTATGTAATCAGAACCGAAGTAAAAGTGACGACTTCTCCAGTTGACATCTTATGCTCAAGTATTAGAAGTATGTAATCAGAACCGAAGTAAAAGTGACGACTTGTTAGGACTAATGAGCTATATGCTATGACGAATTAATTAGAAAGCTGAGATCTGTTTCATTAATAGTAACTTAATTGAGTCAGAAATGGTCTTACGCTCTGTGCAATTATTTTTGAAAAATTGAGTAATGTCACCTAAGCAAAAGTGCAAAGTCTCTGCAATTGTACATAACAGCTGGTTACTGAGATAATTTCTATAAATTATTTCTAGGCTAGATGTATTGTTCTCATAATTAAAAAAAAACAGTGCAGGCGGTCTGATGTCATTTGCGGTGCATCAGACGTGCGCAGGCCTCATGGTTGGGCCCATTGCACAAAACACCTGAGCAAAGGCACGAGACCCCAATTATGGCTCCTCGTGAAGAAAGTTTTCAAGTCTGCCAGTCTCCTTTAGGAAAGCGGACAGACGTTTCCATTTGTTGCCATGCACTATATGTTGTAGGCATGTAACAGTGCCATCCAGTAGGTTTCTCCTTAGCCAATAAAAAGCTGGGCAAGACTGTTCTCATAATTACTTAGCTAAACCTTTTTGCAGCAGTTGTGGGAGGGTAAGACCAACTTTCTGTCTTAAGTCTTGAATCTCATGAGATGGACGCCTGGTTGACGTATTTATTTTTGACTTCTTTCTGCAAATCCAGATTTTACTGTAGCGTATACGTAATGCGTGTATTGAGCCCCAGGTGTCAAATTTCTGTCTTTAGTCTTAAATCACTTTTCACTTAAATCACTATTTGGCCTCTGTGTATGATGTCATGCATCAGTACAGATAAATGTTAACATATAGCTGTTCGCATTCAATGTGCTATAGTTGCTCTGCAAAATTTTGGTTCTAGCACCTGGCAAGCCTACCATGAAAATAGTTGGTGTATACCCCACGTCCATTAACGTCACCTGGACGCCAAGCACAGGAAAAGGTTACAAACCGGCCAGCGCATTCTACATTCAGTACAGGAAAACAGGTACATGTAAACGCTTTGTATTTTGCAGCTATATATCTCTTTTAAGGTTATGTGTAAGCCTGGAAAAGTATCTTAATTGGGCTAACTTTGAAGCACCGTTAAGGTTGGAAATAGAAGGCCTGTTTCAGATGAAAGTCTAAGATTAGCTATGATTTGATTTGCGCTTCTCTCTAAAGCGCTGTGAGGCATATTGTTTTTGCTCAAGATTTTGTTGAAAGTTGTGACTTGATGATTAACTAAAAGTTTCATAAAACATTAAGATTTCATGTTACTGTTTACTTTTATCAAAAAAATGAAACCTGACCGTGTTATTGACGTCTTTGTTGTTATCTGAATACACTTTGATCACATTTTTTCTAAATTTATCATGATCTATCATTGGTAGGTTGGTGTAATGTTGAAACCTGACGGTGTTATTGACGTCCTTGTTGTTATCTGAATACACTTTGATCACATTTTTTCTAAATTTATCATGATCTATCATTGGTAGGTTGGTGTAATGTTGAAACCTGACCGTGTTATTGACGTCCTTGTTGTTATCTGAATACACTTTGATCACATTTTTTCTAAATTTATCATGATCTATCATTGGTAGGTTGGTGTAATGTTGAAACCTGACCGTGTTATTGACTTCCTTGTTGTTATCTGAATACACTTTGATCACATTTTTTCTAAATTTATCTTGATCTATCATTGGTAGGTTGGTATAATGTTAAAAACTAAATGCCCTCATGCTTTTGATTTTTAGACATTATGTCTTTTTGTGTTAACTTCTATAGTTTTATACATGTTGGAGTAAATACACTAGACTTGCTGATAACCGTGAGGTCACTTGCAATTTTTTTCATTTTTGTGTGTCCACGTGCGATCACATTATGCCGTCATCCCTGTCCATGCTACCAGTGTTTGCTGCTGTATCTCCAAAACCCTGCGATTGTTATAAAAATTTTGCAGACGTGTTACTATCATGACTGGGATGGCACATGCAGATCTTTGCACGGATCTAATTACTGCTGTGCCCCCTAGTGGCAATTTTATTTGTTATTGTTGCTTCTGTATCTTCAGCCGTCCGTGAGAGATTTTCATGAAATTCAGCAAATAAGTATCTATTATAAGGAGACAATGACGCCTTCTTGTTTTTGGTTTTGGGTGGATTCCACTTATTCTGCGTTACCTAGTAACCATTGTAACTGTTTCTCTGTTTGTTTTTTGCAGCCACTTCTGTATTGGTGGAAACACAAGTAAAATTTTTTGGATGGTTTTCAAATAATTTTGTGTTATTTTTCATCTGCTTTACTCTCTGGGTTTTCACCATAACTTTGATGAAGCCAGGTGACTTTTTTCGAAAATTATTGTCAATAGCTGAATTGTGATGTCAAGAGCCGAAACTGATTTGCTATCTTTGTGTGATTTCAGAGGCAACCGAGTGGCAGAGGACGCCATTCGAGTCTGACCTATACTGGGGCAATGTAACGAACCTCGACCCTGGGTACACTTATGAGGTGCGCGTTGTGGCGTCCAATGGAGACAAATATGAGGCTTTCAGTGACTCAGAAACGGTAAAGATTGAAGACGTACGTGAAGGTGAGTTTGACTTTATAGGAAATTATTGATGAGAATATTTTTTTCTGGATTCACCCTCAGCGCAGAATCAAACCCGCAACCTTGCGGTCACAGTCTAATGCTCTGCTGGTGAGTGCAAACTCCACGTATAATATTTACATTGGGAATTTACCACGTTGTCTGCAATCCGTTGTTTTATTTGTCCTCTGGATGATAAAGTCCGCTGTCAATGCTGCTCCTCGACCATTCAAGTAAGTTTCCGTTGGCTACTTTTCACAATTTTGTTTGCCAAGTGCCTACTCTTTGATTTTTGAGTTCCCCAGTTTAAGCAGTGTTTGCGGTAACCCGGCCAAGTACGGTAATTGGTTGGCTAAGCTTGTGCAGTGTTCATTAATGTTCAATTTCTGTTAACTAAAAACGGCTGCATCTTTTTCAGTCGGGGGTGCCGTCACCAACGTAGCTGGAGCCAGCTGGTTCATCGCCCTAATGATCATCATTGCCGTGTTTGTCCTCATTCTCATCATAGTCTGTTTTATTCGACAGAACCGCGGTGAGAAGTACCCAGGTAGGTAGCAAACAATTACTCACATGTCTGCTTGAATGGTTCTCTTACCAGGCGTCAGCACTGCAGAAAAGGTCAAAGGTTATGAAGTTGAGCCCTGGTGGGAGACTTCACCACCATTGCCTTAGCTCAACGGAAATTTAATGTTTATAAGTTCAGGAAGTTCTTTTTTCATGTCATGTCATGTACTTTTTTAGTTGATAGAAAATTCAAATATTTTTCTTCATTTTTCTTATCAAAATGAGGAATTGTTGTATGATCGGTTGGACAGGCTCAAATTATTATTGCATTGAATAATATTTTTTAAGTAAATGAACTTTTTCTAAATAAATTCCAAAGATCAATTTCTTGACTGACCCTTTCTTCGTTTGGTGGGAACTATCTATTATGTCTGAACAGAAAAAGATTTTTTTCTGTTCATTATTGGTAAATGTTTTCATCGTCAATGTTGAACACAATACATAACCATATGTTTGATAGGTTACTTTACCCTTCTTGGATGTGGTCACACTGCAGTTTATTATTGTCTTTGATCATTTCTTGGAATTTTCCTCTTTTAATAGAATTTCATTTTTTGAATTCAATTTTCTCTTATTTGATATCCGGTTTCCTGGTTTTCATCTCTTTTTTATCATCATTCAGACGTTATTCATGTAAAAATATTTCAATTGAATTTTCCAATGCAAGAAAACATTTCTATCAGATAAGCCTATTCATTTGTGGAACGATTCATCACCTGGAAATTTCCCTCTTTTTGTTATTGGTCATTCCAAGCCCTGATAATAAAAGCAAGCGCACTGACCTCCCCTAGGGTCACTTTCATGAAAACTGACCTAAGACTTGAGACAGAAATTTTGTTCTCATGCTCCACATAACTATTTCTGAAAAATAATTAAATCTCACTGGAACAAAAGTGTAAAGTCTCTGAGAATATGCACAATCATAACTGCCAGTTACTGAGATAATTTCTGTAGATTATAACTAGGCTGCAATTTCTATAGGTCATAACTGGACTCCGATGTGCTAATGATTACTTGGCTCAACTGTTCTTCAGCAATTGCAAAGTAGGGGTGTAAGACCAAATGTCTGTCTTAAATCTTTAGTCACTTTCCTAAAACAGGACCCTGGGTTAATAAATTGGCTGAAGTCATTTTAAGAAACAAACCCTAGAGTTAGGAAATGTATTGCACCAATTTAATGGCACGTGGCTACCTGTAATGGAGATCAGTTGGGGTCGATGACCAATATCAATTCATGAACCTTGGCAGATATCCATATTCAAGAAATCTGTAATCAGGACTGCTAAGTGGAAGCGAAATTCCACATCAGATTAGCCACCTGTCGTGACTGCTGATGCTTGTTGACACATCGTTAGTTGTAACGACGATGTGGGCAATGGAATTTTGTCCGATTTTGGTAAAAGTTTTTTAGTTTGGATTAAAACAAGTGAAATTTCATTTGTCGAATTTTGCAATGAAGTACTGTTTTAAAGTGATTATATACCCGCTTTCCATTACAAAAACTATCTTCTTATTTAGATTACTTACGGGCCGTTCTGAAATTGGTCACAACTTGTTCTTTAGTCTAATTGAGCAACTGATTACAGGAGTTTGAGAGAACTGGCAGTTTCTTATGGCTTAAAATTAAAGGCTCTGTAACTGCGTGTCATTTTATGCGCTGAGCATGGTTTCAAGCTATAACAGACTGAAAATTCTTTACAAACCCAAAATGTTTGGTTCATCTGAGCAAGGATCAAGTTGATACAATTTTTATTTTGCAGTAAATGGTCTAAATCAAAAATTTCACTTTGTGGACAGATTGTGGATTTGCAATCATTTCAAAACGTGTTTAATGTTGAAAATTTTTGATAATTAGAGCTGAAAACATTTGAAATGGCTATAAATACCGTGATGCACTACCTCATTTTCTTCTTTTGTAAATTCTCCTGTTGCGCACAATTTCAGTTCTTTCCACCGACGGAAATGGAGGCTATGGTAATGACAGTTCCTCTCAATGCCCGGCACAAAAACTAGCTTCCAGTGTCTAATCTTTTTATTAAAATTGAACTCTATGATTTCTGGTATTTTCTATTCTACCTTTCTGTGAAGTAAAGGGAAGTATATATTATTCTGAGCTTAAAGTAAATTATGGTCTATTCGTGTGAGTTTTTAATCCAAATTTGCACCTGATGAACCCTAGATTCAAGATACAAACTCAACATTTCAAGTAAAACCTCAAAATTTTTCGTTTAGACTCTCGAACAATACGTTTTAATGCTGAGGTTACCACTAGTGCAAACAAGGATTACAGACAGTTATTGACGCGAGCTGTTGTGTACTGGAGCACAGAATAATATACACTTAGCTTGAGTTCACTCAAAAGTAGAATAGAAAATGACAAGTTATTTAGAGCATAATTTTGAGTAATAGGATTAGACCCGTGGACCCGCTATCTTTTTGCTGTTTCTTTGTTCTTCCATTTAGCAGGGGCCTGTTCCAAGAAACTGGCTTTAGTTTTTTTGACTTGAGTCAAAGATTTGTCTTAGCTTCCAAACTTTGAAAATTCCACATGTGGTAAGATAGTCAAAATTAAAGCAAAAATTGTATCAGTCAGTTTTGTTGGAGTACGCCTGAGATACAACCATCGCTAGGCTACATTATCAATATCACGATCACTATACAACGGCATCCGTATCACGTATTTATTTCATTTTGATATATAAGTGATCAAGATGAAATCTCAAAAATGCTGTTACAATTAGTTTCAAAGTTCTCATTTACTTTTATCTAACTTTTCATTTTTTGTGAAAATCTTGAAATTCCTATTTTTGATAGCCCATCATACAAAAATGGATCATTTTAAGTCACTTTCATAATAATGAATCCGGTCAGCCATTTCCCAGGCATGTTCTGAAGTTGGATAAATTTGAGCATCTTCCTAAGGTCCCACCCAACTTTGATTTTGTTCATGGGATGGTTGGAAACCATTTGCACACAAAAGCTATAAATTAATAATACTAAAACAGTTTTTGTCTGTGTTTCCAGTACATGGTGTTTGATTGAGTAGACAAGTTGCAAATTTAAGGAAGTAAAGGAACCTTGGTTTTCTGCCTTAAAGTGAAATTTATGAAATCTTGACTTCTGTCTCGGAATTAGACATTTCAAATGGAATTTACAAATTTCAATTTATTGCCAAAACTTAAGAACAGAATCCACTAAGTTCAACAAATCAATTGACACTCATTTGACGGCAGACGTGTTCTATTAGTTGGTCATTTTCCCCCCGATGGTGGCA
The DNA here is from genome assembly GCA_002633005.1 of Phoronis australis. Lineage (NCBI taxonomy): Eukaryota > Metazoa > Phoronida > Phoronidae > Phoronis > Phoronis australis. The sequence goes on along the minus strand of NMRA01000137.1, from coordinate 80,253 downwards.
ATATTTTTGTTGACTGAGAAACAATAAACATGGCATGCAGCAAGTTATCTGTAAGTTGCGGCATAGTTCAGCAGAAAATACTTTGAAATGAAAAAATGGGTTTGCTAATTTACAACAAAACAAATTTTATATGTGTTAAAACTAATTTCTCTTTTTGAAAACAGAAAACCAGTGTCTCTAAATTTAGGGACTTATTGACTAGGGTGAAAATGTGCACCAATCCTTATCACATGAGAGAAGGTGTGGATCCATTCACTTTTTCAATTATTCCTAAACTAGAGCACAAGTCATGCTTTTTTGCCAAATCTCATTGAATCTTGTGTTACAAAGAACGTTTGGCTTCTGCATATCATTAAGAGAGTCTGTATTGGTGTGTCAGTGGCGGTGATGGTAGCACTACAAAAAGACTGCCTGTGTGATTATTAAATTCAGATGCCTCTTACATGATATTCACTCAGCTTTCAATCTGTTCAAGCCTCTAAATATGCCAGTCACAAATTATTGTAGTATCTAGTCTGCAATATGTAATTGCAAAGTATATAAATTCTCCAGTTTGGGATAGTGAAACATTTTTCCGAGTGTATACCAATTTTCAGAAATAGGCAACATAGTCTGTTCCAAAGTCAAGAATTATGATCAATAGCACCTCAAATTTTCATGTGAAATGAAATATGATATTTGGCAAAATCGCCCATGTCCAAATCTTTTATGGGATGTTTTTGTTCATTTTCAGCCATATTTAGCAGTTTTTCATGAAATTCAGGACTTCAAAATTTCACATGTAAACGAGATGACGGGTAATTACCCAAGTGGTCGATTTGCTTACGAAAATGCTTTCATTATTTTTTGTTTGAATATTCATGAGCCAAAAGAACATTGGCTTCAGTTAGAAGCGGGAATTTTCCCACCCAAATATGACAACGTGCCACTGAGAATGCAATTGTGAGACTAGGTTTCCATACAAATTTTGGAGTTAACATTCTCTGTGAAGGCCTGATGGTGATTTACAAAATGGTCCACGTGATGATAATTCAGAGAATAGTGTGTTGTAAATGCCATCTAGAGTAGACTAAGTTGGAAACACAAACTGGTGAAGAAAAAATGAGCCTGTTGTATGAAGGTATAGCCTAAAATCTTAATACCCATGCTGTACAGTATCGTTCAGATATGCAGAATGGTGTATTAAGTGGTTTGCTTTGGGTTCTCTTTCTTGGAAATCTCGACTATTTTTATAGAAGAACAATATTAAAATATTTTTCTTCTATACAAAATTCCATGGCCTTCCATGTTTTAAGCATGTAAAATGTTGGACAACCTTCAGCATATGAGCCATACTCTGTTGACCCAATCTAGTTTTCTTTTCAGTTATTGAGAACGAGCTTTTACGAGGCCAGCCTCACCAAGAAGATCAGAACTTTGGGGAGTTCACCAGACCGTAAGTAAACCACCTTCAAGTTCATAATATGTTAAACTTTGGTCGATGTCCCAGATGTATTGTCAATCAGGCTTTTTGATTTCTTTTTGATATAATTGCGTTTCTGTTTTGTAGTTTATATATGCATGGTAAAGTTACTCCATTATGACAGAAAAGTGGAATTTTTGTTTTTTAATTTCTAAATAAAAATAATAATGAACTTACATTTTAGGCCAAAGAAAATTTAGTATAATCAGTTACCATCTGTGTTTTTAATTGACATGGTGTCTGTATTATCAAAACAAAAAGTCATTGGACGGCAGCTGAAATTGTTTGGGATGCTTCTTCTTTCTCCACACATAGGATTTCAGGATTCAAAATGATTTGTGCCTAGACCACTAACAATTACGTTATTTTATAGCTTACATCTGTAACAAAAATATTCTGTGATATTTTGAGCAGTTGTGGGAAAGTTGACAGGTTCGACGTTCAGTTCTGTACTCTAATAATGTAAGTCGTGAAATTTTTATTCAAAACGTTTTTACTTTATAGTGCAAATGTTAAATTCAACCCTTGCTAGCAGCCATTGAATTGTAGCTCTCCCACAAATATGGGGAGAAGGTCATGTAAATGTTTCATTTGTTCATAATTTTGTTCCTGCAGCGAGGAGCCATACAGGAAGAGCCAGATTTCGTTGAACAGTGACCTCAAGCCAGGCATCGAGAGCGACAACGACAGCATGGCCGCTTACGATGATGACCCGAGCAAGTTCAATGAGGATGGCTCATTCATTGGCCAATACGGTGCCAAAAAGTCGCCGCCACCAGATTACGACAAGAAAGCGGAATCGGCAATGTCAACGTTTGTGTAACGTCAGCTAGAGACTGCTTTAGAATATAGCAATGTGGTGAAATGAAATTCTAATATAAAGCATGGGAGTGTATATGTTGAATTTCAACTATAAAATAGTTGAACGCTGAGAGACTGATGTGGCATCAGTCATTGGAACGGAGAACACATGTGGTGAGAAACATATGGAGCTGGTTTTTGTGCCATTTTAACAGCCATCTTTTGTAAATAATTAAGATTACTAGAAGTTTGCTCACACAAGGTATATTAGAGACTTGCAACTTACACAATTTCAGCTTCTTGGTTTCTGGAAATGTCCACGGGGATGTTTGTGCTATAAAACTTGATAGTGTTATTATTACCTGTTTCCATGCAGGTGGTTTAGTTTCCAACCCCTTTGGTCTTGCTCGCAGAAACAAGAACGTGTTTGTGGCCATTTTATGTGTTCTCTGAATTAATTTGATGTTGATAAGTTTTATGAAATCAAATCGTGCCTATAGCTTTCTGCTAAATGTATTTTTCATGCAAGTAAAAAAGAGACCTATTGCATGGATGGATTTTCACCATGCTGTGGAGTATAATCCTTAGCCAACAGGGTTGTAAGGTCAAAAAGTTGTAAGGTCAAAGTGCAAGTGAAATACATTTCACGGATGTCTAATGGTGCCAAGCGATGTTAATGATATTAAAGAATTATTTGGCTGATAACTGTAATGTATGTATATTTTGTAAAACGAATGTAGATTTGGTTGATACAACAATATTGCCTGGTTTTCAGTTTTTCTCGTTCCTTACCTATTAGCAACACTGGTGAGTCGTTCCTAAGTTTCATCAGCTATGTTGAGTAGCAAAGTTTGACTGCATGCGGGTTTTGCATATGTTTCTTATAGATTGTATACAGGTTCGGTAGTAATAAATGCGGAATTATCCTTATACGTTCATTTGAGGACGTAGTGTGCTGTTACATCCTTCACAGTCACGTTTATGTCTTCAGTGTTCTCCGTGACCTGTTTGCTGACACTTATGACATGTTTGAATATCCTCTAACCTGCATTTAAAAAATAAGTGACCCCTTTTGGAAAAAGGGCTTTGCCGTTGTGAAGAATTTAGGTTTAAGGCTGTGCATTACAATTTAAGTACATTTGGTATGTAAGCAGGTAAATGTGGTCTTATCATTGTGCAACTATTAGTGCATCTGCACTGCAGGGAATGTCAGCTGTCACACGCTTCCGGCACGTTTGTGTTCTCAGTAGAGAAGAATGCTCTTTGTTTCCAATTCACATTGGTTCTGTGTATTTTTCCATCAGCATACAGATGTCTGCACATTGTTCTTTTAGCCTTATTAGTGACATTGTTGTAATTATTAAAACAATTCTTATAGCAGAATTCAGTGAAAGAGAAATCAAAATGAGGGGAAATCTGGAAGACTAGAATGTTATAATGTTCTGAGAGTTGTTTGCTGCATATCCATCCAAACGTTTGTTGCATTGTTGGAGCCTGCTTTGGGAGGGCTAATCTTGCTATTCTCTTGTCAATGATGTGACAACCGGTAACTAAGGTTGTTGTGTGGGTATAGTAGTTTTACATGTGTCTTATTTACTGGACTTGAATGCCTTTTGATAAGCAATTGACCTATCGCAAGCTCCGCCCCTTGCAAAAAGTCGACAAACAAACAATAAGTTTTACCCGGCAACGTGTTGTTTGTTGGGTAAAATGGCGGCTTGGAAATGAAGGTGTGTTAAGAATGCTGCGTTCTGATTGGTCAGTTAAAATCCTGGCGATAGGTCAATTTCCACCTGAGGTGATATGTATGTTGATGTTTCACAAGTCATGAAACCAAGACTGATAGAATATCTACCACAGTCTTGGAATACTGGTGATGTTCGCAGGCGCTTCTTGGCATTTTCCAAAGTTTTTCAGCAGATAAGAGGTGTAGGAGAACGGGCTTGTATATTTTAAACTCACTGTAGAGTAGATAGTCTCTAGTAGCCCCATGGCATTCTAGATGTATTTTGTTTTCATGGAGATATATTGTATACAACTGTTTATTGTATATTATTAGGACTGAGCTGTTGTCTGCGAAATCCAGATGTTGAATCTGTGGATTTGTTTTGATGGAATGTTTTGCCTGAGTATTTGTGATTGCACAAATCTTTTTTCGACAACCATATGTCTATCTTAGTGTGCCTGTTTGTAAGTATTTTCCAAACTGAAATTAATTATTGTAGTTAAAAGAAATCTATTTAATATCTCATCTACTTCGCTTTTCAAAATTTTTGTTTAAGCAGTTTGCTTGTATTCTTTCACATTTTCGATAATACCCAATTTTCAAAATAGTCTGTGTGATATTTCTTGGGCCCAAAGTCTAATGTCTAAATTTTCAAGTTCAATCATCCCTAGTGAATTAAGATTAGACATTCATTGGCTGTTAAAAATTTGACTGGGCTCTTATTTTTTATTAAATTTGAGCAGAAAATGTCAAAAATAATTCAAAATTCAAGCTTTGAAATTGGACCTTGGGTCCAGGACTTTAGGTTCCATGTAAATAAATAAAAAATGTAAGTATGTAATGTTCACTTGGATTCATCCTTTAGTTGCAAAAGTAGTACTTTTGTTGGACCATTCTCCAGTTTACTGGCGCCTAACCTTTAGTTGATCATGGCTGACTGCTCCAGAAGTCCATGTGTATTTTTTGTATAAAACAGTTTTGTATTGTGGCTTTACTCTGTAGTAATAATAATAATTATGTTTTAATGTTTGTGTTTTGATTTGGGTTGTTTTTTCCTAGGAACAGATAGTTGATGCAGCAAAAGTTTTGTTGAGGTGAAATCCCATGTTGAGATCAACATACCAGAGTCTGTTTATGTAGTGAATACTTTCTGGACATAAAAATGATGTGTAGAATTTAATTTTGGGCTTAGTAACAATTTTCGGATGGTTCTGTCTGGCGGCCATGTCTTTTTCTTAAAATTAAATAAAAAAGACCATTAAGAACAGTCACAATTTTCTAAATTATCTTGTTTCTGTGTTGTGCAAGTTTTCACTTCCATTAAAGTCCCGATTTCAGTGACAACACCTCGTTCAATTGTTAATGTTTTACAAATTCTTTTGGGGAACAGTGCGCTGGGAAAGTTTCATTTGAGGTCGTTCCGCTATTTAAGGCGTAATACCAGATGATAATTTTTTCGATCTTTGCCAAATTTTGACATTTTTCTAGGCTTGTTAATAGCCGTAGCTTGGTCAAGAGTCGCATTGGGAGTGGCATTAATTGGTGTCGCATAACGAGGTAGGCCCTAACCTTGATTCGGCCTAACTGAATGTGTCCTGTACTTAGTACTTGCCTTAAAGTCTTGTGTTGAAGTCAATCAAGTTTGTATCCACTTGCACGACAGAGCGAAAAATTTATACGCGACTCAACAATTTTTATTTAAAATATTGTGCAAACAATATTCAGTTGTCGCAGATAAGCGCGCATCAGCAGTGAACAGAATAAACTTTAGTAATCGATGTTTGCTGGCAGAGGCGAATTCTAGAATACGGAGAAACATCGGTGAAGGGTCGTTCATTATGATCAGAAAGTATGAAAAATAAAAAAGAATTCTCTAAGACGAGTGCAACGAGAAAAAGTTGCACTATTTTATCTATCCACTTTAGAGATGGAGGGGGGTAAGGCGAACTGGGCAACGAACGATATTTTTCATGTAGCAGATCCTTGGTAATTTTCGAGAGACATTTTCTCGTGTTGCGGTTTTGTTTGCGTGTATTTATCGTAGACGCACTAGGAGACAAACAGCCACCAAAAGACCCTAAACGTGAACATTAAAGGCGGGGGTCACTCCTATTGACAAGGTGTCTGCAGATGTGTACAAAAAAATTGCTGAGAGAATCCTTGATGTGGGTTTCAGGGTAGACAGCCAGCTAACTGTATGAAGAATATCGACAAAATACATATTCAGCATACAGCTTTGCCCCAAGGCTAGTGCCAGCTCTGCTAATTCCCATTCCCTTTTGCGGGGTAGGTTTTTCTGCCTCACCCCCAAGAAACTGAAATTTAGTGGCCTATTGGATTCTGAAGGTCCCTCAGAACTTTCTGAAAAAGTACCGCCTACCCGCAATGTGTGGACACGCCTGCGAGCACCTAATTGTCAATATGAGTGACCCCCGGGCATTAAAGCTGCACTTCACTCTATTTAGCTGGCAAAAGTCTAATTAGTCTATCATAAAACCGGTCTCTAATATCCTTACAGTGCCAAGAATCCCATTTCCTTTACGAATATGATCATCCAAATCATCAGCGACTCAAGAAAACGCTCCAATCGGGGTTGTCCATGCAGACCTACATGTAAGGTTCCCGCGAATTTGAAAATGTCGCGTTCACATTACCAATGAATTGAACTGGTAATGCAAATGGAATTAGATCATGATTAAAAATATTATGAGACCGATTTTTGGAAAGAAAAAGGCAGAACTTCAAATTCCATATTGTTCAAGTTCAAGTCATTTGTAATGCGTATTTGGAAGACCTACACCTGAAATTTCGCAGCTAAATTTGATGTTAATGTTGAACTTTTAACCGAACCGCTTACAGACAGGCTAAAATGAGCTTACTGCCTTTTAGATGTGTTAAATACATGCACTTTTGTGCAACATATATTTGCATCGTTTTATTCCACACAACCACTAATTAACTACTACACATTTTATGCCCCCATATTATGTGCCCCCATCAGAAACCCTCTCAATTTCTTAACCTATCACAGTCGACTGGTGTAGTGACATCATTTTTGTGACCAGCACATTACCGCACTAACCACAGCCTGAACAGCTGATCGCCTGCAAGGACAGTCAAAAATTTTAATTTGCTCAAGGAAGAACAATTTGAAAAATCACATCACCTCTCCTCACCTCTGTTCCCCTCCACTCCCTTCCACTCCTTTCCACCTCCTTCCACTCGCCTCCACTCTCCTCAACTCCCCTCAACTCCCCTCAACTGAGCTACCGAAGACCCGATATCTGTGCAATAACCGTTTGCTGCCAACTGTTTTGTCATACCAGCCAGGTCATACCTCCCGTGAGCGACGTTTCGCCTTTTCGCCCGAGATTTGAACAATTAGCTTTTCAGCTATTTACCAGAGCACCAATTTTTCTGCGATTATTTGATTTCACTATTGGCCAACCTCAGCGTCTATTCATATTGTGATGTCCATATTGACGTCTACTTGAAGCTATTCGTTGGATAGTCACTGATTGGCAAATGTCCAAGCGGGCTCTCTGGAGACCTTGTGGTTTGAGTGAGTCTTTGATCGGAGTTTGTGAAATGTGGCTGTATCGTTGGTTTAAGCACGATAAATGATTGAACTGCAGTTGCTGGTCTTATTATCTTTTTGTGAAATGCGAACCCATGACATATATACCAAAACACAACAGACTGTGCCTGCAGTTACAGTCGTTGGATATGCCAACAAATCACTTGTAACTGTAGCGGCAACGACAAAAGATGGCAACAGATGACGACTAGTTACAGACAAAACGGACTATAGCTGTTTTTTTTTTACGCTTGCCTCTATATCTTAGGAGTTGGTTAGCTTATTTTCATGAAATAGTTGATTTGCAGAGATGATTTGGCATGTTTACTCCTACTAATTCGACAACAGTTGAACCATCGTTGTACCTCCCAATTTGCTTTTTTCTCAAAAAGTAAGTTACTCCTACTCCTACTCCTTTGGAGTTCCTCTGCGGATTTTCATTCAATTTTGGTTGACATTGTTGTGTTAGAGAGATGACGACGTCTTCCTTTGGATAGGTTCGATGTATTCTGTGCCATCTAATGGTCATTTTTACGATATTAAAAACACTACTCGAATTGCAGAGCAGTCGTGGGTTCAATTCAATACTTCACGTATCTCTTGTTTACAGAAAGCAAGCATCGAAAAAAATGCACCATTTAAGCATTTGTTGAAATACTTAATTTTTCAAAGGTTATAATAAGTGTGTAGGGGGATGGATTGTTTTTCAAATGAGAACCATTCATTACACATCACACATCCCATCGAATCTTCTCAGTGTTTTCATAGAAAAATATTTACATTTAGCTCTCAATTGATTAATGCCGCAGAATATCTGTGCAAGTCGGGGTGTTGCAATGCTGCAAGATTTCAAAATATTCTAGACTAACGTCAAAAAAATTTCCAAGACTTTGCCAAATTTGGATATTTTTTTCCAGAATAAATTGTTTAGACTTTCTTGTGTGTCTCAGTGATCGGGGTGCAGTTAGTTGCGTCGGCCACAAACTAAGATTCGCAGGCCCTTTGTAAATTGCCTCTTTTCAAATGAAGAACGAGGCGGAGACATAATCGTTTCGTCTGTCGTTTTTTGTTTGATATTTTGCCTGTACCTCAATAGCTTAGGCCTAGGTCTAGTATGCTGTTGTTTGTATCGATCACAACATTTAAAAATGTAAATTGACCAGTTGAACTGCACTGCTGTGTTAGAATCTTAATCCAATGCATAATATTCCAGTGGCAAGTTAAAAACGGGTGACTTCATAAACAATTTCAACTTAAAATTTGAATGCGCCAACTTTGCAGCGTATGCTCATAAAGTATATTTTTCTTCTTCGAAATTGTGGTGAAGCCAAGAAAGAAATCTGGTGGAAATAATACACCAAATCATTCGAAAGTTCACCAGAAAATTTTGTTCCATCGATAATTTACCCAATTTTCGACAGCAAGACATAACGTCGGCTTAATTAGAATTGTTCCGTATTAGCAATTTCGTTGATTGATTATACAGTTTGTTACATGTGTCACTACTCTAAAGGTTCACTACACTGCGGAAAGTCTGATAATGAGGCGGAAATGACATGCATAAAGTTTTTGTATTTGTGCCCATTTAGCAGGGACAGAGTAGACTACAACACACAAAGTTTCAAGCCATCCGCTCTGGAGGTTGCAAGGCAATGTTGGCCGTCAAGACAGGGCAACGGATAAATTTTTCTGTGGCGTTAAAAAACGGTGCAATCGGAACATGGATTTATGAACGTCGGGTATCGTTCTTGATAATTCATTAGTTTTCCTACATTACGGCGTTTTCCCGTTGCTCCCAACTTGTTAGATTCTATATCCCAACAACAAGTTGAGAAGTTTACCCCTGTATTCAATATCTTTCACGACTAATTAACTTCATTCTTGCATTTATGGTTGGAGGGCCAGCTCTCTTTTGTTCGATAATTGCTCTAATCTCCAAGAACATCGTATCTACCCTGACTGGGCTGTGCTGTTAAAAATAAAAGTTAAGTTATAACATATTTGAACATAAACCAATAGCATTTCTGAAAACTTCGTCAAATGGTGATCATGTTTAGTTTTTGAATCGCCAAAATCACCCACTGCAACCGAAGTTACGACAATCTATTCTTTCCGAATACACCAATTCACTCTGAGTTTTACTGTGTTCACACGTGGTCTGTAATAAGCCAGTTGGCCTGCTTATTGTCATATAACAGACAAAAGAGTTTGCTTGGCAGTTAACAAAGAAGCTAGATGTTATCACACGCTCAGAACCCCCTACGTCTGGCAAAGTCACTGAACGGGAAAACACTGTCATGTTTAATTCTTTTAAAAATGCTCGTGCATAGCTCATTTTCTATATTGATAAGAGAAGATTTGAAGCCCAATTTGCTCGCCAGCTCAAGAAACACAAACGAAAAAATGGATACCTGGGGGTTGTTTTGGGTAGGATCACTGTCGTCAACACTATGAACCCGGAAGTAATCGTGTATTTTTGCATACAGAAATATAAAGTTCCCACCTGAGTTCGACGAAATTTGATGTATTGGAGTAATGAATCCTAGGAGTAATGAGTAGCATCGTCTTCTCGCAAGTTTAGGATTGGCAAACTCTGATAAACAGTTAAAGCTTTCCCGGCTTGGGTTCGATGACCCTCACTGTTGTTAACTACGGAAAAAATCTTGCACACTAAGCCTAACTTAGGAATATTATTTTGTGACAGAGAAACATCAAACTCGATTTTCTTCTCGAAATATTTGCTAAACCAGGGCGACGTATGCCGCTATGGAATTACAATTCCGACCCCTGACTGTTTAAAAAATGACCACCATTTTATCAGTAGAAATCGCCTGCCGGCTTTTTTGCTAGGTCGACTTCATTGTTCGATGAATACAAAAAATAATTACTTTTGCCCACAAGGCTGCAACTTTTTAAACTACATGAGCCGGGGCATATTGAGTCACGACAGACATTGAAGGAATCAATTAATTTGGCCTATGATTGGCTTATTTCAGTAGTAACGGACTTGTTGCAGGTGCTATCGCCAGCTGCCAAGTTTAGCGACCACCATGCCCGTATTCGAGAGTCACATGAATTTCCCGATATTGAACAACTGTAGAAATTCTATGGAATTCCGCAGTTCCCAAGTACGTATTGAAAAACGAGTTTGTTCAGGTTTTGCAATAATGTTGGACATAATTATTGCCCCAGGCACTCACCAGATGTCACCCAAAGACACGACCACGAGAAGGCGCTGTAACCAGTCATGGGATCGTAAACTAGTTGGCGATGTTTCCTCTTTTTGAGCTCGTGGAAATCCTCAATATTGGCAAGAGGAAGACGTCGAATCGGCGACCTGCTATCATAATAACAACATGTGCATGGAAAGAGGCCGGCGACAGAAGCCAACTGGCCTTACTTTTGTCCAATGGTATGTTTTTGTAATTGTTTTTAGCCTTCTTCTGACCCGTGAACCCGGGGGGTCACTCATAATTGACAAGGCTTCACAAAGTGCACGCCAGCGTGTATCAAAAATGCGGGTAGGCGGTACTTTTTCAGAAAATTTTGCGGGACCCGCGCGCGGTCCAATAGGTACCTAAATCTCCATTTTGTCCCCGCAAAGGCCCACTGCATTGGCTTCAAGTCCTCTTAAATTGCTACAGAAAAATCTACCCCACAAAGTCAAAGGGGGAGGGGAGTAGCAGACCTGGTACCCGCAATTGAGGGTCTCTCAGCAATTTTTGTTACAGAGCTGTGGGCACCTTGTTAAATAGTTACGGTGCTGTGCCAAACAATCGCAGGGAATTACAAGACAAGATGACAGCGCTCCGAGGAGTGACACTTGGCGAAATTTACCAAAAAAAACACGTTAGAGATGACCAGAAAAAACGACGACAGAGATGATGACAAAGATGACAGCTATGACGACGATGGTGGCGACGATGGACAATGCAAGTTATGATATCATTCATATGACGAACGTAGATGTCAGAAATCACTAAGAAACAGGCTACAGTCTTGAGCGACACTTGGCGATTGTTATCCTGGCCAGTGGCTTGGAGCCCGATCAGGCCCGTCGCGGCCGGCCGCATTGACTCGTTATCACGGCCAGTGGCTTGGAAACTGATCAGACATCATGAACATAAACCAGCCAAAGTTCAGTGGAAACTAAACTTCTAGTCAAGAAAATACCATACTAGTGAGCCAAAGTAATGTGCAAGTGATTATGTTGGTGAATTACCCACGAAACTGCAAATCTACTTATTCGTCGGGGGCCGCGAATTCAGGTTCCACTTTGGCCACAGTACCGTCGGGGCAGAAGTTGTACATTGACAATCATTATTTGAGTAATGTAAATGTAAATAAAGATTCCCCTAACACCTGGCCGTGGGATGGAAATCGAGTTGTTTCACAACAGTTTCTGCCAGCAAACATTAAGTTAGCATGAGCTCACAGGGCCTCGGTGTCCCGTCAATTAGTTTTATTGCACCTAAAGCCGGTAACGCAGTGATTTATTCATTGCTGGCTTCCCAAATCATTTGCACTCATGAACACTCCAAAGGCATTACAAATTGTATCTTATGAGGCAGACATTGTTACAGTTTTATATAAGTATTGGTTAGGGTGAGAATAATTCATTTTGAAACAGAACGCTCAGTAATAAACGCCAACATGGCACTGGCCAACTCGCAATCCCGACTTAGGACGAGATAGAGCTCATCAGACCTGACTTCGCAGGTGGATCGTTAAGTTTTAAAGGCTATCAATTCGAACAGGAATACAGTGATGAAGAAATACTGGAGAGGCGCCGTGAACAAGCTCAGATAACGGAACGTATGGAGTTCACAAACCGGCATTCGTGCCGAGGCACTGTCGACATCTGCAGGCCACAGACACGGAGATGTTTCACAGCCTCATACTTGCTATTTACAGCGTACATTTCATTATTCACTAACATGAGCCACTTCCTAAGCATTGGGGACTCTCGAGGAAGTAAAAAAAAACGATATACCCGCTTTCCTCGCAGCTGCTTACTTCGAACAAGCGGGAACGATGCACCGCAACATAGCGGCATTCACTCTGCATATGAACCAATGACGTCACTAGCGTCGTTTCTCACTTTCCTCACAGGTTAACGCGACATCTCTTAGCAAGGTAAGGTCGACCATATGCGAGGCGATGTGGATATAGACCGATTAAGACGGCAAAAAAGACCAATTAAATCGGGTGGCATTCTCCTTTAATATCATCCTACATCAACTCAAGCCAGTTCTACTGCTTGGAATTTCCGAAAATAGGCTTATGGTCAAATGTCAAATGAAACCCAGGGGTATTTCTGGTGAGGGAATGGGGATATTTTCGTAAACTAAGTCAAACATAATGATTGAAATGATTCGATTTTGTTAAACAAACGTTAGTCATAATGTTTTTTGAAATAAACTCATCCTTTTTAATGTACGTATGGTTGTATCTCACTGGTAAGAATTTTATTCGTCCGTATTTCACATTCAGCAAAGACGGTGTCTCTTCTCTGTCCTTCATACTGTGCTGATACTATAGTTACTAACCATGTCACCTATATCTTGGCTTAGAAATGATTGTCATTTGGGTTAATGTAATATAATGTCTTGCCTATTAAAAATATGTAAATAAAACATGTTAAAAACCTACTTTAGAACAATTCCATGAGGTTTTCAAAACGGGCAAATAGTTACCGAAAATATGCTTATGTGTGTACTGTTGGAAAATTTTCCGAGAGTACGCCCAAGGGCGTACTTTTGGGTGGGCCTATTTTTGGAAATATTCACCTTAAATGTTTTTTTGGGGAGTTTTCTGCACCATGGCACAGCTTGTGGTCAATAAACGTTCGTTGGAGACATGAAACTGGTGCTGTGATGAACTTTAATCTTTTACACATTAGCTGTCTAGAGGCAAAGTCCTGAAAACTAAACCATTTAGTCTCAGATATGGACTTCAAGTTATGTCGTTAGGACAACACTCGTAATCTGTTAAATTAATCCATAGATTAGCTAAGATGAATATTATATAAATTTAATTTAAGCAATTGGTTGCCTAATCATTAGCCAAACATTGTTTGAATTTTAAATCTAGGTGTTGCAGATGAAAACAATATAGACTGTAGTCCTCAAAACAGAAGAGTTATCATTTTGCAGTCAAAAACTGAACACTTGGTGGCATGTAAATGCTCTTTAATTTAGCCCCCAATCATGGCAGACATGTGGAATTATTTCATCAAATTTCTCAACAAAGATAAACAGCTGTACGATTTGTGTATAAAAATAGCTATCAATAATTAAAAGAGATTTTTGGTCAAGTTTTGAGTGCAATCGGTGTAATAGGGAAATTGCCATTTTGTGAATTATTTTGTGCAAGATTGATAAATGGTTATCACAGGTTTATTTTACGGTGCTTGATGGGTTTCTTTACACATCTGTTTCAAGTGTTCCTGACAGGATGTCACATGACAGCTAGACTGACCATCGATTTGCCCTTCCTATTACCACCATGCATTGTCCAGCGTGGACTGTACTCAATTTATTTTAACATTTTTTATTTCATTCTTAGTGTCTTGAAGAGAATTTTGCCCTTTGAAACCCAAGATGAGACCTGTTATGAAATTAGAAGTCAAAATCAGAGCTCTTACACAATCTAGAGATAGCAGCCTGGTGGTGTCCTGCTAGGTACCTTATCTTGGGTAAACTACTCATATCCTGATCCATCTAGCTTGTCTTCAATTCTCCGTGAAAGCGCCCCATCCTGGTCATTGAGATTTGCAGTAACGAAGAAGACAATTAAGTCCTGAACTGGTGGCAGTGTTGAAAGCTAGGGAATTGGCATGTGCATTTCATATGCAAATTGTCAAATGCAAAATTTGTTGTGAATACATTATCATAAGTCTCCACCAATTTTGCTAAAAAATGATTGTCGAAACTGTCTTATTTCCGTTTTTCAAAGGCTGATTTCTTCGCAATAAATAGCGGAAACTTTACCAAATGTTGTTTTTATTATGACATTTACAAACTACGTTAGTATGAGACTGGAGTTTCTTAATGTTGATTTCTGTTAAGAAGTTTGACAAAATATAGGATTTCATTTGCCAACCATATTATGTGCTAAATTAGTCACTGTGCACCCATGTAGCAGTCACTGTCTTGTCTTCTTGTATTTTTGCTGGTCAGTAACGGGAATTATTTTTAACTATTTGATATCTACTGTAAAGTACTTATTAACTCGAGTAACTTGAGTGCTGTATCAACTCTCAGGTTTTATCCATGATAGTTATAATTGTTGTATATTTATACTGCATCATACTTTTAATCGCAGCGCTCCTAAATCTGAAAACGCGACCAAATTGCATAGATGTACATTTAAAGTACACTTCGTTTTACTTTTTAGGATACCTCCTGTTGAGATACTGTGGCGTAGGACGTCGACCTGTGACCCGCCAGTTACCATGGTACCAGGGTTACCCAATCAAACACATGTGCTTTGACGCTACAGGAACATGGCTGTTGTGCGTGGCCCAAAACTTGTCGATCTTCATCGTTCCAGTTTTAACATTAATGGTAAGGCACTCGGTGAAGCTTCTGAACAGAAATTTTGTTTGCAAAGATTATCATGTTAGATCCTGTTGAACTATAAAATGGGTAAAAGCAATTCAACTGGTACACCTCTCAGTTCGAGTTACAATCCCCTCGACCTCTGATCCGAACTAGTAGAAGCCAAACCTATGATACAAATCCACATAGTTGTGCCTATTTCTAGTTTCCCACAGTTGTATCGTGTACGGGGTGAAGCTCATAGTAAGTATGCTCGGCATTTGGACTGTCATGAACTTGTCTTATCCAAGTTTACATTTACAGATTTTGTTGCCGGCCTTCTTAATGCATGCACAGTTTCACTTTTAAAGGTGCTACGAACCAACCTTCTGTCTTAAGGAAAGAAATTTTAGTCTGTCCACTTACCATTACAAAATTGGTCTCAACTTGTTCCTTAGTCGCATTAGAAGTTATTTCTAGGCTTTGGAACACAAGTAGAACCTAGTTTTATAGGCATGTAGTCTGAAGCAATTTTTTATTTGACGGAAGGCGAGTTTATTGCAAATTTAAATTAATGTAATCATGCTGTGACGACATATAACACTGAGCATTGCTTTTTGTTAGGATCACAAGGCTAAAGTGAACAGATTATGGAGAATTGATGACATCACCCATGTGCGGATAGACAGAAGAGGTACGAGGACTGTTGTCTTGTCAAAGGTCTTAGTTTTGGGGCAGAAATCCTTGTAGTACTTATCAGTCACGATTTTGTGGATTTTGCTGCTGTGCCAATTCCAACTGGATGTTTCTCTTTATTGATAGGATCATGAATTTCATGTTTTTGATTAAAATGGCTACCCATTTTTATTTGCCCACATATAGATACGTGAGTGCATATTGCTGGCATCTCTGTCTGGATATCGGGGTGTCTGGCGTTCATTGCTGTATATTCTAAACTCCGTGCAGGATCTTAAGATATGGCAGATATGTTCCCGTGAAGATGACGACAGATGCTATAGAATAACTTTCCATTGTCCATAAAGAATCGTCTGCAAAAAATGTTCAAGCACGACTGACGTAGGTTTTTGAATGAGTCTGATTAGTATGGCTCCCCAAGTGGCAGTTTTGTTTTTCTTTGGATCCACAACTGTATCTCGTGAACCGCATATTTGTGAAATTAATCACGTGTGTTCCTGTATGAAGATGGCAGCAGAAGACAGCTTGTTGGTACAGATTCACCTTTCTCCTTGCCTCTTGGCAACTCTATTGTTTTACATCTGTACCTTTAGAGGTCGTGGACGGATTTTCATGAAATTTGGCAACTAGGTTTCTATGAGGCAGATGGTGATGCGCTCTCATTTTTGGACGGGTTCAACTTATTCTTCGCCCCCTATTGGCTGTTTTTATGATACTAATAAGTGGTTCTAGAAGCATACCATTTGCGGTGCACCTGTCAACGCTTTTCATTGCTCTTGTCTGACTTGCTTATAAGTTTTGAAATATTGTGTCTAAATCATCCTCTTTGTTTTTACCCCTTACCCCTCTGGCTGTTTCTGTGCCCTCACTTCAGTCTTGTTCCCCACCCTCTCCCTCCCAGCAACTTGATTCTCTCATTCCAGGCCTTTATGCAGCTACCTACTAATCTGGAGGCCCTGGCAAGGACACCCAATGTATCATTTGGACGCCCGCTGTCAATAGGAACCTTTCAAGTTTTTTTCAAAGCAGGAAGAAATATACAATGTATATACAAAGTATATGCATTGTTGCTATTTTGACACTTGATTGACAGCATTGTAAAAGTCTTGGTCTGCACAGTTTTTTTAGTAAAAATGCTCAGCATAGAAGGCTGTTTTATAAACTTAGATGTAAAAACCTTGATCTATGCATTTTTTGTAAAAAAAATCTGTGTGTTTGGGGGTATTGCTGGGGGTGGGTGGTTACGCGTCGGAATCATGGACGCCCTGGAATATTGGGAACCCCATTTTGGACACCCTATTTTCAAAATCCTGGATAAAGGCCTGTCTCATTCATCCCCTTCTGTCCCCATTGCCTTGTTGTGACCCCTCCATCCTTCACTACTGCCTTCCCAGAAGATGTATTTTTAAGTTGCTGTACCATCAAGTGTTTTTTTGGCTTCAAATCCAATGGTGAGCTGTTCACTTTGCGTATTTTAGGATCTCCCTCATGCGTGGCGTGGTGGCATACTCTCACAGATCAACACATCGCAGTGATTGGAATGGAGGTACTGTAACTTGTTGCCAGCTTGTTAGTACATGCTCAAGTAGGTGGCGTTGTTGTGGTGCAGAGAACTGGTCTTTATAAGTTTAGTAGTCAGTTTACTACAGACTGGGATTCATGACATATTTTTCTGTAGACCATTTGTGAGATTTCAAACTTAGTAGAATTGTGGCACAAAATTGCTGTCTTGTTGCATAACTCTGCATAAGGTTTAAAACCCTGCACATGGAGGCATGATGTCCTACAGATCTTGTGATGTAACCAACATATGGCGTTTGTGATGGCTAATAATTCTTACTTAAATGTGATATCATTGCACTAATCTGTTACAGCACAATTACTACACAATATTTACATCCAAAATAGGAACATAAAATATCATTAATTTTAATTTTCATTTGCACAAATACAATGCCTATACTTTTGAAAAAAATTATACTTCAGAACAGTGGAGGGTTTTGCAGGCATCTCTTTAAAATGATTCAAACAATATATGGTGTTATTTTTTAACCACTTGTATGTTGTATTTAAAACTAACCTTTTCACAAATATGCACCTATGTAAATTAAGTTAGTTAGTAAACCGAGTGAATGTGAGTGTGAATAAGTATATGAAAGTCCTCCCCCTTCCGGTTTCCCTCCCCGTTTTATAGTTTTCTGCTAATTATCTGCCCAATCATTATGAGTTATTTTCCAGATACTTATTTGTTCTATTTGTATGACGTATTGTCCTCTAGTATGTTGTAAAGATATTACGTAGTTGGGACCACCCAACCCCAGCTGTATCTACTAATCACTAATGATATGCTTTCTGGGTAAATACATGTATTGAAAAAAAACTTGATTGTGTGGCTTTCACTCAGCAACCGTTTTGGAAGTTTTAAGTTGAGTGTTATCCATAGGGAAATACTATACAAATTTCTGATTGAGTAAGGATTACTTTAGGTCTGTAGAGTGTGCGAAAAACTGTGATAGTATTACAATTTTTAAAATTTTGTACGAAAAGGAGCATTTGGATAACATTTTTTTTTTGTTCTCAATTGATATTCCTGTTGATTTCAGTCGCAGATACAACACCAAGTGGAACAAAACGTTTCATTATCCTCTGTTCATTACTTTCCTTTTCAGAATGGGAAGCTCCTATTTGTTAACATGACTACGGAGAATGTCGTTGTTGAAAGTGAAGTCACCGGTCACGTGACCAACATTGAGCTGATACAGGATGATAGACAGTCATTGACTTATGCTCTGGTAACACTTTATGTCATGTACCATCATTATAATAATTATAATAGACGGCGTGCTATCTAAATAACCATGGCATTCTAGATAGTATTCAACCTTTAACAGCCCATGGTAAATGTTGGCTTTCTTTTCACAGTTGTAGCAATTTATTTAGTTTTGATCTTTACTTTTGTTACTGGGGATTTCTGTCAGGACACTTTCGGAAACCACCTTTTTACCACTGTTACCTTGTTTCAAATGAGAGCCCCGAGGGAGTCATTTGGAAAAAAGTGGTGGGGTTGTTTTGGGAACTAGAATTGCCACCTATGACGCCCTCATACAGCCCTGAGTTTTCAAGGGAAGTTGTAAGAGGAGGGTTTCAATCTGCTGACTGCTCGACTCCTGTAAGAGAAGTCTAACAATGCTTTTGATCTCAAGTGATCAATTTCAAATATTTTAATACTAAGTTTAAAGACCCAACACTGAGGAAATACTGCCAACATTTTTTTCATGTTCCAGTCTCACAAAATAATCCAAAAAGAGCTCCTATGAGGTTTTTGATCCTTGTTTCTAAAGAGCCCAACCGTGGTTGCTTTTTGTGGTTGCTTTTTCCTGGTAGGGGCTCTTTCGGAAGTCCCCAGTAAAGCAACCTTCAATTCAGGTTCTGTAATGAGTGTGATCATATAGGCTTGGTTTTTAGCACCAACAATGCCGAAGCAAGTTTGTGATTAGTGTTGGAGGTGAAATCGGCGACACTCGTACTGAGTGTGAATTGGGTTTTCAAAACTATATTTTCAAGTTTTTAATTGTAAAATATAACCAGTATAGTGCACTACAAGTATGAACGTTGGACTCCTTTGAACACTGGAGAGCCCTTACCTGTATGTCACCCCGCAGTCGCCCTACACTGTGTTTCAGATCACCACGGCAACTGGTAACCAGTGGCGACTAAACCTGGAGAAACGCAATGTTGACTGGCAGTGGAATGTTGACAAGGATGTTCAGAACATGGGCTTTGAGCAGATCGACAGCCACCACCTGCCAGTAGACACCATCTTCCAGTGCTCAGGTGTGTGCTTGTCCTCTTCTTTTCTCTCCGTCTGTCTCTTCATAAACGTTGTCTATTCTTTCTTCTTATTTCCCTCCATGGCTTTTCTTTCATTCTATCTTCTCCTCTCTCCTATCCTCCCCACCAACATCCCTCCTCCTCCTCTCTCTGTACCCCTCTTCTCGCTTTCTAACCTTCCTTCTCTTCTTAAATTTTTTGACACTTCCTATTCAACAGAGTATTATTGTGGCATAGTCCATTATACAATAATTGTACATGATATGTGAGAGCTGATCAGTTTGTATATGATTATCCATTATAAAAACATGCCATGCAGATTAACAAATAAGTAGTATTAAGATGCATAAAGCAACAGTTTGGTAACAAAAGGTAGCATGCATTTAAACTTTCTGTGGTAGAGGAAGCAAAAACAACCTTCATTCCAAGTCGGTTCAACAAGTTACCCAGTGGCTGCCATATGACATCTCAGTATGCTAAAGGACGACACTTCGTGGGGATTGAGGACACGAATTCACAAACTTTTGAAGTAAGTCAATTTTGTAAGAATACGTTACACTGTTCTATGACAAACATACACCATAGCTTTTAAATATTTGATTAAATCGTGAGACGAGCTTTTCTCTATAAACACAGAGGGAGAGACGGACGGAGGGTGGGGGATTTTATTGCCCTGGGGATTTCAGGTATTGCCTTGGGGCAATAGTCACTTACAGGGGTTCGAATTTTTAGAACCAGTTTGATGCCCGCTATTCGGTGGAGATAAGTGGTTCTCAAAATGCACTGCCCCTGTAAGTGACTATTACCCCCTAAGAAATGACTCCTAGGTGGAGGAGAGCTCTCTTTGAACAAACAATTGATGTTGAATTAGTTGAGCATTAGTAGTGGCTTAAGTCAATGTTAAAATGAAATGCAGGTTAAACTATGCTCAGTTGTAACGTGTTGTCTTCCACTGATTATTTTTCTGGCTATTGCCCCCTGCTGTATTTGTTACTGACTTATGGGGCCAAAATAATTCTGATTAAATTGTTTTATTTCCAACACAAGCTCTTTATGCTGTTTCCAATTTGTCCTGTGAATGTTTTTTATTTCCTCTTTCCTTCAGGTCTTTGACAGCAACATGGAGCATTCCCCCTTGTTTGTGTATTCGGTTCCATCTGACATACTGGAAATTGTCTTCACCGATCGTCTGACGTTCACTTCTCACAAGATGTGTAAGTCTGTCACAGTACAGTCCAATCAGTACGCCGAATTCTCATCCCAGCAAAAGGGAGGAACTGTGAAGGTTAGTTTTTAACCAGGGTTTGCTAGTGCTCTGTCATAGTGGAAACTTCATGGAAAAAAGTACTGCTATATCCTTTGATGCAGTAAGCTGTGATTTCCCTGCCCTGGAGATAAACCTGTGGCCATCTGTACACACACGCAGATGGTCTTGCTAATCTGGCGTGACCAAGCGATTGTGTTTTGGTCATAGCATGGAATTGTAGGAACCTAGAAATTGTATTGGATAGATCAACTGTCTCTATTCTGATGGCTGGTAAAGGGGGATGTTACTGGTTTTGTCATGATTATGGCAATGGGCAAGTCGATATGAACTTGGCAATGCTATTGTATTAAGGTACCTCTTGTTGACATCTCGAGCAGGAATCAGATCATCAACATAGGAATTGTTTGTGTGTTAAGGTTCCCATATGACTAAGTCGAATGCAGGCATTTCTATGGGAAGGTCAGTTGCTTCACATGCGACACCTAGTGAGGGAATTTCGATTTCTCGTGATTATAAATACATCACATCAATCTGTTTCAGAAGAATAAAGTCGATGCAACAATTCAACAGTTTTGCCTACCGGGCAAGACATCCATTGTCAAGGTTTACAAGAAATGCTACCCATTCTACTGGCATGAAAAGAGAGAAGCCAGGGCAGCATTTGACTCAGAGTCAGAATCTGATTCACCGACAGCTGATGGTGATATTTCGTCAAATGTGACCGAAGGACGCAGCACTGGATCTGAACACAAAGAAGTTGTCGCTGGCCAGGAGAGTCCGAATGCATCACCTTCAAATGTGCTTAGAAGAATGTTGAAGTCTTTCAGTTTTCTCAATGAATCTTCTGGTAATTCTCCACTAGATGGTGATAGTAGTCAAATTGATGACAGCCTTCAGTCGAAAGAATCATCATCTGATGGGACGGAAAAACAGGAAAACAGTTTTCGTTCTACAAGTTCGTCAGCGGAAGGCGACTCGTTCTCCTCCAAACAGGACAGCATTACAAGCTCACAGCTGTGGTCGAGTGGGCATATGTGGACTGGGTCACGGGTGATCAATGACGCGGAAGTGTACTCAATACCAGTGGCGACACATACAGTGCTGGATGGTTGTCTTATTGTCACAGAAGAATCTGTGTATGAGTGTCGACCGAGGTAAAAATTTTTTGCATCAAAAATGTATTCACTGGAAATTTGATTTTTTTTTTCATTATATTTTTGGTTTCATTTATTAGCTTATAACCCAAATGGGAGTTAATCACAAACACAGTTCAAAGATCTATGCGCTTGCAAATTAAGATGGTATCTCATTCCTGTTAACAGCTGTAGCATGGCAGTCATGAAACTGAGAATGGTCTCAAAAACTTTCCTTGCGATGAAAACTGCAGGTTTGTACCGTGACAAACTGAGAGCACATAGGGTTTGTTTCATGAAATTGGTTCAAGACTTAAGACAGAAATTTGGCCTTACACTGCCACTTAACAATTGCTGGAAAAACGTTTTGCTATAAGTGCACTGCAATCTAGAAATATTTTTCTTAAAATTATCTCAATAACTAGCAGTTATGCATATATTCTCAGAAACGTTGTGGTTTTTCTCATGACTCGTGAGGTTTAATTGTTTTTCATAAACGATTGTGTGGAGCATGAGACAAAATTTTTGACTTTAGTTTTCTGTCAGTCACTTGTCATGACGCATACCCCTGGTCTTGATTTTCAGCAGTTCAGTTCTGGGAATGGTTGGTCAACCCCATTAAAACTGATTGCCGTTTGACGCCTTTTTAAGTCTTTGATACCCTCAATGGTCTGTTCGGGATGGACCTCATTTTCTGTTTTAGCACAGAAAGGTTTGAAATAGATAGTTTGTGTGATTAAGTAGCTTGGTTTAAAATTCAACAAAGGGTTACTGAGGTCAAGACATAGTCGCAAAGGTTAAACTCACTGGATGGATTAAATCAAATTTTCTATGAAGGTGAACCTTTCCAGTGAAGGAATAACTTGCATTCAAAGAAATAGGGCTGTATCACGTGTTCTCCAAAACACTGGTAGGAACAGTTTTTGAAGTGTTCCACTTTTGTATGAGGGGCTATCAAAAATAGGATGTTTATGATTCACATAAAAAAATCAAATTTCTCGTAAAACAAAAACAAAATGATAATTTAGAAAACTCTAACAGGTTTTTATGCTCCCACATATTTATATGTGGACCCATTAAGCCGTCATTTCCGTTCGTCCGTCTGTCCGTCCGTCCGTCCTGGCGGCGTCCGGCGTCCGCTGCTCTATCTCCAAAACCCTTTGACATACGTTCATGAAATTTGACACATATGTTCCATTCATGAATGGGACGGCATGTGCGAACTTTCGGACAGATCCGACTACCGGTGTGCCCCCTAGTGGCAATTTTAGTTTTTTACGCTTACCTTTGTATCTTCAAAAGTCCTTAACGCATTTTCATGAAATTTGGTTTGTAGGCACCTATTAGTGAGATGACGCTATCCTCTCGTTTTTGGATGAATTCGACATAGTTTGCGCCACCTAGTGGCCATTTTTAGTGTTTTCAAGTCTGTTTTTGAGCGTCCACCCCTCTATCAACCAAACCGCTCAAAGGATGATTGTGAAAATTGGCATGTATATGCTTACTATGTAGAGGACGGTTGACGATGATTTTCCGACGATTTCGGCTACTGTGGCGCCTCCTAGTGGCATTTTTGTTTTTTTTGCGCCTATGGCTGTATCTCCTAAACCGTTTGCTGGATCTTTACGAAATTGTGAAAGTGTATTTATATGATGTTATCAATAGAAGATGACGACTTTTGGACGGATCCGACTACCGGTGTTCCCCCTGGTGGCAATTTTAATTTTTTTACGCTTACCTTTGTATCTTCAAAAGTCCTGAACAGATTTTCATGAAATTTGGTATGTAGGCACCTATTGGTGAGAAGACGCTATCCTCCCGTTTTCAGATGGATTCGACATAGTTTGCGCCACCTAGTGGCCATTTTTAGTGTTTTCGAGTGTTTTTGTGCGTCCACCCCTCTATCAACCAAACCGCGCAAAGGATGATTGTGAAAATTGGCATGTATATGCTTACTATGTAGAGGACAGTTGACGATGATTTTCCGACAATTTCGACTACTGTGGTGCCTCCTAGTGGCAGTTTTTTTTTTACGCCTATGGCTGTATCTCCTAAACCGTTCTCAGGATCTTCACGAAATTGTGTAAGTGTATTTATATGATGTTAAAAATGGAAGATGACGACTTTTGGACGGATCCGCCTACCAGTGTGCCGCCTAGTGGCAATTTTATTTTTTTACGTTTACCTCTGTATCTTCACAAGTCCTTAACGGATTTTCATGAAATTTGGTATGTAGGCACCTATTAGTGCGATGACGCTATCCTCCCGTTTTCGGATGAATTCGACCTAGTTTGCGACACCCAGTGGCCATTTTTACTGTTTTTGAGTCTGTTTTTTGGCGTCCACCCCTCTATCAACCAAACCGCTCTAAGTATGATTGTGAAAATTGGCATGTATGTTCTTACTATGAAGAGGACGGTTGACGCTGAATTTCCCATGACTTTGATTACTGTGGCGCCTCCTAGTGGCAGTTTTTTTTTGCGCCCATGGCTGTATCTCCCAAACCGTTTGCAGGATCTTTACTAAATTTAGCAAGTGTATTTATGTGATGTTGACAACGGACGATGACGACTTTAGGATGATTCTGACTACCGGTATGCCTCTAGTGGCAATTTTAGTATTTTACATTGACCTCTGTATTTTCATAGGTCTTCAGGTGTATACTTTGTGTTACTTCGTGACTATGAAGGAAAAGTTCCAAGTAGAAATTTGTTTCTGGCATTCTAATGCTGTGCTAATCTCGTATGTTGGTAAATTTGTTTTTAATTCTATGTTTCTGTGGTGCTTTAAGCAACTGATGTATAGGATGTGCTTGTATTATGAAGATCACTCACATTTTGCCCCTAGCCTATTGAGGAGACAATGACCATGCCTTTCCATTTTGCAAAGTACAACATACTACATATATGCCCTCTACTGGCCACTTTATGGTACCAATAAACAACCCTAGAAGGATACCGTATACGGTGCAATTGTGGGCGCATTTCAACGCTCTGCGTTGCTCTTGTTGAGCATTTATATCGAAGTAATTAGTGCTGTTTTGCTACCAATCATAATTTAACCTTTCATTTTTGCACAATTTTACTAAACGCGCGTGGTCCCGCGATCCAATTGATGGCAGATTGGTAAAAAATAAAATAAAATTCTACAGGCTTTCTAGTTCAAGAAAATATTTGCCTGAGTTAAAATCTTATAATGGTTTTGTGAATGTTTGGCTAAATACCAGGATTTGATACGAAGGTCTTGCGTAACCTTAACCTCTTTTTGGCAAAGAAGCTTTATGAGACTACATCCACAAATTCAGAAACTCTATTGTAAGTTCCGTAGCATCGTAACTTAAATTCTAACGGGCTTGCGTTATTTTAGAACTTCCCCCGAGCGCCTGTTTCTTCATCTGGCTGTCAACGTGTCCGACACACTTGCTGAGAAGTTGGGCATTATGCTCGGCCTAGATATCAATGCCTTGTACAAAATGGCTGCCGAGTACACTCTGACAAAAGGCGACCATGTCCACGCAGTGCGATTGTTTCAGTTGTCGAAGGTTGGTGGTTTGTAGCTAAAGACACCGGTTTTGTGCAATAAATGAAAATGGAAGGAATTCACAGAACCTGACTTCTTCCATGGAATTTACATATTTTACTTATAGCAGAAACATGATTCTATTTCTAATATTTTTAGTTATTAATTTATATGATCAACTGACAGGTTACAGAAGTATAATTGAGAGTATTGGTATTCTTAATTAAATGTTGTAGTGTCCGCATGTGCAGCGTGTGCACGCTTTTGCCAAACATGGGCGTATGTCAGAGGTCATGACCTACATACAGCAGGCGCTAGGCAACCGACAAGGGGACTTAACTGACAGTGACAAGTGCCAACTCTCTGACATGGTGGTACATTGTTTCCTTTACCAACTGTTGAACACCAACCCCGATGACAGGAAGTTGTTGGGCCAGTTCAGGTGACTCAAAAACATCAGTCCTGTCGATCATAAAAATGAGACTCCCTCTAGTGAGCAATTGTTACGATATTGACAAGGAAAGTTTGCGTTCATGTATCTTGAATATTCACCAAAAAGAGAACTGTATTTTCATGCAATTTATGTTAGAATTCATGAAAAGTCTTTCTACACAAACAAGTGGTACCTTTTACTGATGTACCATCATGGGACATGCTGATAGCCTCAAAACAGGCCGAGTACTTGTTACGAACAAACCAAGTTAAAGTCTTAGAACGTAACTTGGACCAATAATAAAGCCATTATTTTTGGTATTGGTATTATGTGGGTATATTTTATTATTTCTATTCATATTCCTAGGTACTTGAGTACGGTAAAGTCTCACTAATATAGGACATAATGGAGCAGACGAGCAATATTTTTTCGTTTTTCTCGTCAAAGATAAGTAGCATAAATTAGTAAATGCGATAACATTTTAAAGGATCTCAACTATAGCTCCCATGAGAAAATAATTCAGAGAATTTGTGAGCATTCATGACTATGTTTGAAGCCTTTGAACAATGCAGAAGGTCCACGTTTGGCAATATTTTTGTCCAAATTTGGTGAGATTTTACCGTGCTGATGTGCAGCTTTAGGCCTTACTCGTAGATTGTAAAGGGGTAGTCGCGAGATTTTGTTGTTTCCGAACATGATCTATGTTATTTTGTATGACCATCGTCGACTATGGTACTGTGTATGCATAGTGTGTACACCTCACCTCCACAGAATCATGCGTGGCCACACTACCCCACATGGTTATTACAAGTCATAAAAGATTTCCACCTTGACTGCAGCTTGAGTCCGGGTCCTTCTGTCTAATGTCCTTCTGAATTTGTATCAAAAAAATTGGAGTTAGCTGAAGTATGTTAAAGTGGCTATAAACTGACCTTCAATCATAAAAACAAAATGGTGGACGCTGTCGTTTATTCAAGTGAGTGCTATTTTAAAAAATTAAAATAATTTCAAAACATGAATGCACTCAAAAGGGACGAAAGCACACGTAAAGCACCCGTTTTTAAAGCGGCTATAAATCAGACTTTCACCATAAAAAAGATTGTGATTTAGACCCCTCACCATTATGAAATTGTTGGCACATTGTTCCTTAGTCAAACTGCAGCTGACTTCAGGGGATTGAAGGAACTTGTTCGGCAGTTTGTGGTTAAGACCAGGCTCAACACATTGCCTTGTGATGGCGTGTCATTTTATGCATTTAGCACGATTTCAAAGAACAACACACTATTGTTTCTTTGCAGAAATCACTTCTCACGTGTGAGAAGGTAACAGGTTGTGGCCACTTTCATAGGGATAAGTGGTCGGAATCAGAATTTCACCTCTCTTTTACAGAATGTGTGGGTTTATTGGGGCTTAATGTTGTGATTCTGCTTTTCAGGGAGTTTCTAGTCATGAATACTTCCTACAATGAGAGAACTGCTATGAAAATGCTGGCCGAATTCAACTTTGCTGATTTAATGTTTGAAGTAGCAAAGGTTTGTGAAGTCTGTCATAAATTATTATTTTGTGTAACTGACTTGCTATATTTTGAAACACTTTGTGTATATATGAAAGTTATGGTATGTTTATTCTTTCTAAAATCAGGGCTTGGAATTTTCCGCGGAAACGCGGATTTCCGCTTTTTTCAAATGTTCTTTCTGCGTATTTTATTATATTTCCGCGTAAAAAAATCGGATTTGATATAAAATTTCCGCGGCAAATGTCTTTCTTACCGCCGCGTTGCCGACGACTTTCACCTCGAAAAGTGGAAGTTGCTCTTTATGTTTCGGAGGAACGTAAATTGTCAACATTGCCGGGGCTTTTGGGATAGCACGGTGGATTTCCTCAATGGCGGCTCGTGTGATTGTAAACCGCAGTGACAAATACTACGACTCTGTAGCCAAAAAATGCTTGGAGGTGGGAGTGGCAGACGAGCTAAGACAGACGCAGACGCATGCTTCCGGAGGTGGTACCGTTTTTTTTTTTAGTCCACTCGATTTTGGTCGGCAAAAGGTCCACACTGACTTTTTCAAGGCTGGCTGCGCATGTTTCGGGCCGTAAAAATTTCCGCGTTTTTCGCCATTGGTCATTCCAAGCCCTGTAAAATTGATGACGATTCAGGACAGACAGCTTCAATGACATGTTCTTACAAAAGTGTAATAGGTAAGAAATCAGTTTTGAGCTTCAAAAGTGGAATTACCTATATTAATATAGGTGGCCTTGTTGTAATATGTTAATACGTCTTGTGAAGTACATACTTTCTCCTGCTTCTTCAGTGCTCAGAATTAACTATGATTCATGAGGAAGGAAATGTGGTTCTAGGAAAAGAATTGTGGTGCATGAAAAAGGAAGTGCTGCTGCTCGCGAAAACAACTAAAGGGAAAAGATCACCATTTGGAAGACTGGTTACAATGATCTTATCATTTTAGAAAAGTTAACTAAAATTTATGCTTTTTAGCTACGAATTTTGACTGTCACTTTGTGCTTTGTGGGTTTTTCACTGCAGAAACGAGGATTCATCATTGAAGCTGTTGAGCTGCTGGTGAAAAATGGTAAAATGGAGCTGGACAGTCAACAGTTAAAAGTGCTGATGGCGAAGGAACACGGACATGAAGTTGCCAAGATTGGACATGGTGGGTTCAGTGTAGACAGTATGAAGCCTTTATGATGTAGTAGTTGAGGGTGTATGTATGATGGTACTTCAACTTTAAACAAAAATAACGGCCAAAACTGTCATTTTTTCATTTTTGAGACACTGACGCTGTATTGCCAAAAATGTTGAAAATCTCATTGTGTTTGTTGATGACATCTGCACAATATAGTTTTCAAGAAATCAAGTAAAATTGTCTTCGTGTTTACTCTCGTTTAAAAAAATTTGATCAAACGAAATTTTACTATTCTGCTAAATTGTGTTATAATTTAAAGAAACTTTACAGTATGTACATTCCACTAAATATTACTATTGTCACTACGTCACGATGGCTAAATAATCACAGATTCATAACTAGTTACGCTGCTAGTTCCACTTGGAGATGCTCGCCTATCATTTCTACTTTCAAGACTTGGACTGCTCACCTTTACTTAACTGTTATCGAGGAAATAGTCATATAATGCCTATAGCAAAAGCACCGGTTTTCTTATAAGTCTTGAGAAAATCCAGGTTCATGACTGTGTAGTGCGGTAATAAAAGAACAGTCATTATTTCTTCAAAATAAATTGGCTTCGGAAGTGACATTCAGCTTGTTTTAAAAGCTTAGGAGTGTCCCACAGTACATCAAAAAAATGCATCTTACTGGCATGTCTTTGCGGCCTCGTCTCTAATTTTCCACAATAGGTGATTAGTGAACACGCAGGGTTATCTTTCCTTCATTTATTTTATTCACTTTTTATATCTGTTGTTGTTTAGGAAAATTCTGTTAAGTTATGGTGTCAAGAGAAATATTGATATTGAATGGTATTGAGAATTCTTAACGGTATGCAGCCCGAGTCAAGAGTCTACTTTAGGTACATCTCATCTGGAGCATCACACAAAGGAAATTACTGTTTGCTAACAATTGAGAAATGTTAATTACACGTACATCAGTGGTCAGTTGTCGTTGCAGGTGCTATTTTACGTTGCATGTCTTCGACGGACTTGGTCGAGTTCCTCCTGTCCAAGCCCAGCCTTGCTCTACTTTATGTGGTTATGCTGAAAGACCTTCTGATGGAACTTGATGAGGGGATGCTCCTGCAGGTGGCGCACATGTTTGACCCCTCCAAGCCAGTCATGCGAGCCTTTCTGTCTCGGGCCAAACGCAGAAGCAGGTAATGTTTAGTCAGACTGATTAAAGGCTTTTGGAAAATCATCATGAAACAGTGCAAGGTAGTAAATTTGTATTAGTATAGACTGTTATTTAGCCAACTGTTTTGTATACATGATTTTTGTCTGGAAACATTTGAATTGCATGGTCACTGCATTCTAATTGTAACACACTGTCAACACATGAAAGATACCTTGATTAGCGTCATGAATGTTTTGCTTGTGTCATTGGAATTTTCATTAATAAGTATTCTACCAGTCAACAGAACATCAGTTAAGGTTGTATAGGACCTCATTTACAAGTCTGTATTGAGTCAAATATCTACAATAAAACTATACTTTCTGAAAGTGGAAAACCTGTAAAATTTGATTTTTGGTGTTTTATCGATCTGCCATCAACTAGGTCATGTAACATTTATTTGCCAAGTTTCATTTGATATAAATGTTCTTGCTGAAATCTCAAAAATGCTACAGTTTTTCAAATTATCAGATTTCATTTTCGTTTTAAACAACTTTAAATTTTTTCATGATGATCATAAAAAATCTGACTTTGATAGGCCCTCTTACAAAATTGAAACATGTTTAAAACAATTCCTAACAATGTAGTGGAGAACAGTATTGGAACGTTTCTTAAGAATCCGATCGGCCTTTTTTGAGACATTTGTTTCAAACTTAGCCAAACTTAGAGTCTGACATTTTTGTAGTCATGCATAACCATAATACTCGAGTGAACAATCCACGGTTAACGGTAAAAATCACACCCAGACATAAAAAGATTTATGTCACAATTCAGTCGCATTATGTGAGGCTGCAGTTTTTACTATTCCTAGAAATCCCAGTCGCGTTCTAGTCATGACTAAAAATATTTAGTCACAGATAAGTCACATTTTGGTCTTGACTAATTGTTTGGTCACCACTAGCCTGGGGTAAGCATACACAATTGTGTATGTATGCACATGCATGTAGTCCTGAAAATATGCATGATCCATGATCTTTGTCTTTACTGCACATGTGCACTCGCGCCTTTATGTAAAGATGCTCCGGAATTTGGCCCAGTGCACATATAATCAATCAAAAAAAAAACAGAACACCAAGTTAGCATAATAATAAATAAAATTAAAGCAAGGATTAGCTTGGGTCTAAGAATGTGCTGAATTGGAATTGATTAGGGAATCACAATTGAAACCCAAACTATGGTTTTGAAAAGTAGTAGTAGAATTGCGTAAGTCTAAAGCATTTTTGGTTGGAAGTGAGTTTATTACCATAACCACTGTACTGAACAAATGGAGCTTTTAAATTTGCCTACATTTCTTTTCAGGGCTAGTAGTCTTTCATCTCTCAACTCATTCAGTGCACAGAGTGTAGCTTCCTCCAAGGCTGACAAAGAGGTATGATGATGTTTTTCCCTCGCAAAATGAACAACCTGGCTTATGCAGAGAATTCAGAAGAGAGCCAATGTTTTTGTGGACAGTTTACATATCCAAGGATTATGGACCGTAGGTTAACTCGTGGTGGATACAGAACATGATTTAGACTTTTCACCAAAAATGGATTGCGAAATTAGTCTTAAATTGTTTCTTAGTTAAATTTGATGTGATTTCAGGCCTTGCATTGAACTAACAGTATGGCATTTCTTGAGACCAGACTAGAAATCTAGTTGGCTAGTCACTGCATGTCATTTTATGCACTGAGCAAAGTCTTTAGGAGTAACGCCCCTACAGCTCTTTGTAAACCCAGAAATCACATCCCATCAAAATAAAAATTGAGACTGTTTTTATAGCTGTAAGTGCTCTAAAGCAAAAGTTGCTGATAGAACACAGGTTTATAAATGAATGTACTGAGTCAGGGTTATAGAGACTTTTCTACAGTAACTGCACTTAACCATTTAAACACAAATTACGAATCCTGTCATGTAACAACTCAAATATGTCTCAAACTTTTCCACTCCTTGATAGAAAATGAATACCTGCCACCAATCATACCACTCAAAGTTTTTTCTGGTCGGGTGAAAAATAACTCGTTTTTGTCCAACCAGCAGTATCTGGTATGAAATTTATGCACTTTCCCTGGGCCGGGCGCCAGCACATTCTTCAAACTTATGCATGTCTGGTGCTATCGATTTTGTGCTTCTCTAGCCTAGTTGCTACCTCTGTTAACCACAAGTTAACTCTTTGCCTGACTAATTGAGTGTTTGTGCCATATACTAGAGGTGTATGAATGCCCCCCTTTCTTGTGGCCTTATAGGCAGTTAATTCCGTTTTGCTTCAGGAGTCTAACCAACCAGACTTGATATCCATTGTGGAGTTCTTTCTCCAAGTCATCCTTCATTTGAATAAGGTCAGAGGTCATGGCCAGATGCCACTAGCCTTCATGAGAGAGCTTACAGCTGGTGACGCAGAAAAAGAGGTGGGTTACCCAGTGTGGAATTCAATTAGTTTTAAAACTGTAGTGGTTTCGTTGGATTCTGCCATATTGTCATATTATGCAAATCACCAACATTTAAGATCGTTTTGAATCTCCACGCAGCGTAGTTCCTGAAAACTCCAGTTTTGGTGCATTTTCATCTGTGAAGTAATGATTGTAATTACACAAAACAAGACCATTGTCTCAGTATTCTTGATTGATTTCTTTAATACTGTGTAGTAGGACCTTAATGACCAGTCTGTGTATACTTCTGCATTCAACTCTGTCACTGAATGTACATATTTTCTGAAAGTAGAAAGCCCGAAGAAATAGTTTTTGACACGTTATCAGTCTGCCATTAATTGAGTCACTTGACCATACCTTTTTAATAAAATTTAGCTAACAAGGAGGATACATCAATAGCAGAAGCACGGTGTCAACAACATGTTGGCCAAATTTTGGTTCATGTATTGAATGCTCATAACGAAATCTCAAAACCCTGTTACAGTATTGTTTTCGAAATTATTACGTCTTTGTTTTATGCCGCTTTTGATTCTGTAACGAAAATGATGGAAGTAAATTTTTTTCGTAACTCTTCATACTGAAATGGAACATATTGAAAACGTTTGTGCACAGTCCAATATAATCCAGATTCTGGCCGTGTAATCCCTGCCCATTTGAGCAACTCCCTCTATAGGAGTACTCTGCAAGCATGAAAGCACCTCCTCAGTGATGTGTTAAAAGTGTACGGAGTTTGTATTCATGGCATGCGAATGTTTTACAGGAAGCACCTCGAAGAAGCTCGACCCAGCGCAGTTTAGTGTGTCAGCCGCAACCGGTGAGCTGTGGCCTCAGTCACACGGGTATGGTCAGATGTGGAGAACTGTTTATGTGGGGCCACAGTCAGTTCGGAAAGTATGTTATTCATTATTGTGTTACTTCCTTCATGCAGCAAACTTGGTTTTATGGTTAGACAGACAGTTTAGGAAATGTGTGGTAGCCATTACTTATTATGTGATTTAAATGTGTTTTTCTAGTTGATTATTCTTGTCACAATTCATTTGCTCAATTAATTCCAGGCTTGGTAATGGAGACCGCATTTTGGCTGACGACGTAGGACACCCTGCGCTGGTTGATCTACTTTCATCCCTCAGTATCCGGGTCACCTCCATCGCTTGTGGTAACCATCACACTGTGGCGCTGACCAACCATGGGGTAGGTAACAAAAGCCCAACCACCTAGTGTTGAAAAGTTCAGCTGCAGTCCGCCCATTACTATATCCTTTTATTCAATGACCTTAGAGACGAAAATCAGATAACGTCTTATTGTGAAGTGGTCAGACATGGGCAACGCAGTACTGAAAAAGGGGGGGCTATAGCCCCTACAGCCTCCTATGGTGCGCCGCCCATGTCAGAGGTAATCATTGTCTACTAGCATAACGCGCAAACCAGTCTACCTAGACAGCATAGCCGTGTGAACTGGGACAGCACAGCTGGCACAGTTGGTAGTCATCCCATAAGGCTGCAGTACACAGGAAGCTTTTCAGCAAATTGTGGCTCACACTGACTAAGCCACCAGTGATGTTGCTATAAGTATCTTTTGAGTATAGTTGAGTATAGAGGAATGCCTTAGGAGACCACTGATTTCTTTAACTCGATCGTTCCTGCTTGAACAAATATTCCCGTAATGAAATTTTTTCGAGTAGTCCTTCATTCACTCCCTGAAATTGAAGCCTGAAGGCCATTACCGTCAACAGAAATGTAACAGTGGGTTATGTGGAGGTTGTCTGTCTGCCTACCATGTCAAGAGGCAGCAGCACGGACGGGGGACCTATCTACTGTCTATCAGGCTTCTAAAGAGTTATGCCCAAAAGCAATTATTTAATGGAGCACAGCCAGAGTGGGCAATCGTCAAAGAAAATGCCAGCAGGTTTGGAGTCATTAACAGTGGTGCACAGTTTTGCCAACAGGGTTCAGACCACTGAGTTATGATCATATAGAGTTCAACAAACGTTGATTGAGAGAAAGGTGTAATATGTACAAAAAATTGTTTGAAGACATTGTTGTCTGTACACACTCTCTCAATATATGGGTTATAATGTGCGTATTCTCTAGAATAGCAATATAGCTGATTACAAATATATGAAAGAATGATATGAAAAAAATCTGTAGCCTATAAAATGGCAGCCAAGAGAGATCTTCAGGCATGTGTGTGGAGTTGGGGTGCCTGACTATTTTAGTGTACCTGTCAGGATTTGTCCAAGGCAAAGACGTGAATGCAGTGAAACATTTTTCCCCTGACTTGTGTTCACCGTAAGAAAGTACAAGTGTGTCTAAAAAGCCTTTTATTGACAGCTCTCAGTCACTTTGTGTTGCTCATGACTCATGCTCTCCAAATATACACATTATGCCATAAACTTTTGGTATAGTATTCATATGCGCATCTTTAGGCCCATGCACCCGTATCCAAAATAATACATTTTTCCTAGTATATGGCGTGATTGAGACATTAACTTTACAATTTTTCGACTGCTGTGCAAGTTTCCTCAAAAGTGCATACTGTATTATTCTGTCTGAACAAAAATTTATGCGTTATAGTAGTTGCTTTCATCATTGATTAAACAGGATGTCTGATTTTGTTTCTTCATCAGGTATATTCGTGGGGATGTTCCAAGTTTGGACAAGTGGGTGTGGGCACCAGGAACCGCTACAATCGACCAATGATGATTGAGTCACTGCACGGAACTGACAGCACGTGTGTCGCTGTCTGTTGTGGGCACTACCACTCCATGGCGCTCATGTCTGATTCCAAGTAGGTAGTCTGGGGAGACAACTCCCAAAATGGCGATTTTGTTTGGATAAAGATGGATACTGTTGGACCACGACTCGCGTTACAATTTTGTACAGTTATGGAGATCTCTGGAAGAACCTCTACCAAAAAATCCCCTGAGGGAGTCTTTTAGAAATTCCATGTGCCCTCTAACGCTTAAATTTTCGTCTCTGATTGGGAAACAGTGATCTGCAGATGGTGTTTCTTGGCTGTGAGAAAAATCGAGATCAACAAAACCTCACAAAATCACGCAAGTGCTTCTGGAGTGTGCTCGGGACCTTAATACGGTGACTTAACAAAATGGTGTCCTCTGAAGTGAGCTGTCTGTGATCCAGGAGTGTTGTATTGTCAAATTGAATTCATAAATTGGACTATTTTTATTCTGTAACTGCAGATTTTTCTCTGCTAGTGCTAGGTGATTTCTTGAGTCTACAGAACCCAGCCATGGTCAGGGATGATTTCTGTTTCTACGACAATACTAAACACCTGAAATGAACAACACTGAGGTAAAAAGATTGAGGGACGGGGGAGTTAGGGAGAAAAGTGAGACACGTAGAAGCAGAGGAGTGATGGGGTGGGGGAGAAAGCAACGTGTGGATTTTGCTTGTGCATATTTGAATTTTTATGGTCTTTAACATCCATGACAGTGACACTGCAGATTGTGCAAAATTCTAAGAGGAGACAAGGAAGTTTATCTACTGAGGAATTGGAAGAGAGAGGGAGGGGATGTGGTGAGAGAGTTCAAAGATTTTATGATTAAAGCATGCCATTGATAATGGCTCGTTTATTTCAGAGTTTACAGCTGGGGCTGGGGAGCCCACGGGCAGCTAGGGCATGGTTGTGTGGAGGACGAGCTGAAGCCAAGGGAGATAACTTCTCTACAGACCAACATGGCCACCAAAATGTCCGCCGGTTATGCCCATTCATTGGTGCTATCTGCAAGAGTGAGTTGTTTGTCTTGGTCTCAGTTGACACGTCGGCACTAAAAATACGTTTGTAATGTTAGCTGTTGACAGTTTTGGCTCCTTAAAGCAAACAACCATCTTCAAGCAGTTGTAATGCCTAGACAGAGAAGGGTTGAAGCTGTTCTAAACATTTGCACCCTCACTTACCTGTCCCTTGCCACTCCTGATCCATATAGCCTTAATGTTCTTAATTCTTCAGTTTTCAGGTCACTGACACTATTAATCTGACAAGCACAATTGATGACATGATCTCTATCTAATGATATGGGACCCATTTCATTAAAACGTTGTTAACTTAACAATATTTTTGTAAAGTGTAAATGGAAAGCTATGCCGTAACTTAAGGCTGGTCGTGAGTCTTCGCTTAGACTGTGTGTGAAATATATTGTAAAGTTACAACAGTGTAGTGAAACAGGCCCTCGGCTTGTAACCACTGATCTCATTTCATGTGTTAAGCGATTTCACAAAGATTTTGTATCGTCTTTTTGAACAACCCGTTCTATTTTGTGTGTAATTTCAGGGCGTTCTGTATTCATTTGGCTGTGCACTGTTTGGACAACTGGGTCACGGTGATACGCTGAAACACAACAAGCCATGCCCGATATCGTCATTCCAAGAGCCTGTTGTCCAGATAGCTACAAAGTTCTTTCACAACGTAAGAGTCCAGTGTATTGCATCAGTACCAAACCTGTTGGAAACAAGTCATAAACCATTTAAGTTTGATTCAGTAACTTGGGTCTTTGGACACAGGGTTGTTTGTCCCGTTTTCTTAGTAGTCATCGTAGCTTATTATAGAAAGGCTAAAAGTAATTAAATCAAACATTCCGTAACGTGTTAGAAGACGTATACTTGTGAAATCTACTTGTGATGGTTGGTGTTAAAAGTCACTGAATTAATTTTATTTTCAATTCGTTTTCTACAGTTTGCAGTCACACAGTGAGGTAAATTCAATGAGTAACATCTCTTGCAGTTTCTAATAATAGCTTGCAGTCATGTCTACTCATCTCCATACATTGTACTGAATATAAATCATGTTGCTTCTAATGACCCCCTGTAGCAGATGTTTGTGCGAGCATTTTTACCAATAATGTGAATTTATCGTTTTTCTTTCTACAGTTTGCAGTCACACAGTGAGGTAAATTCAATGAGTAACATCACTTGCAGTTTCTAATAATAGCTTGCAGTCATGTCTACTCATCTCCATACATTGTACTGAATATAAATCATGTTGCTTCAAATGACCCCCTGTAGCAGATGTTTGTGCGAGCATTTTTACCAATAATGTGAATTTATCGTTTTTCTTTCTACAGTTTGCAGTCACACAGTGAGGTAAATTCAATGAGTAACATCACTTGTAGTTTCTAATAATAGCTTGCAGTCATGTCTACTCATCTCCATACATTGTACTGAATATAAATCATGTTGCTTCTAATGACCCCCTGTAGCAGATGTTTGTGCGAGCATTTTTACCAATAATGTGAATTTATCGTTTTTCTTTCTACAGCTTGCAGTCTCAGTGTCAGGCAAACTCTACACTTGGGGCTGTAGTCCAGTCATGTTACGGCTGATGGCTCATGATAGCAGACGTTCGCGCACTCCCTCCAACCCTCACAGCAGGCAGTCCATTCCAGAAGTAAATAACCATCTAATGCCCAGACTCATCGATACCAGCTCTGTGAGCGGTAAAATTACGCAGGTAAAGGATTTAGTATGATGAACACAGGACCATTAAGCATCTGGGGGTCGCGCAGTTCCTTTAGTTGCTTTAACTTCTGAATCACTTAACATAGTGGACTGTAATCACTATAGATTCAATTGAATGGTCGTAGTCAGATATTGTCGTTGAATCATTGACTTTGAAACTTAACAATGGTGTGACCAAGTTGCGGCCTTGGGTTAAACTGCATGATTTCATTGATGAATATGTGATTTCCCAAAATAATGAGGAAATTGTAGTCAAATAAAGTAATGCAAACTGCACCTTTGATAAAGCAATGACATGCGTTTCCATTGCTCATTTATTAATAATGTTGGTTTACTAGTACATAGATGGGCCAAAGCTTCGCTTTTAATCTTGGTTTAAATACACATCAATGCACTGGATGCGTGGCGGCCATTTGTCATAGTAGGTGTCCTCTTGTTGCTGAATGTTCCACAAAGTATTTGCTTGCTGTACTGTTGTGAGGTAATATCGTGCACGAGCCTCCCATTGTTGTAGTTATATAAAATGAAGGTTCACATTGAGAGAATGAAGATGCAGTACATCTATTCCCTTTAGGTTGCTTGCGGTGCGACTCACTCTGTCTGTCTCACGTCGCGTAATTTGCTCTACTCCTGGGGTCGTAATGCCGAAGGTCAGCTGGGGTTGAGTCACAGGCAGGAGCAGGTAAAACGTTTTTACCAGATTATTGCATCGTATTTCTGCAGGTTAAAACCCTGGGCATTTAAAAGGGAATTTTCTACCCACTTACGACTTAAAAATAAAAATAATAAAATAAGCTGATTAACGCTAACAAAAATTTTCCACGGCACGATGGCAACAGGATTCTCTGATCAGATGGAGTCAAAAGGTTACTTGTTGCTAAGGTAAAGGTTGGGTAACCTGTCTATACTTATAATGTTTTGATAGTCCTTACGAGCCAGCACAGTGAATGTTGTTGGTTTTGGAGATCATTTTCATGGTTTAAGACTAATTTTGTATGGATGAATAACCTAGCATCTGTCTAATGAAAGTGACTTAAGACAGAACTTAAAAAAGGTTTAGCCAGGTAGTTATGACCAAATGACTCTCTAGAAATAGTCTATAGAAATTATCTCAGTAATTAGCAGTATGTTCTCAGAGACTTTGCACCCTTGCTCAAGTGTGTTTTAAATTGTCAGAAACAATGAGAAAAGAAAAACCCAATTTCTAGCTGTAAGTCGCTTTTCACAAAACCCTGGCGTGTACTTTGCAATTTTGGCAGTGAGTTTCCCTTTAAAGTGGCGCTTGTTGTTCTGTTAAAGAAAGACAACTGAAAGTAATTTTTAATTTAGACCCCTTGCTGCTTCAAAGTTTTGGTTTCAACTTTCTCCTTATTTACATGAGAAGTGATTTTTG
Source organism: Phoronis australis (assembly GCA_002633005.1). Lineage (NCBI taxonomy): Eukaryota > Metazoa > Phoronida > Phoronidae > Phoronis > Phoronis australis. Next base: position 41,138 of record NMRA01000137.1, on the reverse strand, counting down.
GTTTTGTAAATAATTTATATGTCTTTTATTGCTTGAGACCAGGGGCCCGTTCCAAGTAAGTGACTTAAGTTTATTTATGACTTAAGTATAAAGTTTGTCTCAACTTCCAAAATTTGAAACTTCCACATCCGGTAAGATAATGAGAATTAAGTCAAAAGTTTAAGTCAAACTTAACATCTCTTTCTTGAAAACGGACTTCAGACAAGTCTAAGTTTTAACTTAAAATTTACTAAAATTTAAATTTGTCATAATAGTAAGTGCTCCAAATTTTTTGTGACGGAAGGCAGGTTTGTAGCCTCTTTAAATTAAGAAACTTCAAAACTCAGTGAGTATTAATTTCATCATTGGCCTTTGGTCATTCAGGTGACAATGAGGGTCAGAGTGATTAAATGCTGTATGGTCATATTGAGTTTGGTCATAGAGCACTTGAAAGCTCTAGTTGGACACAACTATGTAGTTGTTAATAAGTGTTTAATAAGCTTAACAACTACTGTGAGCACAGAATTTTATATCAAAAATTGACTGGTTGATTGTCTGTTTTTATTGACAGTAACTCATTGCTTGAATATATCTTATTTCATTTTGCCATCTTTGTGCCAGAAATTGCCAATTCGTGTCACCCTGCCTGCCGACTGCAGTGTGCAGCATGTTGACTGCGGCCTCAACTTCACTGTTGCCATGGACGACAGCAGTCAGGCGTGGGCGTGGGGTCGTAATGACAAAGGCCAGCTGGGCTTGCACGGCCTATCTCAGCAGCTGCGTGTATCCCAGATGCCCGAGCGAGAAGTGCTCATGGACCGGACCAGGCCCACTCTGCTGCCGGGCTTTGCCTCATTCAAAGAGGCTAGCCACCAGGGGTCAGCACACAGTAGTGATGGAAGGAGACGCCAAGACTCTTCAACAGAGTACTGGGTAGGTAGGGTTGTCTTGCTGGTTAAAATTGGAGACGTTTACTTGGGAATTGAGTACGTACTATTTGGATGATTTTTTTGCAGTTACTTATATTTTAAATCTGTGATAAAACGACATCTGCATTCTCTACCCGCTTATTGGTTCAATAACCCGTGTCATGTGACCACATTAAAGGCGAATGCCACCCGATTTAATTAGTCTTTTTTTGCCGTCTTAATCGGTCTATTTCCACATCGTTTCGCGTACGGTCGACCTTACCTTGCCAAGAGGTGTCGCGTTAACCTGTGAGGAAGGTGAGAAACGACACTAGCGACGTCAGCGGTTCATATGCATAGTGAATGCGGCTACGTTGCAGTGTATCGTTCCCGCTTGTCAGAACTAAGCAGCTGCGAGGAAAGCGAGTATATCGTGTTTTTTTCACTTCTTCGAGAGTCCGAAATGCTTAGGAAGTGGTTCGTGGTAGTGAAGAATGAAATGTACACTGTAAATAGCAAGTAAGACATCTCCGTGTCTGTGGCCTGCAGACAACGTCGACAGTGCCTCACGAATGCCGGCTTACCAAATAACTCCATACGTTCCGTTGTCTGAGCTTGTTCACGGCGCCTCTTTAGTATTTCTTCATAACTGTATTCCTGTTCGAATTGATAGCCTGTAAAACTTAACGATCCACCTGCGAAGTCGGGATTGATGAGCCGCTCTAGCTCGTCCTAAGTCGGGATTGCGAGTTGCCATGTTGGCGTTTATTACTGACCGTTCTGTTTCAAAAT
>NMRA01000137.1:0-38877 GCA_002633005.1 Phoronis australis | reverse complement strand
ATTGGATAATTTCAACACCTCCGTCTGCCGTCAGGTGTCAGGTAACGCAACCGCACGTGTCGTTATGGAGTAGAACTACTCGATCTAAATTGATGCAAATTAGGTTGTTTTTTGGGTGGCATGCTCCTTTAATGTTTTGAATTATGGCACGTACATGTGACAAATGTTATTGCATGGCCCAATGTAAACTAATTTATATGAAATGAAGGCAATTTTCCTTCTCTCAAAAAACTAATTTTTCAAATAGTAAAAAAAAATATTCACATAAGCATGAACTTAATATGTTTTCTTTCCTGGTCAAGCCGCAATCTCTACGTTCTTGGTGTGGAACCTGATTAAAAAACTAATTTTAAATTAATTGCAATTGGACAATTTTGTCTCGACCAAATTCTGCCAAGAATGTAGGACTGGGTTTCTTCAGCTTCTTTTCTGTGCTCAATGCCCCCCACATTTTAATGGTGATTTTGATCGAACTTCAGAAAAGTATGCTCATGAAGTGCTAAAGTCCATATCATTGGTATTTTGAGACTCTACTGTAATTCCTGAATTTCTTTGTTATCTCTCATTCCAGCATGGAAACATTCGTGTGCATGCAGCTCCCCTGTAGCGGTGCCTCTGGCAGGGATATTGCTGTCTGCGACTGCCTTGTCATAACTTTGCTTTTCCTGTTTTCAGTGGAGTGATGATTGCTACGAGTCAGAGCAGGAGTTACCTCCCCTGCCTAATCTCAGCATGATGTCACAGCCGGTTTATTCACCCAGGGTGATCGGTGCCATTATTGAGGTATCTACTTTTTAACTGTTTTTTATATTGAGGAGTTCACATGCCTGTGTTTCATACATTAAGAGAATATTGTATTGTCATTGTTTTACATTGAAGTATTCGCTTGTCTGTGTTTCAAATTGAGTTATTCACTGGCGCCGTGCTGGTTTCATAGAGTGATATATTATTTTGCCTGTGGTGTTCACTGAGATATTCATTGGCCTGTGTTTCATATTTTTTTTTTACTCGAGAGCAACCATCTCCTCTCAGAATTTGCTTTTGATATCATAAATCATGATACCCAGTTCTCGTGGATACCTGATCAAGCTGGACAAAGACAAAAACATTTCCGTCTGTGCATGAAAAATTTGTGAAAAATGACAAATGAGTAAAAATTCATGGAAAAATCAATAAAAATTCCATAAAGTAAACAAAACCCTAAATTTGCAAGTCATTAATACATGTTCAATGCATTCAATTATGCTAAGTTATCATTGCAGTACTAGCAAAAATCACCACAGATTTCGTGGGAAAAATAACCGTCTGATGGAAAATGATTTTTTTGTTGAGGAATACTTAAAACGTAACCTTAAAGAGGACCATGAAAATCTGTTTCTTGTATTTTGTTGAAAAACAATTGCACGTGTACAAATAAATTAAGTTTTCTTTAGGGATGTTTTTAGAGACGATAAAGAGAAAGTAAGAGCGTTTAGACGTATTAAAACATAATACAGTCCAACCATTTCTATTGAACCTGTCATGTGACGTTGTAATGCTCCATCCCCGAACTAACTGTACACACTTTGATCTGTAACAACAAACTATGGTTACAAGAACAATAAACATTTTAGAAAGGTGGTTTTTAAAATGAAAACTGCATCACAAAATCACTGTTCAGTGAGAAGAGCAATTTTTCGAATGCAGATGCCAATCTTGACTTGTGATAGTGGTGAGACACAGGCCAATTATCTCCCATGCTTCAAAAACTAGGTAACTATCTGAGTCTTTGCTAAATAAATGTGATAATTTCCTTGCTCCACACAAAAAGAACTTACATCAGCATTCATAATAACATGGGCTTTAGCGATCGGCAATTCTTGTGAAAATGTGCAGGTCAGTGCGTAAAGGGCTGGGTTTCTAACAATAAAAGAGTTGAACTTTAGTGTTTGGGGCTTGCCTTGGCCTTTGAGGCAGCCGAGGCGTATGGTATTTGAAATGTGTACAACCATAGTCCCACTTTTCTTCAGAACTGGCCTGAGCATGTGAACTTGATTAAGCTGACACGTCAGTGTATTGACAGTGGTGACTACCAGACAGCTGCTGACATCTATCACGTACAGGGTGTATACCCACAGGTACGTTGAAGAGGGCTACGTTCCATAGACCCAAGACATTATCCGTGCACTTGATGCGAAATGTCTTCAGTTGTCGAACAGAGAACAGAAACGGTGAATTGCATCCCATAATTCAGTGTTCTAATCTCACAGACCGTGGTCTTGCATGATCCCGCTTTTAGCGAGATTCTTGGGTCTATGGAATGCATCTAAGAATGTGTTACCGTAGCATTACCGTACAGTAAAGTCAAAAAGTATTCAGACAAAATGACCTGGAATTCTCCATTATGATGGCTGGGCTGAAACCAAATACATCATCAGAGTAATCTTCCCTCATGATGGAGAATGAAGGGGGATTTATGGTGAATAAATCATTCTAGAATTAGAGATTTGGTCCCATAATAACTATTACCTGCCATTTTTGGTGTTCACTGAATTAGCTGTTGTGACGGGACATGACATTTTTTCTTCTGATTACTTTTGTTGTGTACTGTACCAGGTATCAAGGTAGTGTTTATGAACTGTGTTACTATGGATTTTGGAAACGTATTATTTTCTGGGAAGTGTTTTTGCATTCAAAAACAACTCTTAGGGTCATTCGCAAAGTTGTGGTGGTATTTATTTATTTAAACTTTTTTAAAAGACTGGTTACCACTTATAAGTGAATACACTGATTTTCAAGTGAGCTCTGTCGGAAATAATTACATGAAGTAAAATACAGAGACCTATGTACAATTAGATTGAAAAGATTAATAAATAAAAGAAATTAGTATAAAAATTAGTTAATGTACACAGTCAATTAAATGAATAAATAAGATAAAATACAGTAAAATAATGATGAGCTGAGGGCTACAGTCCCGAACCATGCACACAGTCCCAGTAAATTCTGTTTGAAGACGTGGACATTGGGCACATTTGCGATGAAAGTCCCCAGCCGGTTGTAAGCAAAAGCACTTTTGTAGGAAAAAATTCTTTTGCCATAGGTTTATCTGGTACCAGGCAGCCATAAAAACTCGCTGTAGTATTGTAATTGTGAGAATCTCTGACTGCTTTGAATTTAGTAGGTGTGAGGCTATGTGTGGCTTTGTACACCATTAAGTTTAAATGAAAGTCACACCCTCTAACTAGGCTGTACCAACCAAGTTTATCGAGGAGGTCAGAAATAGGAAAGTCATTATAAAGGCCACTATAGTTGAGTATCAGCCTCCCAGCCTTGGTACTCTTGTGGAGGCTTGTATTGCTGTTCGGCAGCAGCTAAGATACTTGTAAAATGAGACTGACTGGTTGACGAGTGAATATTTGAAAATAATGAAATATGAGACCAACCGTGAAAAGTGACGTCACCTTGCTCGCATTAAAAATGTACGTGCCCACCATGCAAAACAAGTCTTGTTGGAAGGGATCTCTTTCAGAAATCCTTGGTAAAAATTGGTCAGACAAAGTAAGTTAAAATCCATTGTTAGTCTACTTTTTCAGAGCCATTGGTATAGTTTTCCTGCAATCTTGAGTCTTGTATCAATTGACGGCTGCTTGTATCAATTGACATCTGCTTGTATCAGTTGACGTCTGCTTGTATCAATTGACCTCTGCTTGTATCAATTGACGTCTGCTTGTATAAATTGATGTCTGCTTGTATCAATTGACTTCTGCTTGTATCAGTTGACGTCTGCTTGTATCAATTGACGTCTGCTTTCCAGGCCTTGTACTACAGACTGAAAGGACTGCATCTTGGTTATCAAAGTGAACACCAGGGATTTACAGAGTTGGTACAAAAAGTAGTTGCCTTTTATATCAGGTAATTATTCAGTTAAGTGTCTTGGCTTTTCTTCTCAGCTCATCATAACTACAGTCTTTCTGTTATTAGTGTGTAAGTCTACTCTTTGTGAACGTTAGTGCAGTTGCGGATTAGTGGAACAGTACAGTTAAATTTGAGTGTCTAGTTTTATCTTAAGTATTCTGGCAGTAAAGTTGTCAATTTTTTTTCAAATAAACAAAATCCCATTCTGATGACCGAAATAAACGCTCTAAACCACCGGATCAAGCCGCATACGGCATAATTGTATGGTCTTAACTGTTGTCTTACTTTTGGCAGAACTGTCCCACTTTAATTAGCATTGTCTTGATCCTGCCACAACATCAGAATGTCCCGCTTTTTAACCCATGACATTATTTATGTACTGAATGGATTCATATTTTTGTGCTTTCAAACACTAATTGCACTCATTTTTCGCTATTTCTCGGGCACAACCAAAAAATGCCGTTGAGATGATGTTCTGGACGTTGCGACAGACCTTTCCCATTTGGTATGGCTTAGATCCAGATGTCCCACTTTTTCATTTTGGGATTTTGGCAACTATACAGGTGTCAAAACACTTAAACCAGTGCATCGAATGTGGATTATGTTGGTCCACTGGACTCGGACTTTTAAGATTTATGTAATTCTTTTTGTGACCAGGAAATGTCAGGAACAGAACGTCAGCGAGAGCCGCAGAAACCAGACCTTGCAGCATCTGTTAAGGCATCTGATCCAGTTCTGGCATACCAGTGCCCTCTGTGTGGCTAAATTGGAACACTTGTTGCTTTCACACCTTGACACCGTCGGCTGTTTCCTGAGTCAAGTTTTGTTCAGGTCAGTTTACAGGCACTTTAGAATTTTGATGCCTTCCATTTCTCAAACACAGTCTAATCATGATAGAATAACTTGCCAGTCCTTTTTGATTGTAACTTAAGTCGCTGTTATCAATTCAGTCTGTGTCCAGTACATTTAGCTGTGGACTTGTGAAATGGAATGGTTGATATCTAAGCAATACAAACTTTTAATGTGTTTAATTTATGACCTGTTACTGGCATTTGAAATCTGGAACCTGGACTGGCTATTGCTGATTGTCTCTTTAATGTACTGCCTCAGAAATTTGCTCATGATAACCAAGTTAGAGCTCATAATATTTTGATGTAAGTACAACTTATAATAAGCATACAGATAAGGCATAAGGGGAATATGAGTTGAATAGGGATACCAAATCTACAATCTACACTCATTGTCAAGACATTTCTCCTTGTGAGCCTCAGTACTAGCACTTGTGTTGAACAAACTGACATTTTACCTAGTTCTTTCTCTATAGTGTTGATTATATTTGTTTAATATCCTGCAATGCTGGGACTAGCATTTGAGTCGCAGTCAGTAGTGCCGGCAGAACGAAATACACCTTGTTGCAAGATCACTATGGGGTAGTTGGTGGACAGTATTCCGCCTTCTTGCCAGTATATGGATCCAAGCAAAAATTGTCAAAATGTCTGTGAGTGAAAGAAATTCTGTTTCATCCCTGTCAACCCCTCCCCCTGGTGTCAAGCAAAAGATGCTTTTGTGCTCTTAATACACCTAAGAGTAGAATGTTGTCTATAACATATGCTTTCTTGTTTCTTACATTCACAGAAATACTAAAGAAAATCCAGAAGATTGCACTGCATGGGGCGGAGTCCCACCAGCGATGCAGAGCAAGTTCAGTACCAAGTTCTGTCTACAGGTGGCGTCGACAGTCATCCAGCAGATCGTTGAGAGTGACCCAATAGCCGGTGGCTGTCTATCGACTTTCGACAATTACTTGTGTGACGTTGGCATGCTGCCTAATGTCGAGGCTCCTAGCGACCATGGGGTTCCGTCGGAAAAGCTATGGCTTGAAATCGTACAGAACTTGCGTAAAGACCTTAAGCAGCGAAGCCACGTGTTTCTGTCCAATGCTGATGTAAGCGGGCTGAAGAGTGCAATAGAGAAGGAAAGCAACAGTACGTGCTTTGAAGACAATGTCGATAAGATTGACAGCGGGAGTTTGAATGTGGTTGTGTTTACTTGCGGACATCATTTCAGTCAAAAGAATTTCAGTGAGAGTGTTCTCCCGATGTTTGCAAAGGACTTAAGCAAGGGAAGAACTTCGTTACCCAATAGTGCTAACTTGTTGAACAAGTACTACCGTAGCCAAGGCCTTAAGACTATGGCTTGCCCAAAATGTGTGCTTTCTTCTGTCCAATCTGATTCAAAGGTTTGAGAAAGAAGTGACAGTGTAAAACTATGAGTTTGTGGATTGATCGTACCTTTGACTAGAGGAATGAAAATGCTTTTGAAGCAAATGAATTGTTGCCAAGTCTTCCTGGGCCCGGTCCCTAATCTTTGTACTCAAAACGAACTCGAAACTATTTTTGGCAATTTCTTTACTCCTTTTGTGCGAACTTAAGATAATTGGTTATCAGACTGTGCTTGAATACATTATAGTTTATGCATAGGAGTTTCTAGTTCAAGTTTGCCGTTGAAGACCCTTATATTCGTGCTACAAACTCTAGTAAAAACTCGAGTTTTCGAGTTCAAACTCTAACTTATTGCTTTAATATTGGGTTTACAAACTGTGAACTAAGGGCAATAAATTATCTACGTAAGTTATTGTGTACTCGAGCATAGAATAATAGACACTTATCTTGAGTTCGCCCAAAAGTAGAGTAGAAAATGCCAAACCTAATTTCGAGTTCCATTTCGAGTAAAAAGATTGGAGACCTGGCCCTGATGGGATTCAGTTCTGACAATAGAGGGCGCACATAATGGGGCATCTCCACATCAAGGTAGATGGCCTTAAAATGGGTTTGGTGTTTTTTAATTGCTTCTACATTAAATCGATGATATTTTCACATACTTTTTGATTACCATCTAAACATTGTGTGCAACTGTAATCAAAATATTTTTCATTTTTTGCAGGTATAAATTGTTGGTATATATTCGAAACTGATGTATTATACTGCTAAATACCTAATTGTCAGAAGTTGACTGTGGGCTTTTTTTACAAGGTAGCTATGCTTTGAGATTGTGGGTAGATGGAGAGCAAATGATTAAATCCAATCATTAATTTATTATTTGATAACCACTTATTAAACTAGCGAAACCTGTTGTCAATTAAGTACAAAGAAGAGTAACTACACTAGCGCCTTGCCCTATACAGTCCAGGTCATATTGGTATTAGGAAAACGACTGAGATAATTTATTTCTTTTGGCCTAACATATATGACATAACTAGGTTTTGTATGTCTTGAAGGCAAGATACCCAATGCTTCGTTAGACAAAATGCCTGTCATGCCCTAGACTTGATTGGTTGGTTTTCATAGTTCATAGTTGAATTTTAACAGTACTGTGGTGGACATGGCTACTAGTTATCCGTTAGCTGCGGCGTTGGCTAACATAGATACATCCACAGTGGCTGAGGCAATGGTTAATATGTTTGCGTTGGTTGATATTCCCAACGAGTTGTTAAATAACAAGGGGTCCCAGTTTAATTCTGAGATGATGAAAGAAGTTCAGAGGTTGCTGTCAATTAGGTCGTACAATACGTCACTTTATCATGCTCAGTGTAATGGCCTGTGTGAGAAGTATAAGCACACTTTAAAACAAATGGTCAAACCTACTGTTGACCATCAACCTAAAGAGTGGGGCAGGTTCATCTAACCTTTGTTATTCGCGTATAGGGATGTTCCCGGCGGGTTGATAGTTTGGGAGGATTTTCACTGTTTGAGATAATATATACACAAAACGTACCCAGGGTGACGCAGATAAAGTTATATCCCACGAGACATTAATCCGCGTATGGCGTGAGACCGATTGTATTTATCTCATACGCTTCGAATTTCTAAGTTTCTATCATTTTTTCGGCAGAGTTTTTAAATACTTCACTCAGACTGTTAACGGGGCGGATCACATCCTATATGTATGTACTTGCGCATTAGGTTGCAAGTTTTCTCTAGTAAAAGAAACAGTTTTAAATGTAACGATTTATTACTTGAAGAGAGATGAGAAAGATGGAAACAACGGTAACTGTGCATTGAAATTCCTGAAAACAGTTAAATAACAACAATACATGATATTGTAGTTACCGAGGAATCAGCGCCTGAGTTGCAGACGATATAATTAGCAATTGAAAACTGAGGCAAAACTGTCATATAATTAACAGCCCTGTTCTAGATGTTACGGTTGGGACCTGAATGCATGTTGAGTATTATTTATACTGCTGCAGTTGTATTACTTTAAACTATTTTCAGAAAGTTTGATGATCGAACCGGCTAACGACGTCGAGTCGGCATTGCCCTACCTTTTGAACTTTCCAATGCAATCAGGTTCCAACCGTAACATCTGAAACAGGACTGTTAATATGGTAGTTCTGTCTCAGCTTTCAATTGCTAAATGTTAGGGTATATCGTCTGCAACTCAGGCGCCGATTCATCGGTAACTACATTATATCAAATATTGTTGTTATTTTACTATGTTACATGTTCAATGCACGGTTACCGTTGTTTTCATCTTTATCTCTTTTCAAGTAATAAATTGTTACATTTAAAACTGTTTCTTTTACTAGAGAAAACTTGCAACCTAACGCGCAAGTACATACATATAGGATGTGATCCGCCACGTGAACAGTCTGAGTGAAGTATTTAAAAAATCTGCCGAAAAAATGAAAGAAACTTAGGAATTACAAGCGTATGGGATAAATACAAAACGTACCTCGTGGCGTAGATGAAGTAATATCCCACTCGACATTCTGCGTATGGACCGAGACCGAATGTAAAAAAGACTACCTATCCTGCTAGACAGGGGCCGCCTAAGAGCAACGCCGTGGCCAGTGACCTCAAGGGATAAATCATGCACTGATAGTTGACAAACATTCTCTTGAATTTTCGCTCATCTCCATGTTTTGCTGTCTTTCTTTTTTCGACTGCCCCCGGTCCATCGCCTACACGACTTAACCCTGATGCCTAGAAATTATTGGTGGAAGCATGTNCCCCCCCCCCGCCCCGCTTCCAACAATTACAACGATCATTTAAAACATAGGCCTTCAGGTATAAAATATCTAGTTTTGGCCATTAATTCTTACGAATATTGGGGTACAAATCTCTCAAAATACAAAAGTCCTCTGCTCACAACAACGTAATGTACAGGATTCATGAATTTCCTTTATGCATTAAATAAACTATTTCACCCAAACGTTCTCATAAACATTTATTCACCATATTGATGTTCCAAGTAAATTTAATTAAATATCAAGATATTTGAATATCTTCACAACACCTCTCAACTCCAGTACATACACCTGCCCGGGGCCTGATGTGCATATGGCTGTAGGAGAGGAGACATCACCCCTCGTGGTGATCACGTGCGCACCAGCAGGTGTCATTTGAATTACTCGGTGATTGGTGAGGTCAGCCACGAGAATGTGGCCGAACTGATCCACACACACACCCCACGGCTCACACAGTTGATCACTGAATGTGTGTATAACGGCCGGCTGTGTGTGGTCAATCACATACACAAGAGGAGGTGTCCACTGGGTCACCACCAGATGCCCAGTGTTCTCATCCACACATACACTGCCGGGAGAAAACTCACTCAGACCCAGGGAGCGGGCGCCTATTTGATGTTGGACCTTACAATCAAAGTCAGTGAACATCAGCCGTCCGCCCCCTCTATCCGCCACTATCAGCTGGTCGACGTGACATGTAATATACCCGTCACCTTTATACACACCTGGGTAAATCTCCATCAGTCGACCTGTAGCGTCATACTTGACAACACCGTGAATGCCGCGGTCCATGATGAAGATCTCACCAAGTCTGTTACATGTCACGTCACCGGGGCACTGCAGTCGGTGTTGGGTTTGGTTGAACGTGAATTTCAGTTTCAAGTCATTTTTATCAAACACATTGACATTTTTGTTGACACTGTCCGTCACAACCAACACCCCACCACCCACTGCCAGTCCCTCACACCAGCCTTTTCCCTCTTCAAGCACGCTGCTAAATTTTCGTTCAAGTTGAACAGGTTCTTTAACAGCAGGTGGACGGGTCACACGTGGAACTGGTGGTTCACTGGAAACTGTAAGATTTTTTGCAAAATTGACAGAAAATTTGAATGAAACATCTTCATCTCCCAACTCTGCGCCAATATTTACACTTAACTCAGCAATTGAAACTTTCCCATCTTGCAGTTTGAACGCTGGTTTCTTCATCCGAGCTTCAATGCGTTCAACATTCAAATTTTCAAGACGTGACCTAATTTTCTTGTACTTCTGTAGCTTCTCACCTTCCTGTGCTGTGGAAAGCATCTTACTCACATCCTCTACAGCAGTAGACACCATCGCTCTGTTCCGCTTAGCTCTGTTATATGCATCTTCTACTTGTTTTCTAGCCACTTGCATTTGGTTATTTAACTGAACAATTGCCTTATTTTCACAACGCTTGATTTCTTCGAGATTCGTATCTGTCAGTGCAAGAAGCGCAGTGTAAAATTGCTTTATTTTACTCTCACAAGCTTTCTGCTGCTGTTCCAGGCTTTCAAGTATTCTTTTTAGCTTCTCACACAACTCTTTTGAGAGCTGTGTTACGCCTCTGCAAGCTTCCAGCAACTTACGCAAAGCATCGTCAACCTTTTTTGCAGCTTCTTTCATATCTTTCAATTTATGTTCGTTATGAGTAGAAGTTAGACAAAGTGAACATATCGGAATCTCACACTGTTCACAATAAAATTGCAACGGATAATCTTTATGAGCAGGGCAATTCATTACTTCTCGATATACTGTTCGCTCGCTAAGCACCGTCACACGAGGTGCCTGTTCGTCCAACGCTGTCTTCTGAAAATGGAAAAACAGGCTTAGAACGTAAGTATTTTTGTTGATTTTCTACATATTACAAAGGAGCTTGACTGAATGAAGTAATTTGGTATGCTTGGCTTAATATATATATGTAATAAGGAGAAACGCCAAAGTGCCTGCATTCACACATCTCAAACGGTAAAGGTGATGGGAGTGTTCTATGATCTTCGTGCGCATCGAAATAAAATTGGGCTGATGTTGCAGAAAAGCGCTCACTGATCAGAAATGAGAGACGGATAAGCTGGTCAAATAGCAAAAATGTTTGTTGATTTTATGTAATTCCAGTCTGCTTACCACCAAATGAGCTTTTGCTTAGCACCTTGCGTAATAATGTACATATGTACGTTGAAACATGCACAACAAGGCACCCATTCTGAGAAAGTCACTGTTTCTATTTGTGCAATTAAGTATTGTTTCCATTCGTACGTAATGCGTAAATCGTAAGAGATCTTTCCTGGAGTCCGTAATGCGTAATCCGTACTGTGTTTCTTCTGCACCTAGAAATGTTTGAGTGCCACAAGGCACAACGTTTATTGGCTTCGTAGCAATGTTTGGCTGGGGATCAGTGCAATTTACCTGATCGCTGCATATTTTAAAATTAAAAAAAAAAATGCAAAATGCTTTTCTTTAAAAACGCGTCATTTGATACGGACATATGGAAAAATGAATACGCATTGGTTATCGCAATTTATCTATCGGAAGTTCCGCCCCCTTACGAAAAGTCACGCACTCGACAAACACACAAACAAGATATCGGAGGCAACTTCGCTGTCGCTAAACGGCGTTCTTGATGAGTAGCTTTTGGACTACCCGAAAACGCTTCGATAAAGACAACAGGCGGTGCTTTTCAGGAGAGAATCGTACGATCATGATGTGGCAGTTTGTTAAGGCAACGATGAAAAAATAAGTGTTCGACGAAAAGTATTTCGAAGCCAGCGAGAATAGGAAGATCCCAGTCACCGCCAAATGAGAAGTATGTTGCAAAACAGGATTCCTCGATTAACCTGAAGTAGGTCAAGTAGATAGCACTATTTGTGGTTTTTCAATCTTTGAGCGAAATATTTTGATTAAAACTCAGCTTCATAGCTAAGGCACAGGATTTTAAGTTTGTGGAGCAGGGCAGAGTATTGGCCAGTATTATGCCCGTCAGACATTCGCCCCCTCCCAAAGTGTCAAATGGAATATGGAAGAATTCTAGAGGAAGGGAATGGCCTCCTTGGCCTCCTCTTAATCTGCTACTGGGTCTAAGGCTGTGTCTAAGTCAAATTAATGCACAAAATTGGCCGTAATTGCACCATTAGGACATTTAAGTTAAGCCTACCTTCTGATGAACTTCACATTTTTTTTTTGAATTTTCATTGCATAATGATGGCTTTCAGGTATTTTAAACATAGCATGATCAAGTTTTGGTAAGGTTACAAGAGATGACAAGTCTTGCGTGGTAGCAAAAATGGCTATTTTAAGTACAAAAATAAATCATATTCTGGGCTTATATTGTAGTTGTTCATGTTTGAACAACATAAAAATGAGCTCTCTCTAACTCTATAGGCGAAGTATAAACCAGAGGTTCTCAACAAAAAGAAATTTAAATGTTTATTTTTTTCGTGACAACAGCTCGAACAACGCTTTAAATTCAGTAATCCAGTGCCCCTTGTGTGCCAATCGAATCTCTCGATTTTTCAGAGAAGCTCAAGTGAACACNGGGGGGCTATAGCCCCCACCTTTTTCAGTGCTACGCCGCACGTGGTCTATAGGTGGTGCCTCACATGGGGCTGATGATAGTGGGAGTAGCCAAGTAAACTTCATCATAAAAAATTTACCTGAAGAAAGTAATTCAAAGTGTGGATGTCATCGCGGTAAGACTTCTCAAACTCTCCAATGTACTTGTCGTGAAGTAAGCGTGTTATGCCTAAAACGAAACGATTTGTTTTAGTGAAACTTCGGTTTCCAACACATATAGGCCACTTTATTCCACTGCAATAACAACCCATTAGCCACTTGCCAATCATCCTTAGAGCACGTACATGTACCGTCAATGACAAATGAAGCCGAAGAGGGTGACAGCCATTGAAAGGAACTATTTAATGGGAAAGAGTAGGCCCATTCGAGTCATCCAAGGAAGAGCAGGGGCAATTTCGCCCCGTTATCATGAACATTGTACTTCACCGGAAGCTATTAAGGTCAAGTTTCTAGAACATTGTCAGTTCACATGTACTTCAGATGGATTAAATACGGAATACATTCAACAATAGCACGAACAAGCACGTGGATGTAGTTTCTGTTTATGCCCCGGCCTGGGGGTGAATTCGTCCTTCAAAGGTAAAAGTTGCAACAAATGAGGCAGTAAAAATCCAAATTAAACAGATTTTTACACGTTATAAATAGGAACAAATCACCATTTAGATCCAGATACGAAAAATATCCTAAGCCACGTGCCCTTTCATTCTCTAACAAAAAATAGCGGATCTGGTTTTTCCAGGAGACCGATTAAGCTTGTTCATGATTATAGCCACGGAATGGAAGTACACGCGACTTTGGTTTAATTTGAATTTTAGCCATTTTATTTGCCAAATTCTGGTCAAGAAAATAGGTACTATATCGAGTCAGTGGTGTTTTTCAAACGATATTAGGATTAGTTAGAATGGTTTTCAATACCAAAAGTATTATGGGAAGGTAAAATATCAATTCCAAAAGTCGAACTTGTAAAAAGTGGCACGTGAAGGTACAGACGTGTGCACTAGCCATTACTTCGTCTACTTAACTAACGAACTATGGCTACTGTAATACTACACTGAATTTCGTATTAAACTTACTAACTATACATCAGTGAATTATGTTATACTTTCGGCAGATTTGTTTTACAAATGTCATCTGACGTTTTGTCAAATCTTTGTCAGTCATAATTACGGCGTGCACATGACATCGCGTGGCCTGCTGTTAGGCCATGACCCAAGGCAAATCAAACAAAAAAGTCACCTTCACTATAAAGTGGTCATTTTTATAATTCGGACTGCTTATAAATGACGCTTTTTGCTGTTTTCTTTTGTTTTACCTTGGCGTTTCGTTATTCTGATTCCTGTAGCTGGTAAAATAGCCCTACAGCGTAGGTCGCAGAATGTCGAACAAATACACGTGTCTTTGTACCAATAGGGTGTGTTCGTGCAACGATGTAAAAAGTTAGTTGTGAACCTTGTTTGCCAAGTTGTACTTGTGTGCAAATATGTTAAATTCTGTTAGATGTGTCCTCTACAAAGTACATATTTTCTGAAAGGCAAATAAATTTCCTGACAAAATTTAACATTCGTATTTACTTGCCTTTATTTTTTCTTTGAACAGAGATTTTAAAGATATCGTCCGTCCAATCATATTGGTTTTTTGTCAACATGTTGATAACGGAATTTTCGAGAGAATCCGATCACAGATTTTTTAAATAGGTCTTAGTTTTTTCATTATCCATTTTTTAGAACACTCTTTATTCCTGAGGACTACGTTCCAAAAAACTAGTACTTAAATCGAGATTCTGAGACACCGTTCCCTTTGGAAGTTATCAAATAGCAAAATGATTTTCTACCAAGCAAAAAATGAATTGTAACGGTTGTAGAAAAACCGCCAAAATCGGACCCAAAAATCGAGCGGGAAAAATTATGATGATTTGTCTGCCAAAATCAAATCAACAATTCTCTTTAGAAATGTAGAAATGATCTTCATAATAGCGCTCTACCGTCCTTGCAAAATTGTAACCTGTACTTAGGCTAGGTAGTAAAGGTGGGCGAACTCAACCGTCTTCACCAAAATGCAATGCTGTAGTGGGGCGTAGGCGCACGTAGGCGCAGCCAACCACCTTTTGACATTTGAACGTAGCACCTAAGCACCGTAAGTTACGTTCAGTGCTCAAGGTGATACGGTGTGCTTTGAGCGCCTACTTAGCTCTAATTTTACCACTACAGCACTGCCTAAATGGATTGTGACATTCAACATGAGCCCATCTCAACCAGAGTGAGAAATACCATAAAGACGGAAACAGGGACATAGAATGGAATAAAACAGGAATCTTTAAACGTCATTGGAAATTTGGTCGGATAGCACTTACTCTCAAAATCCGTTCTATCTGTCGGCTGATACTCAAGGCAGGTTGATACCACCTCTACGAAAATAGTTGGTTCGCATTTCATTACCTCAGCCATGCAGTAATTCTTAATTCCTCTTCCAATTTGATGTTTAATGACATCTGGCTGCAAACCTGAAACAGCATTAGTGCTCAGTACTCGGCGTGTGATTTATACAAGCGTACAAAAAAAATCCTCAAATGAATTATCACAATAATTTTTTACTATACTGACAAAAATCCTACTTTAATGCATAATAGCTTCGAATCACATCACCAGCAAATGAACCAACACAGACGTGGTGTTGTTTACACTGGCGGGTCCAGGATGTCGTAAATGGAGGGAACCACAATTTTCCGGATAAAATGTCCGGTCGGAAACCCCAAAAGCTGCAAGCTGGCTACATTTTCTTTTTTTTTGGGTTGGTGGAGACCTGGTTTCCTGCCCCTCCCCTAAATATGCCTATGGTTTAATTGCTGGTGGCTTATAGTCACGTTATCAGAGAGGAACAAGTTCACAGAAAAGCGAATACTCACAACTGAATTTACTTACGCACCGTGAAACAGTGATTCTTCATTCATGAGATCGAATAACATAACTCCAAAGCTACAAAAAGGAAAACATTATTTTCGTAGGTGTCTGATCTAACAATCACATGATTGTTACGTCTATCTCTTCAAAAATCGATAACGTTTATTACATATTTACTACTTTCTGAACAATCATAAGTTTTATAACAAAAATAAACGTTTTCCTCGACGAATATCAGACACTTTGTTTCAATTAGTCGTTAACGTTATCAAAATGAATCAAAATTACCTTACAGTTCAGACAACATGTTAATTACCTCCACACATCCGTTTGAGGAGAGTTCTTGGGCATGTCTCTCCCAACTAATTGCGGATTGAACAATTCTGGAGCCATGTGCGATAAAGTCCCTTTAGCGGGAGAGGAATTGGTTAGTTCGCTGGTGAAGCCTTGAAATGAGGACAACCCAAAGTCTCCCAACTAAAACGAAAGAGAAATCGAACACTCTTGGTGAAACAGTCAAAGATTTTACACACATGCTTTTTATTGTAACCTGTTAATCGCTCAGAAGGGAAATCCATTTGTAGTAAGCCAACACGAAGCTAAAACAGTACACGTTGTTAGATTTCTAAGAGTGATGCTAAGGTGTAATATAACCATAATACGTAATAAAGCAAAAGTTCGTTGTTTGACATTTAAAAATGGTCGTTTAATCGACTGGTTCTTGAACTGACCCATACAAGCCTAGTGCCGTGAAAATTTCAAATCCAACCAATTAATTAACACAAACGCACACATACACCCATGGTATGACATTAATGAAGACAAAAAACGACCCCAACTCGCTTCATTTGTCCTACATGTAAATTATAACGTGATTACCTTGGCTTCCATTTTGTCATTTATCAAAATGTTGCCCAGTTTAAGATCAGCATGAACCAAATTCTGGCTGTGCAGGTACCGCAAAGCCTCCGATATGTCTCTCATCATTTGAACCTGTAACACGTTATTACTAGGCTGCTCAATGTACTAAGGCTGTCAGGTCTATTCTAAGACATCGTCATCGTAAGAAAATGTCTACACTTGTTTCACTTCGTCGAACCGACCGTGCAGCGTCCCGCGGACCACGTGTCAAGCAAGATCTCGCAAAATTACGATAGTAAAAGGCAACTGTTGTGTGAGTATCCTTGGGAGCTGACTGGCCTATCTTAACAAAATAAAGACCCTGACTGACTTTCGACATAACCTTAACCAAACGTATTCTTTTCAAGGTTGGAATGGGATACTTTAGAACTTACACTGAATGTTCATTTGTACGAGTTCCACGTAGGCCCTATTTGACAATTTTTAGCACATACTTTGCACAATTTACTAAATCAATACCCTGCAACTAGGAACACATACCGTTAATCAGTTATATTCGCAAGATCATGCAAAGTCGATGAGAAACGATTGAAAAATGAAAGAAATATACCAATGAGAAAAGAATCTGTTAACAAACAGCATCTTTTCCCCCTGAATACACTTCATTTCTCACAAGCAGCTGTTCTTTTCTCATTCCGTATTCAATTACTTTTTCACAACACGCAGACAATAGGACATATTCCCATAAATCTCTGTTTAGTTTAGCGCATGTATAAATCCTCGGTGTGTGAATTTCTAATCAGTAGATTGCAAAAGAGAACCTTGTAATAGGTTTCAAGCAGGACTAGTACAAGCATGACGCTTTGTTTACAAAAAATATGATCTTAAAAGGCGTATTAAGAAGAATAAATAGTTGTCAATCTGGGTTAGAGAAGACAGTTCAGTAAACATGACAGTACCTGTATACCGATCGGAATGTGAAAACCTTCCAACTTTGTGTGAATCTGCAAATCTTTGAGAGAGCCATGCTCCATAAACTCTAGTACTAGCCCACACAAGTCGTCCAAAATGATGCCATATATCTTGAGAATGCTCGCGTGTTCAACCATGCACATTGAGCGTGCCTCTTTACAGGCCAATATCATTTGCTTGTGGCTGAAAATAATAGGCCAATGAGTTTAAACAAGTCTTTGAACAAACACTCAAATCCGTGAAAATTAGCATCGTGTGATCGATAGCCGCCGAGCGGTGATAAATGGCCTTAGATGCGCGATCCTGATAGCGAGTGTAAAAGCGATAATACTGCGACTGCTTATCTTTCTTATGTATGATAGGCGAGTCCCATTTTTTCTGCAAGATTCACAGATATGAGTGCTAGGATTTGAAAAGTGGGGCCCAAATTCGTGAGAACGACGTGTCGTGCGAAGCGCGTTTCTGAGGCGCGCAGCGACAAGGGGGAGGTCGGGAGGGAAGGCTCCCTCTCCCGCTGAGGGAAAATGCATTTTAGCACACTGTTTGCCTGTTTTTTTTTGTTCAAAGGACGACAAAGAAAGAAATTAAACAAACACTAAATGTTTAAGGAATCATCCAAAAACACAGTTCACTCTGTATCAAAGATTGGGTGTTATGGTTTTTGGTGGGTATTTCCCTAACAGTTGTCGTGTAATTCGCCTAAAGCGTAGGTCACGCTTGTGAGGAGTTTCCAACTTTGCTCCAAACTTTTGAGTGTTGGCAAGGGTTACAGGGTATTTAAATTTGTTTCAGGGTACTGGATATTTTAATAGGCCTAACTCGGGTTTGGTATAGCTCCAACGGTTAAGGTTTTCACAGTATATTTTACACAGGAAAAGCAATCAATTAACATATTTTATGTCATCAAAACTGAAGTATACCTACCGTTCACTGTATTTGCGCCAGTCGATTACCTTTACAGCCACAACTTCTCCACGGTAGCTTCCCTTGTGAACACTGCCGAAACCACCACTACCGAAAACGTTGTCCTCAATAGAAATGTCTCTTATGGAAATTTCAGGGCACGTGAGATCATTTCGAATCTTCGCTACACGCATCAAGTCATCGCCGGACGCCATGTCTGTTAAAAGCAAGTGGGTTGTCTAAAAGGGAAACTCAAAGCCAGGACAAAACAGGACCGCGTTATTCAAGTTGTGCGTATAGACGTACGCATGTACGAAGACTGTTCAAGTGTGGAGCATGACTGTCCTGGGCGTCTCTCGTTGAGAAATACAATCTGTGTAGTTGTCGTTGACTGCAAAAATAACGGTCGAGCGCGCGTAAATATACGCTATGACTCATCCATGAGAGCTGTAGCCTGGGAAGAAAAAAATAATACTTGTGTACAGAACGCTATCACATTTTGTCAACCCAAATACTCTTTTGTTAACTTTGCTATTCAGATTATAAAACATTAATCCTGCTTTTCTATTCACCAGTTCAATAAATACCGTCTATCAACCAATGTTAGTGATTTGACGGTTGAATCGTTTGCCAATTGTTATCTCACAGAACCATATTAAACGTGTGACACTGATATTTGAGCCAGTTTTTACAAGCTTTTTGTCCTGGCCAATTCAAGTGAGAAAGAATACACAGGACTGACGACATTTCAATAGACTTCGTGGAAATAACTGTCGCTAAAAATTAATAGGCTCATCGTTGGCACCCAGCGAAACAGTGGCAAGATCCGCGCGGTTTTCTGAACGTAGCTCCTGTCTTTTTATCCTGTGACCAGGAGCGGATCCACGGATCCAGGATTTTTANGTTGGGCAGGGCAGAGTATTGGTGAGGATTTTTCCCGTCAGACATTCGCATTATCGAACTGCCAAATGGAATCTGACAGAATTTTACTGAGGGGGCCATGGCTCCCTTGCCCTCCCCCAAATCCGCCACTTCATGGCGACTATGTCAAAAGGTCAATTCTTTCTTACATGGTTAGACATAGTTTCAAGCATTTGATATTCGGAAAGTTGCACGTCCTGTGAGAAATGATTTTAAGTCGCTCCTAATTTTACATTATTTGGTAAGAGGTGGCTCTGTGTGCTGGCCTCTTTAGTCAATCGCAAGCACGGAAGTTGTGAAAGTTCACAAGGTCATAGCATTAACATACTCAATAATGAAAAAGTGCAAGTTGTACCGAGCAATCGTTCAGCTTTTTAGTACTGTTGTTACCCATAACAACAATGCAAGTGTCAGAGAATATTTATAAACTTAAATTTAATTGTGTTACTTGAGTTATTTTCGCAGCAGCGACTCTTGTGACTTGCCTTGTTGGCATCAGCTTTTCAATTACAAGCATGAACGGCAAAGCACTGAAAAAAGTGGGGTTTATAGCCCCTTTAGCCCCCTGTGGTGCACCGCCCATAGGCCACGGGCGGCGCAGCACTGAAAAAAGTAGGGGTATACCCCCCAGCTCCTATGGTGTGCCGCCCATTAGAAGTCGTTACTAATTTTCACTTGAAGATATACAGAGTGGGCGACAGCACAACGCGTCAGCTTCTTTAAAACGTTTATTTTTGTTGAAATGACGGTTCTCTACAAACAATAAGGAAGCTTCTAAGATAAAGTAACCAAAATATTCCCACACCGTTACTCTAGACATACAATCAGCAGACCTACATGTACAGTTAAACGTGAAGCACAAACTTAAGTTACTTACTGGAGGTTTTCACCCTGACTAAGCCCTCTTTACATGGTAAGAACCAATATCCGAATGCCCGCTACAAACGAACGCTCAAGTTAAGCCTCATCACCGGTGCTCTGATTGGTTAGACTACAATACCAAAATATTCACAGCCAATAAACAATTACCTACGAGCGGGAGAAACTACTACTACGATGGAATCTAGGAAATACCTCAAGACAAAAACGCTCCTGGTGGACATAAAGTATTGTAAACAAAAGACCTATGCTCCTGCACTAACAGGTCTTTTTAATTCCCCCATTCTTTTGATATTTTACCGTAATAAATAGAAGGAAACACACTGCTATCATTACCTTCAATCACATATTACTTCATTCTGCACAATGGCACATTTTTATGGACTTACGAGCCCTCTATGCGTTTAGGACCTTTCAGAAACGGAGATTTGATCCTTTTTTGTAGGTATGTGATCAGGATTTAGCGGGATCACCTTCCTAGTGTGCACATTCCGAAGCTGAGTCGTTCAGTAACACGCAGACTATTTAGTGCCTCGTTTTCCGATGACATTGTAGATAACATCAATTTAATTGCTCAACCTAGGACACCAATGCCCGGTCGCATGAAACAGACCCAAATAGGGACTCAACTAAGTTCTTTAAATCCACTGCGTATTTTTGGACTTGTGAAAACATCGATTGCCGTTTTTGTGTTGTTTTAGTTTCATAACTGAATCATTTTTTGACTTTGATGCAAATCGAGAGTGATCTCTACGTAGAATTGTCAATATTATCGAAAATAATTAGGGACCTTTTCATGCAACGCCCCCAATTTAAGGACTGAGTCCCGATTTATTTTCAATGAACTCTGGGCTCAGGTTTTAGTTATATTATCAGAAAATGTCATTTATCAATGAGGAGCTCATAATAAAGATGAAATGAAAGGAAAATATTGCATCTGTGCGTCCATAACGACACAAATGCACGAAAAGACTTAGGGACCTTGGTTGAGTCCCTGTTTGGGACTGTTTCATGAAACCGGCCACTAGCGCCTTGAAAGAAGAGTTATACCGTGTCAAGCATCGCAAGTCGTTCACAGTGGGGTTTGTCAGAATATGAGAGCATTGCAGGGACAACAGCTGACGTTTTAGACACTGCACCAGGTAAGTTTAACCAATGAGGTTCGGCTGCATCAATATTCGACTGTTGTTGACCAGCATTCTCTGAACTGGCTCCTGATAAGCTCTTGTCGACCATATTATAGTCGTAGATAGTTGTGGGATGTCTCTTTGGAGCATACGTCCCATGTCATTTTAACACGACTGTTCTTGGAACGAAGACACTTCTGGAAGCATCCAAAGCACAATGCATTTGACGTGACAAGCTGTCGCCGTTATTGCAGAGTTTCTGCACATGTGGCAGATCTTTTCCCTAGACCACATCTTCCGTGTTCGCAAAGAGATTTTTGGAAGTGGCCTTTCAACCAGGCGAGGTCGGGGAATGCTTAACGTTGTGCTGGCCCTTGTACAGAGCATGTAAGGAGGCGGACCGATCACAAGTGATTATGGATTATTTCTCTATAAAATTGCAAAAGATATGGAATGGCGGAAATGCTTTCGTTTTCGCTCTGTGTTTTGTGACGATCCTGCTCCACTGCGTCACTATCCAACCGAGAAACTTTTGCAGCATCGTCCTATTCTCCTTCTCGTCATTCAGCACATAGAGCCCTTCGTGAGTCTTCATGTCCAGCGCAAACTGACGCAGTAAGTCTGACAGTTTCCCAAGTCCTGTTCCAACACGTGAGTCAATCTTGGGTCATAACTCAAGCTTATCCCTGAATGTATCAGTAACTGCAAATGGCGAACCATATTTTTCTTTTAGTAACGGACGAGCAGAGTGGTAGGACTCTTGTGATAGAATGGCTTCCCTTGCTGTCCCTACCAGATAGCAGTTTAGGTAACACAACTTCTCAGCGTCTGGAATTTCCTTGATGATCTCAACGTCAAATGTTGACAGTGCAGAAGTTCCCCAATAAAAATCCCATGCTCTGGGGCAAGTATCTTTCTACTTTGGATTTGACTAGCTACGGATTGGGCTAAATTTGTTATATTGATCTATTTTTGGACACAGGGAAAGAACTCTGTGTACCCTTCGGGAGGGACAGCCGATGACTGCAATATAATGGGTTGTCGTCTCGACTTGTCTCAGTAAGGGCATTCAGACATACATTGGCTATATCGCAAGGCTGGGATTCGCACGTATGGCTCTCAACTCAGCACAGTCTTCAGTGTCAATTTCTTGTAACCTAATTTCTTATTTTAAGGTAGCGAACTCGGCTTGAAGAGCTTTCCTGGAAGAGGAAGAACTAGATGAACTATGATTACTTACGCCACGACGAGACTTTGACGAGCGTCTGCTTCCCGTCTTGCTCTCTATCTCGTTTGTTGCGACCAAAGTTCGTTTAAATTTCTCAATATCTAATCATCAATAAGCAGTTAACTTCATCAAAGCCACATCAGTCAGCACACCACTTTCCTCGTTGTGATGGTATTCGACCCCGATTGAGAGGTGGATGGGTTCTCTCAAANGGGGGGGGCAAGGGGGCCCTAGAATTCTCCCAGATACCATTAGGCAGTATTGAATTAGAACTCAATTACATGTACCAATCAGATAGGTGAATTTCAACTGTCTAGCTCAAAGATGAAGATTGCACTTACGTGTAATAGCCTTTGACCCATTTTTCTAGTTGAATGGCCCGATTGCTAAGAAAAGTAACGCATTTGATTGTGATCTCGACTTATACCTGTACGCTGACATTAAAAAGAATTCCTTGAGAAATGTAAGGAAAACATTTTGAAAATTAAATGACCTTGGCATCTATTGACCACTTCCGGTGCTTTTTGAGTCGAAAGTATGATACTTCATAACATTTATGGATGGCTCAAACCTACTTGGAATGTTTCAAAGTCGAACGTTGAGTCTTTTGAGAGTTATTAAAGTCCTGCTCTCAAACTGCCCATGTGGTTCCAGTATCCGAAAATACTTACTACATAAAATCTTATTTTCGACACCCTTTTTTATATTCTTTTCGCCTTTCTTGCCAAAAGCGATTTTTAACAGTATTTGACCCTTCTCTGTGAGCATATAATTACCGGCTGTCATCGGTTATTTCCGTACCCACATTTCCGGCTCATCAGTTCAGGAACTTGTCCTGAATGCCGCCATTTTTTCCTTGTAACTGAATGTGCTATCGCTTGCTCGAAAAGTCTTCATTATTTTATTTTATTAGTAATATCTCGTGATTCGTTTGCATATGCAGTGTATTTATAGTTTGTAGTTAGTGGTCGTTGAATTTTTTGGAATGTTACGCGTACTTATTATGTTAAAATAGCATTGGTGTTTAGTTCCTTACGTAGGCCGGTCTAACCTAGGAACCAATATGGGTCGAACCAATTTTTTTCGTTTTGATTTTTTTCTCGTTTTGAAAAAGTACTTTGCTATCATCGGAAAGTCAGTGCATTCTACTCAGTAAAAATAGAAAAAGTATCAAAATCGGGGCAAGCAGTGTAAAGTTATTGGAAGTTTTGTGGCGAAATTTGGGTCACTTTGTTTGGATCGCGTCGGCCATATTGGAGGACAGCAGGATAAGTTACGATTTGTGTAAATTGTTTTCGCCAACAAATTACGGTGAAATTTAGTTAGACGTATCTTTACTTACTATTCTGCACGACTCAACAGTGTTCACCAAATTTCAGCCTCGCAGTTGTTACTCATTAAGTGATAAATGTGCTTACAATTCCCGTTGGACTTCGTCTCATTTCAGGCGGCACCGACAACATGGCGACTTTTGCTGAACTGAAAGGCATGTTCAATCGGCTACTTTGTAATTTGTGAAGATTTAATGTTGATACATTTTGATAAACGTTGCTACAAAAAAGGAACTTTATTCAATTTTCGTGTTTTTTGTGCAAAATATAAGATATATTCGAATTATTTTACTGTGAATTTCCCATTCAGGTGATCTTACACTAATCTAAAAAAATAGTTGAAATAATTTTGAAATGGTTTTGTGTTTGGCTGTCAACTATTGTTCAAGGCTTGATTTGGTGTCACAAAATGATTCATATTTTTCTAAATTTTAAGTCTCAATTGCTTTCAATTCGTGTTTTGTAGCTTATTGCTTCTTAATTCAGGTTATCAAGTCAACAATATGAATAATTCTAATTTAGGAAATAAGCTAAGTTGGATTGTGAAGCTTCAAGCCTATAATTCTTGTTCCTTGCAACTTCATATATTTTTAATCATGCTTCTCAAATTCTGGTGTAAGGAAACACTATTTGGTCACCATGATAATAGTTACATGTAAGTCCTCTTTCATAACATCGAAACTTTTGCTGTTGCATGCGCGCACCCAGGGGGGGCTAGGGGGGCTCGAATGAGCCCCCCATTTGGCGAAGTGGGCAAAAAGGTTAGCTCCCGAGAGACAAAAAGCCCGAGAAAATGGGACAAAAGTCCACTAAAGAAGCGCAAACGCGCAATTCACAGTGGTGCACCCATTTTTTTAGTCCGCGCACTCTTTTTTTAGCAAAAGACCCACATCGCCGGGAATTCGAGCCTCCCATATTGAAGGCTGGGTGCGCGCATGTGTTGAATAGTGTTTGTAATGCTAGATGTTGTAAAGTATTGTGCATTTTAAGTTACTTATTATGTTAAAAGTTTGCCTCATTTTGGGTTAATGAATAAAAAATGATAACATTTTGTATTGGACTTGTCATACTTATGTGCTCGAACGAGCCCCCTATATGGAGAAATGGAAAAGATCTGCCCCAGTCAGAGAAGCACGAATTCCGAAAAAAGTAGAAAATAAGACAATATTCCACTAGAAGACAGGAAGTACCAAAATTAAGTGTCTGCAATTCATAGCTCTTAACATACCCAGTGAATCTTATAGTAAAAGATAGACATTCCCAAAAATTCCAGCACCCCATTCTTTTAGGCTTTGTGCGCTCATACAAAGCCTGGGCAAATCTCTATTGAAAGCCAACAACTTTGCACAGTTCGCCAGAAGTACCCAAGTTCTAAATAAACCTCGTTTGAACGAGCGCTGTGGCCAGCGACCAGTTAGGCCTAAGAGTAGCCTGGGCGCAAAGCAGTGTAGGCCTACTAACAAGCTGTATTTTGACGATAGTCTTCACTGGTAGCTGGCACTGAGGCTAGCTAAGGTGTGCCGCGGCAGTGTGACACAGGACTAACCAGCCCGTAATTTCATGCAAGTGTCTGAAACTACCTTTGAATACATGCGACATTTATGATTTGAACATTTTACTTCGACAATACAGCTTTCAACCGCATGCATTTACCGTTCGCCAGTGTCTGGTCTCGATCCCCACCGGGTCCGATAGGCTGCGGTTCCGAGCCTGGAAAATAATTTCTGTCAAAATTTATTCGCTACATTTCTTCACCAGATTCGATAAAGTTGTCCGTATTTTGATTTCATTAAAATTAAGGCACGCTGTCGATTATTTTATCCCCGTTTGCAAGCTGGTAACAAGCACTCGTCCATCCACACTGACGGCGTTTTCTTAGCATGGGTTCCTGAATGAATTGTACTTCCGGGTTCGCGGCAAGTTCAAAATGGCGGTGGTTCTTCGGGTGCGAATCGTGAGTGGCACGTTCATTTAAACTTTTTCGAGTACGGATCTTGTATTAGTTATGGGGTAAGTACTTCTTGGATCCTTATAACATCCTCTAACCATGTAATAAGGGTTAACAACGCGTGCGACCAGGTCTTTAAGGTCTAGAAAAGGCTGGGAATAATAATAATAACAATGATTATAGTAATAATAAAAAGAAGATTATAATCAAAACCGGAGAATAACAAGACTCTAGCTGTGCTGGTACGAGCAGAGTATTAAAATACGCACAATTAAGTGATTATAAAAGTTTACTTCAAGTCGTGTTGTAAAATAAGGAATTATTTTACGATCAGCGTCCTACTGCGATTTGTCCAGCGCTCTAACTTGTGTAACTGGGAAGTCCCCACACAGTTACATTCATTGTCCTTGTTGGCCTTAAATGTCACAAGAAATACATAAAAAGCGAACGTTACCAGTTACTTATCCATCAGAGGAGCAAAAAAAGAAACTGTAATTCATCAGTAATCAAAAGAACCTACGGTTTTCTCTCTTGTAGCAGAAGCTAAATAAAGAAATTGAACTAATTTAGTTTGTGCATTTTCATTACAGTTTGTTTATAACCTTTTAACTTTGCTGACGTTTGGGTTACATTTGAATTCCAGTGCAATGAACACATTCCTTAGACTAGACTCGAATACAGTGTGCAGATACATATGAAATGAAACTCGTTTTCTTTAGTTTTTCAGCACAAAATCGGCAAAACCGAAACTGCTAGTTAGTATGAATGTGTTGCCGAGACTCAATAGCTAATTAATGATTTGATAATCTGAGTTACATAATAGCACGCATAACTACAAATGGCAAATCCAATGCTAAATGACGTTCAAAGCCAAAACCTAACTTGATGACAGAATATGTATCAAGCTTTGTGCTTTTATTAATAGCCGATTGCCATTTTGCAAATAAAAATCCCTTTGCCTTTCTTCAAAAACTATGGGTAAACTTTTGTCACAACCAACACCTTGTTGGAACCACACCATTTCAAAACCATATCGGCGCAGTATCAATCTAATTGCTAACACTGATATACATGTATACAACCTTAACAGCAACATCCAACGCAAAAAACATGTTAGACAGTCTAATGGCGCAGCTTAGGTGCAATGCCTATAAGTAAGTGTTTTTATAACGATCAAACCTAACGGCTTTCTTGAGAATAACACTATGAGTTGTAGAACTGTATATTAGCATTTTATTATTACTCTAACCTTTCTAAGAGCCCACATATTTATATGGGTCCGCTGCTCTATCTCCAAAACCATTTAAAGGGAAGGCAACCTTTTATCGTGTCATTTTTAATAAAATACGGTTAGTTGATTATCCCAGACATATGGTTCAATTAATTACGGCTCCCTGTAATTTTATTAGTTAGTCGTGCACTACTCCGGAAGTGACATTTTGGAGGTTACGAATTTCCCGCCATTTCGTTTCTAGTGCGTTCGAGTTACTGTGAGGATCTGTTCTACTATTGTTTTTGTGCTGGTCTCCTGAAATTGTCGTCACCACGTCCCATCGACGAGTATTCTACGACAAGCTAGGCTGTTAGAGAACTCAATTACGTTGAATTTCTCTATGGGAGAGTCACCACACGCGTTCAACGTGGTAGTTTATGTCGGTAACATAAAGCCCCTCTAATCGTCGTCTGCACGAACCTGCCATCTAGTAGGCAAACACTTGGCCATTTGGCCTAAGTGAATACGTGAAGCGCTTTGATTTAGAACCAAATTTAAAATTATTAGCAACTTTATTATTATTATTATTAGTATTATTATTATTATTATTATTATTATTATTATTATTATTATTATCATTATTATTATTGTTATTGCTGTTGGTGATCTTGCACGTAATGATAGTCGCGTGTTTAGTAGAAGGGCTCTTGTAGAAGTTGAGGTTTGGAACGAGTAAATATTCGTATCCCAGCTTTCTGTTGGAAGCACTATGGCAGTTATATCCATAGAGCACGTGGAGTCATCAAAAATAAAAAACTCGTGATAGCCGTTTTTTAAAATACTGCGTATCGCTCAGGATTAAATTATGGTTCCAATGAAGACACTACCAAATTTGTTTTGTTTTCCATCAATGATAAATTAACTTTATCGCAATCATTCATCAAAATCAGAGTGGTGTGCGCTACATATACCGTAGAAAGTTGAAGGAGGTGGGGTTGAGGGGACGTGCCCCCAATAATTTGTAAGGTGAAACCGTGGTAGGCATAGGGTTGGGAACAAGACGCAGTCGAGAAAAAAAAACAGCGAAACAATGGATGGTATTTAATTTCAGAGAACATTTGTAAATTGCCAGTGTTTGGTTTATCCTTTGGACCTAAGAACATGCACAGCGAAGCATGTAATGTAGAGAAGACTTTAAAAACTTGCAAACTACCAGTGCTGGACTCACCCTTTGGAGGTTCTGGTTTGCCCCGTTTGCTCAAAATACTGCAGCACAAGGCGTCCACGCTCACTTGAGTGCGTACATGTAATTCGAAAAAGTCCGGGGAAATTTATTGTGAACAAGTTTTCCAGATCAATTAGATTCACATTTTCAATTTCAAGAAGACTGTGTTCAGGAAGTGCAAAGTTGTATTTCACCAGGGACAGCTCACTGTCAAGAAATAATGGAGTCGTTGGTGGTATTCACTTATATCTTTTATATTTTCCCTGCCTACTTTCTCCTTATTGGACCAGTCACGGAAGGGCACCAATATGACATCATATTGTAAGGGTCCCCTTCTCAGACAGAGGTGGTCGTGCAATTGTTACAGTGCCCCCTATAAATCCGGCATTGTCAAGTATTCCCAGGGGTGAGTAGAAATAATTCAAATTTGGTCGTGAAACGACAGAGTACTTTCATTCGAAGCACATCCACATTAAGCCATGCGGGCTAATTATACAAAAACGCGAAAGTGGTGCGATTATATTAGTTTTGAACAGAGCTATAAAAATGAAACCCTTTGTGTTTTTTATTTTCACTACAAATCGTCGATTGTAGATAGGAGTTGTAAGCAATGAGGTAAAATTTAATGATGATAAACGACTATTGGTGTTGGGCAATTCTAAAATCACGTCTGTAACCGGTGTGCTGTGACGGTTGAAAATGGCAATGACACCGGCACCATATTCACGGGGAGTTGGGGTCTGCTTCGGTTTGTTTGTGCATTGATTGATTACAAAACGTAAAATGAGATATGATATTCGTCCTCCTAAAGAGAAACGAGAACGGGGATGTGGTACACCCACAGTGGTTAGCGTATGAACGATTCCACTGTTTACAATGTATTATTTGTCTCTGAGCCTAGACATCGTTGAAGCACAATTTACTGTTTTAATCGTGTGGAAAACGAAAGTTTATGATACATCGGTGTCTGGACACAGCAACAAATAATTTCAGTGAAATTTTGCACACCATCATCAGACAGTGATCACCACGAGTGCACGAAATACTCATGTTCGGTCTTATAAAAACGCTGTCGCACCTAAAGATGGCGGTAACAATAACCAGCCGAAGCATCGTGCCAATATGCATACGACAGAGGATGGTGTGAATAGACCCAGCGATTTTAGAAGTTATTGCACCACCACCTCATCGGTTCTAGGAAATTATGTACTGTCTTCACCCAGCGACACAGCAAAATTTCAACATAGTCGCAGATCCGAAACTGGCTATTTCCACTTTCGTAGAAATCGTCTCGATATAGGCTTTCATTTTAAACGAATATTCGTTACCGAAAAGAATTTCCTATTTTTTGAAAATTGAAGTTACAAACTCTTAATTACATATGGGAAAGTCACACGTATGTTTGAAATGAAAATCATAGTGAAAACATTTTCTCAGCCTTGCTTTTGCAACAACGTCGGAAAATGGCCCACTGAATGCTATTTTTTCGATTCTAGGTTCTCTTGCCAAAATGCGTTGATTAATAATCGGCAAGTTTTGTGTCTAAGATAAGCAGACAAAAACCATGACAATCAATTCAGGATTTCAAATACTAAATTGGCAAATAAAACATGCAGGCGATAATGGTTGGTTTGTACATGTAAGACAAACTTTGATTATGTATGTCCTTGTTTGAAATAAATAAAGGGCGTATAATTTTTTGGTCATTTCTGTATTATCTTTCCTTTCGAAACCAAAATTGACAAACCTCTATGTAGTATTTGGTGTCGGTATGACGAATTGGCGGAGCATTTGTCTTTGATAACAGTATCGAAAGAGCATCGCTTTCTAATTGGTATATTAATGTCAGAGGAATTAGTATCTACAGAGTATCCTTATCTAATATCTCTCAGTACTGGGAATCGATGACTAACTGGATCCCGCGAAAATTTCGTCGCTCTTCGCAGTGTTTGATCTCTTCAGTGACAAGGGACACTCGTTCAAGACAACGGTTTGAGCGGGGTGTCAGACAGTTTGAATTTGAATAGACACGGCAGGGGGCCATATTCAAGTTGTCTAATTCATAGACCCAATTCACGCGGCGGACATTAAAATCCAAAGCGAGGCTCACTACGATAAACAAAGCGGAAATTTACATTGCGTGAGTTTAATGGCCGGTCTTTGGAGTCCAACCGGAATATTAAATCTTAAAAAATGTGTCAATAACTAACCACAGAGACGTAGAAAAATACAGTTAAAGAACAAGTCAATGCACCAAAGAGTTGTCTGACGAAAGGATATAAGTTTTTTCCGGAAAACTAGGTTCGAAACATGAAAAGTAAACATGACCAAATTGCGGCGATCGTAGTGTTACGGATTAAGTATCATGCTGAATGCAGGGTTACGTTTCCTCTAATAAACTCTTGATAAAAATGCTTTCTACACGAACCAGGTCATCTGGTCGTATTGTTGACGAGTTGAAGATATTCGACAATGGTGGCTCATAGCATTTTGCTGTCATGTGCAGTTAGTCACATCTGGTTTAATTTGTTGACCAAGACTAGGCCTATTAGCTTCAAGCATAGCCTAGATCCTGGTGAGGTAGGCACTACCGGGACTAACAGTTGATTTGTCATTGATCTGAAATAATATTTGATGTTATTAAATATATATTTTGATTACGAAAAAAAACCAGGCTCGCAATTGAAAATAAAAATTATATGACCACCAATTCTGCTTTCTTGGTTTTAATAATTACGTTTATTTCATGTGTTTTATTTTTCAAATATCAATCTCGCCCAAGTTGAATTTTAAAATTAAAACACCTTATTCTTTCGTCCAAAGCATAACCTCGTTTTGGAGCTCAATTTCAGTTAAAGGCGAATGCCACCCGATTTAATTAGTCTTTTTTGCCGTCTTAATCGGTCTATTTCCACATCGCCTCGCATACGGTCGACCTTACCTTGCCAAGAGGTGTTGCGTTAACCTGTGAGGAAGGTGAGAAACGACGCTAGCGACGTCAGTGGTTCATATGCAGAGTGAATGCCGATATGTTGCGGTGTATCGTTCCCGCTTGTCCGAACTAAGCAGCGCCGCGAGGAAAGCGAGTATATCGTTTTGTTTACTTCCTCGAGAGTCCAAAATGCTTAGGAAGTGGCTCATGGTAGTGAAGAATGAAATGTACGCAGTAAGTAGCAAGTATGAGGCCGTGAAACATCTCCGTGTCTGTGGCCTGCAGACGACGTCGACAGTGCCTGACGAATGCCGGCTTACCAAATAACTCCATACGTTCCGTTGTCTGAGCTTGTTCACGGCGCCTCTCTAGTATTTCTTCATAACTGTATTCCTGTTCGAATTGATAGCCTGTAAAACTTAACGATCCACCTGCGAAGTCGGGATTGATGAGCCACTCTAGCTCGTCCTAAGTCGGGATTGCGAGTTGCCATGTTGGCGTTTATTACTGAGCGTTCTTTTTCAAAATGAATTATTCTCAACCTAACCAATACTTATAAAAAACTGAAACAAAGTCTGTCCCATTAGATGCAATTTGTAATGCCTTTGGAGTGTTCGTGAGTGCACGAAATGATTTGAGAAGTCAGCAATGAATAAATCACTGCGTTACCGGCTTTATGTGCAATAAAACTAATTGACGGGACACCGCGAGGCCGTGTGAGCTCATGCTAATTTAGTGTTTGCTGGCAGAAACTGTGTGAAACAACTCGATTTCCACCCTACGACCAGGTGTTAGGGGAATCTTTATTTACAATACTCAAACCATGATTGTCAATGTACAGCTTCTGCCCTGACGGTGCTTTGGCCAAAGCGGAACTGAATTCGCGGCCCCGGCGACGAGCAAGTAGATTTGCAGTTTCGTGGCTAATTCACCAACATAATCACGTGCACATTACTTTGGCTCACTAGTATAGTATTCTCTTGACTGGAAGTTTAGTTTCCACTGAACTTTACCTGGTTTGTTCGTGATGTCTGATCAGTTTCCGAGCCACTGGCCGGGGTAACGAGTCAATCCGGCCGGCCGCGACGCCGGGCCTGATGGGGCTCTAGGCCACTGGCCAGGATAACAAGCGTTTTGTGTTTAGAACTCAGAAAATCACAACTGTCTGTATCTCAAGGAAAAGACTTCGAAATTATCTCCGAACACACAACAAACTCCTGCTACGGACCTGTTATTGGCCTGCCGAACTTGGTAGGCTACGGTGTGTCCAAATACCAATAAATCCATAAGAGCGAAATAAAACAACACGTTTTTGTAAGAACTCGGTGTATTTTTAAGGGTTTTACATCGAAGTTTGGTGATTTATTGGTGCTAAACGATGATTCCAAGCGATAAGCTGACACCAGTAACCCCTGTTGTGAACTGCTGTACAGAATGCGTGTGAAACCGATGACGTAATTGGATAATTTCAACACCTCCGTCTGCCGTCAGGTGTCAGGTAACGCAACCGCACTTGTCGTTATGGAGTAGAAATACTCGATCTAAATTGATACAAATTAGGTTGTTTTTTGGGTGGCATGCTCCTTTAACTGGACAGAACACAGTGGCGCATTTAGAGGGGAGCCAAGGGGGCCATGCCCCCCACCCCTAAAATTCTCCCAGATTCCATTTAGCAGCTCATGAGCTCAAAATCCTGGCTAAAATTCTGCCTTGCCCCAGCCCCCAACTCAAAATCCTGGAACCCCCGTGGAACAAACATAGTTATCATGTTTCTTCATAGATCTCGTTCATATCCGAGGGGAAACGTGCCTGTGCGGCCTTCTGAGAGGGGAACGTTTCGCCGAGTGACGGGTCAGTGAAAAATCTACTGACCTCTCGATCACCATCAATAGCACCCCGCCCTGTTTCAAGCTCTCATAGCTCTGTCTCAAGTAGCATTTTCAGTGGCTGATCTAGGATACCATGAGGGGGTCCCGACATTCTCGGAGCTAGAAGCGGGCAAAGCGCGATTGTATACACTAAGGCGGCCCGGAAGTTACGGGCGCCGAGGATGTATACCTTCTGCTAAGGAAATCTGTCGTTGAACTAAAAAAACCCCTCGTCCGCTACCGATCTCAGCTCGAACTCATTATAGTCAGGCAGTCCTCCCGCTTCACGTTTTGCTGGTTTATTTTGCTGCGGCAGTCAAGGGGGGGGGGCAGGGGCCCGGGCCCCCCCTAAATTCGCCTATGATTTTGTACTTTTTCAAATTGTCACCTCTGTGGTCACAGGTGATTTGAACCGTTGGAGAGAAATTTTCAATCACTACAAGGAATCAGGATTTTTAGGCCTCGTGGCCGGGGACCGGGAATTTTGCGTAATTTTTCAATATTTTTGAGAGGGGAATAGGGCCAATATTTGGCCCCAAAATTGAGGGATTGAGGGACCTGACCTTTTTGTAAAGAAAAATGCATCATGCTTCAACCCATAGTCATGAAAACACAGCCTGGCTGGCCTAAGATTCTCCGGTATGATGGCGGCATCCGAGATGCGACAAATTACGATTCGAAAACAGTTATAAATTTTACACGGACATATTTTACTTCGTCGCTGCGTATGGCAAGGACCCAACGCTTCCGAATCCCAACGTCCTTAAGAATTGTAAAACAGACAGTTGAGTGTCCGTATATTTTCTAGCTGTTCGAGCAACGCGGAGTACAAATTCGCGGATAAGCCATCAGAGCTATCGTAGCGAACCTCGTTTTGGAACGCGCCTCCTGTCTACGTGAATAGGGTCTATATACTCTAGGGCCTTTAAGTCTCCGTTCAACAACGCTAGAGGATGACAAAGTTTTCGCGGGAGCCAGTCAGTCGCGAATCCACGGTAGAAGCAACACCAGACGGCTCTGCATCGTCGTGAAAACTTTTTTCACAATAATTTATAGAATTAATGATTTATAACTTTTTCGCGTCTATTAAGTCACCTGAGTGATGGTGGCCTCCCTCTAATTACTTTTAGGCGTTTAATATTCATAACATGGTGATTCACGAAACTTTCCTGACATAGCACAGACGACTTTCATATTTCTCTTGGCAATTTTCAAAGTTTAATTAGGGTTAGCGACTAGAGAGTATACCAGGTGATATCCAATGTTTAAACTAATAAGGAACGTAGCCCTTGTTATGAATGTGGAATACGCGCCAACTGAGGCAGTCATTCGTCAGCGTGAAATTCTGCACAGCAATAGGAATTCGCACAAAATGTCTGAACTCCATTCAAAGCAATTATGAAAGACATTGTATCAAGTATTGAAGCTTTATTTAAAAGTTGAAGCCTGAGTTCAGAGTTCAGTAGTCATGTTGTTGAGTCGGAAAATAACTTAAGATCAAGACGGATAAGAGAGTCTATTTGGGTTGGAAAAATGTGGCTCAGTTATGGACGATGGGGGGTATACGTTTTCAAAAATTAGGAACTGCCTCATCACCACGCCACCTAGTGTCCAATAACTTCGGAAGATGGCTGCTGATAGGAGCCGAAACTGTCAGGATTTTATACTTTCTAGGATGTGAAAATAAAAAAAATATCAATTAGTACTTTATCAACCTTATGAACTTATTTAGTGACATAATAAAAATGTTCGTTTCCGTGGTCTAAATCATTCGACGGATGTTGGTTTACTTTGACAACTTGTTGTTTCTTTTGGGACTCTCATGTTACGTTTCCGGTGTCGCACACAACACTTGGATGATAGTCTTTGCTTTTGCGAACTTTTAAAAAAAAATTAAGGTTGGCAATTTAATCGAAGTTGGATTGTTTCGTTGAATGTTGAGAACTTGTTTGTCGGAAACTTGAAACGCACTCTTTACCTTGCTTTAGGTGAACAGTGGAGTACAACTGTCTTCTAAATACCCCTATTTCAACGTGCCATTCCCTAATTCCAAACAGTCACCCCTGGCTGAAAAAGGGTCTTTTGAGTCCCGAATATTTTATATAATGGAACCGCTTCATTGAATTTTAAAATTATGTTTTCATAAATCTACATACCAAAAAGTATCTAAATTACCAAACTATTGTTCATGATGAAACTCGTATATTGGTTTGCTCACTCTACCGAGAACTTTACCGATCACGCGAGAACCCGCGATGAAATTTCAAACTGCGTACAGTGTCCGGAAGTCGAATATGCGAAAGTGAGACTTAGGAGCACGAAAAGAATAGTTCCTGGCAGTGTAGGGTGTAGTTCACATGTCAACAGGCAACTGTGGGGATAGCGGGAGTGTGTTTTGTTTTGGAAATGTGGTCGTGACTGTTGCGACTTCCATTTTCTCCTGTGCACGCTTAATGCAGATCAAATGTTCAGGCAAGTATATTTTTCTCTTTTGTGGAGTATTGAAATATTGGAGATACATGATACATAGCAAAATAGATCGGTGTCTCGGTGTACAAATTATAACTCGCACAACGAAAATAAGTCTAAATTCCTACAAATATTTAAATTTTCGCCCATTGGACCTCTCAAAAAGTTGAGCTAACATAGTTTATAGATTCATATCACTTATACATTTTCAGGTGGGCCATCCAAAACATTGATACATAATTGAATGATCGATTGTAAATTATTTTTTCCAACACGCATCCAAAACAGTGAGGTGTATTGGTATACAGGTGGCGTGTTAGTTGTGATACCTTTCACTGTCTGAGGCCAGACTGAATCAGTGTTACCATCAACTACTTCAGGGTCATCAAAAAGCTCAATAAAATTTGATTTATGACACTGCACTAGTGTGGAGAACTAAAGAATTGCCGGCAGGTGGGAATCTGGATACCACTTGGGTGGAAGAGTTCGACAAAGTTGAATTTGTCTGTGCCCCAAATGGTGTGTGTATTTTACGGCGACATCGTGTTTAATGATAGCAGAAATGTAATGTAGTTGTGATGGTAGTGAGCTGGAGGGAGGTCCTACAACTGAAGTCCTGAGCACAAGACAGATAACCCGTAAGAGTTGACAAGTTACCTGAATTGGGACTGGTGCCGGTATTGGGACTGGTGCTGTATTGGGACTGGTGCCGTATTGACACTGGTGCCGTATTGGGACTGGTGCCGCCCGATTAAAGCAACACTGGATTCAACCGGAACGACGTTCAAATTCCTCCAAGGAAGAAACACGCTTGGCAACGAGGCTCCAGCAAATAAAAGAGCCCTCAGATAAAAGTTGAAAAATCAGCATCCGGGGCTCCGCAATGCTGCTAGTCTCAGTAGTCACAGTGCAGCGCCGAGTACTGAGTAGATTATGAAATAGGGTACTCACACAAAACATTAATTGCGTATTGATTAGATGCTACAATTGCAAACTCGTAGCAAAGTTTATGGGTCTAAACTCTGAAAGTCGAACATCATCGACAGAAGTTAAAGAGATACGACGGAGGAAAGCGGTTGGTGAAAAACTTCTAAAAAGCGCGTCTTTGAATTTATTTCGATTCCTATAATAGGCTAAATCAAAGTTGAGAAATTAAAGGAGGTAGTTACCTAAAAAATGCAAGCTTTTTGTTTTGAGGCTCACACTTACATTAAAGGGCTCTGGTGAAGCGGTATCATCCGGAGCACCACCTAGTGCCTAGGGGAACGATCATCATTTCAACAAATGAAGTTCAACTCAGTGCCATACGGCTGTACTAAAAAGTGAGCCACTACGTGTTCGGTGTCCCACTTATGGTAGCAATAACTTACAAGAGTGTCACAAATCTGCCGCCACACTTTCAAAGCATTTAAAAACCGTCAACACGAGAACTACAGCAAGTCGCCAATGAGAAGCTGTCGTAGCAAAACATGATGTCAATGGTTACTCATCACAGCTTCCTTCTCCAACTCTGGTCAGGTACAGACTATCAGAAATATTTTAGCCATAGACTTAATGGCATCAAACCTCGCAACATTTCAGCTTATAAGTGTAAATATAAAGGCATTGTTTAAACCTGCATTTGAGATTTTTTAATTACCAATTAATTACCTTCTAATTCTCCTTTGTACAAGTCAGTACTGCTAAGAATATCTGAAGAAGTGATTTGATACAATAAGAAGACGATGGAGAAGAAGAATGAGGGACGAAGAAGAAGACGAAAGGAAGAAGATAAAAATTGACGATGAAAACCGACGCTTGTTAGGAACTTGAATATGCGTGATATAGGCCTACATAGCCAATGAAAAGGTTGGATTATGATGGCACCTGTCGTGACACGTGACACTATCCACTAATAAAGAACAGATGACACGACACAGTACAAAAAAAATGCGAGTCCAAAACATAGATTGTACTTCTTGGTTGCTTCGACAAGATTATAAAACGGACGGGGTCTCAAACTGATCCACGACGCTGCCCTCGAAAACACTGCATTGTTTTTATAATGCATCTTCGATGATAAAAATGGAGGTCACAACTACCACTTTCTTAACCATAGTAGGATTGAAAACCAATACTTCTCCATATGGTCCCCATGGTGCAGTGCCCAAACCGTGAGTTACTGATGAAGGAGTTTTTGGAACCTGAATCAAGGAAAGCTCCTGAGTAACTTACCTGAGACTTCGAGAACAATTGTATATCAGGAATTCTCTGTTAATGTATTTTGTTATAGGGACACAAACGGTTTTACGACAGAGAAACGCACTTAGGGGTTATTGTTGTATGGATAGACATCTTGGAGTTATACGATTTGACCAGAACTAAAGAGCAACAAAATCCAAAATGTTTTGGGGATTTTATTGTAAATCACCGATCACGCCGTTACCTGCCAGCCATTCGCAGAAATCAAGGGCAGTGACTTTACCAGTTAAACACGTTTAAAAATAAAATGCCACCAAAGGATTGAGCTGCCACCGCTAAGGTTGTGAAATCGATTCTGCGATGGGGGTAATCTTAGAAAACCACTTTTTTCTCCGATATTTTCAATTTATTAGGACTTTCACGTAGTGTTTTTCCGATGTTTTTCAGCAGCATTGGTGATAGCTAAGTTTCCTTCCAAAATGGCACCACTGTGAATACAGCCTTACAAACCATATTTAACCTCATAAAGTCCAAATAAAACACTGTCGTAAATTGGAATGGACGTTTACGAAAAGCTCTGAACCTTTAAGTTCCCTGAATCCCCAGATACTACAGACTGTATTTTCATGGGTGAATTCGAATACCAGCACGAGTGAATTGGACACCATTGACATGTCAATCACGAGTGGAAAAGTGTGATGTCAAGGTTGCAGTGCATAGAACACCATCGTGTTTTTTGTGATCGCGTGCATTTCACTCGTCCATTATGAAGTACACTGATGGATAACGCAAAACATGCACACCTTTCCACGCCAGCTGGATGATATCCAGGACCCTTGTTCCAATCACAATAGCAACGAATTAAGTACCGCAATAGGTGAGAAACAATGAGGACAAGACTGAATGTTCGAACTCGTGAAGGTTTTACATTACAACAAATGAACAATTCCAGGCTTTCGATGGACAAGTATAAGTCAGTAAGTGTGCTGTTTGTGAAATGTTCAATGACTCATATACACGGTTAGAGCATTCACTGATGGGTAACTGATCTCAGTAAGCCTACATCGGACCCAAATCATTTTGAAGAGCCTCAATTCGATCAGCTGTGCAGTTTTTGTTCTAATGGCATCTAATGCTACTAGTAGTAGTACTGATTCACGCTCACCCGGACTAGTTACACCATGTTAGTGTTTTAACATGTAGTTAAAACTGTTAAGGCCCTTTCATTGTAACGTCGACATGGCGATGTTTTGGGGAGTTGCAGTCAGTATGGAGGGTTAACTTCGGTCCTGAATCGAAGTTAACTGTGCCAGTTGACTTCACAGTAGACAAGTAGAGCGTCGATGCTGTGGTGCACGGTAGTATGAATGATCAACTTCGGTTACATCGAAGAAGTTATTGTCAGGGGCCA
>NMRA01001368.1:13512-23743 GCA_002633005.1 Phoronis australis | reverse complement strand
CAGCTCTTCACAAGATCTTGAGGGAATAACTAAATATTTATATGCATACTCTGTTTGGAATTTTTGCTATTTAGTGTGATTAAGGTATTGATGCATGGTTAGATGAACAACAGAGCATAGTCTGTTGATCACTGGCACCTGCAGCAATTCAAAACTGCCAGCCATAGAGGATACTATTTTTGTTCTTAATCTTCAGAAAGCCTAAGTAAGTTTTTGCATTTTTAAAGAATTTATTAAAATGACTTTTTTAGATAACTGTTGTGAAATTGATGATGAGACTTGTTGTTTTTGTGCCACTGTTAAATTGGAGGATATGTGTTCAGCATGTTTCCTTGATGTTATAAGTATTCAGCTTTCAGTAAGTCTTATCACCCCTTGTGGTGGTCCATTTAATATGTGGTTAAACCAGATCATTGGTGGGTGGTGGAGGGGCGTTGTGTTGAGCAGTAAATGTTACAAAAATCCACTAGTGTTTATGTGTTTAACTGGGTTGCCATGTTGGTCTTGATAAGCCAACATGACCGCCAGTGTCCTGGAGTGTCATCGCCATCAGTTCCCCACTGTCCCATCACTCACTCATTAGTGTAATTGGGAATAATTACCTCGCTACTATTAGGAGTGTCTTGATCAATGTCTTGTCATGTCATTCTGGCTCAACATTGGCTTAGAATTTACAGCTTCAAGTTGTGCACAATGCAGAAGTGGCATGTGGAGAATTTCTGCTTACACTGGTGACCCCTCTGATTCCCTAAGCCCCAGACAACTTTTAGGATGCCTATTCAGCACGCCCTTTGTATTGATGTGAATCTGAGCTAATGAGGTGGAAAGGTAATTGCTAGCATTACTGTCTCAACAATGATTGTTGTTAGTACCCCCAATTTGGTTTTCTCTGACATTTGCAGAGTTATAGCCTGCAACTCTGGAGAGTAGTTTTAACTTGGTACATTATAAATACTACAAAATAACTAAAAAGGTTAACTTGTGTTTATCTTCACAAAGGGCCACTTCCCAAGGGAACAATTAGTTTCATATTGCTTTTCTTTATTTATTTTTTAATGCTTCTGCCCACTTGTTTTTTTTACCGGGAAAGGGTTGATAACTTTTTATCTAACTTTTGAACTTGAAGTACCAAAACAGTTGTAGATTTTGATCGCCAGCTCAACTTAATTAGTTAAGTTCAATGTGAGCCCATCCCTAAACTGACCACATTACAGGTACACTGAACATTCCACCTGTCATTAAATTTTAATCTTTATTAGAACTCAAATCATAAAATATGTACAAAAGTACAAATATGGCAATGACCAAACTGAAGATTTGGAATCTCTGGACAATTTCGGTAGCACTGACTATATAACTATTCTAGCTCTTTGTCAGTAATAAAAATGAAAAGTGGGCACAACAACTGTTTCCTGGTCAAATATCTGGTTAAACGAGATAAGAATATTAAAAAATGAATCCATGTGATATTGTTAACTCTGATCAGCGTTTGTATATCCACCGAGTATATCAATACGC
The DNA here is from genome assembly GCA_002633005.1 of Phoronis australis. Lineage (NCBI taxonomy): Eukaryota > Metazoa > Phoronida > Phoronidae > Phoronis > Phoronis australis. The sequence continues at coordinate 22,225 of NMRA01001368.1, read as the reverse complement.
GCGGTAGTTTATCTTCAATCGTACCCAATGGCTGTAGTTTTTAGATTATTATTTCATCGATTTTTAAAAGCTGACAACCGTACTTGGTTGCTTTTTTCCAGCTGATTACCGCCGATTTGTTCGTTTATAACGAAAATTAGTGGTTAATGCATTTTGAAAATTCGTCATTGTGTGCAGTCAGAGATGTTTAATACAGTTTGTGGCCGCACAATTACATTTAATTGGGTCTTGCTCGCATCGGGCAATGCCATCATCACAATTGTACCTGATTCTGGCGCCGCGCTCTCTTTGATCCTGGTACAAACCGCTCAGAAGGACGAGCGGTGAAAATTCCCGCACATCTTTAGAAATGTGTGACTTCCATGTAAGTGTATTATTCACCGTATGGGGCCTTAAGTGTTTGTGTACCCTATACAGTATGTATGATGTCTTACCTGGGTACAGTGTACCCTATCATGTGCTCATGTGGAGAAATTCTTGCTTACACTGGATAGGCCCTGGTTCCCTAAGCCCCTGGTTCCCTAAGCCCCAGACAACTTTTAGGATGGCTATTCAACACCCCCTTCTTATTGATGTAAAATCTTGGCTAATGAAGTGGAAGGTAATAGTTAGCACTACTTTCTCAACAATAGTTGTTGTTATTACACCCAAATTGGTTTTCTCTGGCATTTGCACAGAGTTACAGCCTACAATATGAAGAGAAGTTTTAACTTGGAACATTTTAAATATTACAAAAGACTAAAAGTTGATTTGCGTTGATCTTGACAAAGGACCACTTCGATCCCAACGTTTTAAATATGTTTCATACCTGTTTTTATTACTTTATTTTTAATACTCCTGCCTACTTGTTTTTTTTTCTTACCAGTTAGGGTTGCTATTTTTATTTTGTTTTTAACGGAATTAAGTATCAAAACAACTTAAAAGTCATTTAATTGTGAACCCGTCCCTAACTTTTTCAGATTACAGCTACACCAAAGATGTCACAGCAAACAAAACTACACATCTCATTAGTTCATGTTCAATCTTTACGAGAACTCAAATCGTAAAATATATACAAAAGCTCAAATATGGTGACAGCCAAACTGAGGATTTAGAACCTCTGGACGAATTTCGTTTGCAGTTACTACATAACTAAAATAATTCTAGCTTTTCTTCAGTCATAAAAAAACTAAATCACAGCTCTTACCCACCAACCAACCTCATCTACTGCTTGCACTCTCTCATTGACTACACAGATAGCCATCTTAGTTGTCTTAACAGGTCTTTCATTACAACTACAAGCTAACTATCGAAATTGGTGCATTTTTCCGAATATCAGTTGTCCGCGTTAGTGTATTACTTGAGTAAAGTAGTGTGGCATGGCCTGGACAATAAGCGCTGTTTTAAAAGTTATTGACATCTAATTTAGTCACTGTGTGTTGTTTATAGATATTTCAATATAGTTTAGTTGTATATTAAAAGAATAATTCACGTGCTATTGTTAACTCTGATCAGCGTTTGTAAATCCACCAAGTATATATCAATACGCACAGTCATTTACCTTCAATTGTACCTCTCAGGCTGCTGTGCAGTCATACCTCTCAGGATTCATTGCAGTCATACCTCTTAGGCTGTAGTGGAGACATACCTATCAGGGTTCAGTGCAGTCATACCTCTCAGGCTGTAGTGGATACATATCTCTCAGGCTGCAGTGCAGTCATACCTCTCAGGCTGCTGTGCAGTCATACCTCTCAGGGTTCATCGCATCGCAGTCATACCTCTCAGGGTTCAGTGCAGTCATACCTCTCAGGGTTCAGTGCAGTCATACCTCTCACGGTTCAGTGCAGTCATACCTCTCCGGCTGTAATGGAGACATACCTCTCAGGCTGCAGTGCAGTCATACCTCTCAGGCTGCTGTGCATTCATACCTCTCAGGGTTCATTGCAGTCATACCTCTCAGGCTGCAGTGTAGACATACCTCTCAGGGTTCAGTGCAGTCATACCTCTCAGGGTTCAACTACAACTTGGGTTCTATACCCTTCACATTATTCAAATGACTGATTAACATAAGAGCTACACACAAAAAAGTTATATGTGAACCAGAAACACTTGGTCACTAATAGGTCGAGGCCTAGTGTTTTTGGTTCAGATTGAACCCAAGATCATGGTTCTGTGATGGTCGTTTGTTAACAGTTTTCGGTCTGCGGAGCTATATTACTGGAGCTGCTAGCCACATCAGATCCTCAAACGCTATACAATATAGATATCATCTGTGTTTTTTGTTACAACTCACAGTTCTTGAGTTATTCGAGATGTTTCAATAACTTTTAATTTGTTCATTTTCTGAAACTTGGTATACAGATAGATCTCATCAAACACAGTCTGTGGCATCCATCAGTTTCTTGCCTTGTCTTAGTGTTGTATATATAATTTACCTGCCAGGTAACCTCTTTTAATGCCTATTAAATTTATCGTTTACACTTTTGTTTATGTTATATTGTGGTATTCACTTTAAGTTTGATTGAGATGAAAGTCATACACAACATGTATTTTAGAGCTTGAGGTCATTTGTTTTTGGATGAAATTGCATGAAAGATGACACTCAGTGGTCATTTGAAAGATTCTTCTGTAATCTGTTATGTATATTTATACCACAATATTAGCCTCGAATGGCAGCAACCGTGTAATAACCCATAAAGTTCTAGTATCTCATTAGTGAGTTATCAATTTGGCGGGAAATCGAGGCCGGATTTAAACTCGGGCCTCAAGAGTTTCGAGTTGCTGACTTTACCACTACACCACTCAGCGGCTGACGTCATCGAACGTGAAAATAGAATACTTAAATGAGCACGCGCAACAATCGCATGTTCAGCAAAGGGCATTGCACCGATATTTATACGCTATGAAAAATAAGACGCATAATTTCCATTAAAACGATATTTTAATTCAGTGAACATTTTCTATCGTGTTCCCTCACTTGTAAATCACCGATCTCCAATTTGAATGTGGGTATCGTGTCGTCGGGATCCTTTGACTTGAGCACTATAGTCAGTTACTAGTTGTAACCTACTTTAGCAGACGATATTTTCCCGGTCGAAGCTTAGCATGATAAAATGTGTAGTAACCCATACGAAAAACAGAGTGAGAATCTCACTGGATTCCAGTTAGATTCCAGTTAGATTCTCACTAAATCACCAATTATAGTTAGAAATGCCAGTGAGAACCCAGTGGGAATTGAACAACAGGGGCAGTCAGTGAGAATGAGTGAGAAAATGTTATGTAACAGTGAGAATCCAGTGAGAATTTTGGTCTTAGAAAAATTCTGAGTGAGAATCAGTGAGAATTTCAGACTTAGGAAAAATCTGAGTGAGAATTGAGTGAGAATTTGGACTTGCCAAAATTGGAGTGAGAATTCAGTGAGAATCTAAGATAAACAAACACCCTGATTGGCTGTAACTGTAGAAATTTCAGTTGAACCAGATTTCTGAATTCAAACTAAAATGGCGTCAGGAATGAGCAGTTGGAGAAATAGCTTGAAGATTGTTGATGTTTTTCTCACAAATATTCTGAAATTACTGAACAGTTTGTCTGCAAGTCAACCACAGGTGATCCTGGACTGATTTTGCGTGTTAATAAGCTTAAGGTTAGTACATTTCATACATGTAGTAGAGTGCATGAAGCACCAGTATTAGGCTGATGTCTTCATTCTGTGCATGTTGACAGCTGAGTTTTCAGTATTTTGCTGATTCACCAAAGGCATTATAGTTATTATTTTATGTCTGCTATATTTCACAATTAGCAATTATTAAATTGTATCCTTAGTCAAAGTTCAAGATAAACTCACAAAAATAAGCAGTGTTTTGGTTACCAAAAAGGTTTGATCTCGATTCTATTCAGTCAGTGGCTGAAAAGGCACACAAAATTTTCTAAGTTCAAAATTCTCACCCAGTGAGATTTTCAGTGAGAATTTCATTAACACAAATTCTCACTAATTTGCATAGCATTCCTATTGAGTGAGAATTTCAGTAAGACAAATTCTCACTGAGTGGGAATGCTATGCAAATTAGTTAGATTCTCACTGAATTCTAACTGGAATATCACTGTATTCTCACTAGAGTGAGAATTTTTTTCTCACTAATTTAAATGGCATCTTAATTAGTTAGATTCTCACTGGAATCTAACTGGAATCCAGTGAGATTCTCACTGGCTTTCGGGATTAGAATTTCCTGAAGCTTTTTCATAAGGGAAGCTATAATAGTTGCTAAACCTTAATTTGTAGATTCACTTTATTTCTATTTTGTTTAAATTTTCAATTGGTTTTGTGTATAAACATTATTTGACAAAAATAGCTCGGCTTTTCTTAAAAGGTCACGACCTCCGACCCCGGGCCTCTGACATAGAAAGTAGTTACAAAGCCGAGGCGAGTCGAGAAAGGTAGATCCATTCATTGCAATGTTTCTCGTTCAGTATGTGGTATAAATAGATTATTACATGTTCTCAGTCGTTATCCCCCGTTATCTAGAGCCCTCGTGGATTTTGGAGAATTATCTCACTCGGGGCCAACGTCCCTCAGGCGATAATTCTCCAAAATCCACTCTGGCTCTAGATAACGGGGGACTACGACTTCGCCATGTAATAATTTATATATATCTGGGCAATAGGTATCTTAAAAAGTAGTGTGCAGTTGTTTCCTGCCACACTTACCACTCTCTAGTTACTTGAGGTTTTCTGATGACTTCCTTTTCATTCATTGATTTATCATGTTGTATCTTTGGTGTTCCTAGATGGACATGTTGTATCTTTGGTGTTCCTAGATGGACATGTTGTATCTTTGGTGTTCCTAGATGGACCTTTCTAAAATTTAGTATATGGATGTATCTCGAATGCGATACGAATGTGTTATCCCATTTTTATTAAGTGTATGTCTTAGTTGTTCTTGGCATCATGGGTGTTGGCATTGTTATCAACTGTGTCTTGGTTGTTCTTGGCCTCATGGGTGTTGGCATTGTTATCAACTGTGTCTTGGTTGTTCTTGGCATCATGGGTGTTGGCATTGTTATCAACTGTGTCTTGGTTGCTGTTGGCGTCATAGGTGTTGGCGTCATATTCATTTGATTTTTGCTTTCATCGTGGCCTCAGTTCTTTCATCGTGGCCTCAGTTCTTTCATCGTGGCCTCAGTTCTTTCATCGTGGCCTCAGTTCTTTCATCGTGGCCTCAGTTCTTTCATCGTGGCCTCAGTTCTTTCATCGTGGCCTCAGTTCTTTCATCGTGGCCTCAGTTCTTTCATCGTGGCCTCAGTTCTTTCATCGTGGCCTCAGTTCTTTCATCGTGGCCTCAGTTCTTTCATCGTGGCCTCAGTTCTTTCATCGTGGCCTCAGTTCTTTCATCGTGGCCTCAGTTCTTTCATCGTGGCCTCAGTTCTTTCATCGTGACCTCAGTTTTTTCATCGTGATCTCAATTTTTCATCGTGACCTCAGTTCATTCAATTTTGACAAAAGTTGTTCCTCAGATCACTTTCATTTTTTGCTTCCATTTATTGGTGCTTACCTAGCCTCAACTGCTTAGAATTAAATTTGGTGCTTACATACCTTTTTGATGAAATGTTTTTCTAGTACTGCTCAACAATTACTGTCTGGTGTATTGGCGGCAAGCTGTCCACCATCGAGTGTGGCCTCCAGGCCCAGCAGGAGTGTCTGATGAACACTAGTTTAATTTCCCAAGTAATTAGTATGACATTCTCTGTGCATATAATCTGTCAGCCACTCATGGTGCTAAGGTACAAGCTTTCTAAACAAACTGCAAGCTGACTGTAACCCTAACAATTATTACAATAAGTTTTCTTGAGGGTGAATTTTATGCTTCACATTTTTTGTGAAAGTGTATTGCACAGGTGAGACCAATACAGCAAAATTGACAAAAAGCTGCCTAAGACATCATCAGGTACAATAACATCTTGAGACTGAAGTCATTTCACATAAATAAGCTGTGACATGAACAATACGTATTGACCTCAAAGGAGGTGAATACTTTTAAGATCTGAAAGGAGCATGTTCTAACTATTAATGTTTCATTTTTGATTAAAAGTGTGAAGGCAACAGAGAGGCGAACATCAGTAGAAAGAACAACGTATCAATTTGCACTAATTTGGAAGGTCTTAGAATTTTGGCCTGTTCACATGTTCATGGCTTGTTTAGGATCATACATTTGAAGTATCCTCTTTGTCATGAAGAGCAGTTCTGTAGTCATGTAAAACTGTGTTATCATAAGTTCTGTTGTTTCATTGTATTTTGAAAGATGTTAAATTGTAATATGACCTCGTTTAATGAAAAAAGTAAATATATTTTTTAATCCTAAAATGTGCTGGCCATGTTTGTTTTAGCATTCTATGTAAATATTTCCTTTTCCATTAACGTCATTATCAACCCTGTTGTAATGTTTGCACACTGTTCTTTCATTTGTCTGTTGTTAGACCTTGAGCAAGCCTTTGATCCTGTTAATATGGCCCACTAATTATTGTCCAAGACTTTAATGACATCAATAACAGATGGATGACTACTCACCAAATCTCTGTAATCGTACTTTACTTCTGCTTAATTGGGCCAGCTTGGTTTAATCACATGGCTATTTCTCAGTTAAACAGATGGGTAACTACTGGTTACACGACCAATTACTTTTAAATAAATCATTATTTTGGCCCAAACTGTGACAACTGAGTGGCAGATTTGATTTTCTTCAAAGGCAAGTTGATCATCATGTTGTATGACAATTCTCCGCTTATTTTACACGGCCATAATTTTACAAAATTGTCAATTTTATGTTTCTCAGAGGCTGATTACTTTACTTCACATAATGGAAAATCACCAAAAGTACAATAGTTTATGACATCTACACAGTACAAAACCTATTTGTAACATGAACAAACATTTACAAAGTTGTCTTCTCCGACATTATGTTATTTTTTCCATCTTCTCCCTTACTGAAGAATCTGTGGCTTTAGAACATTAGATTAGGTAGGAAACATTGTTGTTCACTCTATTTGCCAGAACCCTTGTGCACTTATTCAATATTCTAGACAAGCAGTAACTATAGATTTGTGCCACTAGGCACAGTCACTAAATGGTGTAATTACTGCTAATGTAGTTTGATCCCCTCCACAGTTTTGACCAAGACAATACAAAGTTTGCCTGGTTTATCTCTGGAGTCCACTGCTCCATTGTTTTGACATGCTTTTAGTCCACTTATCAAATGACTCATCACAGGCCTGGGAAGTACCACAGTCTTTGTGTTATAGTATTAGAGGCTCATTCTCTTTTCAGTTGGCCAACCCACCCTCTTGTTCACTCTCATGCAAACACTGCCCACTTCAATGATTTCACCCATTACCAACTCATGCACACACTCCTTGGAAATATTTTCATTAAGTTATAATACAAAGTGGTTATGGACAGTAAAATTACAGATAGCATTACAAAAAACTAGACCACACAGCAGTTTCTATTTTCAAGGCTTGTCCAGATATCAATTTAGTCCATTGTGAGTGTTCTGCTGATCTTTTGAACAACATGACAACTGGCAGGCCAATTTATCCACCATTCAGCATCCGCTACCAGAGAGAACCAAAACATAATGCATCCATTTTGGCTAATTTATGTTGTATTTTTGGCTAAAAATGATTCTAATGTAACTGTAAGAGAAATTTCAATTTCAGAAGCGAAATAGTTTAAAAATTCACTAGTTTTAAGGCCCTTCCCATACAGTTAACTTGGTTGCTACATAAGCTGCGACGTTAACTGCGAAGTTAAGCTTCGTTGTTCCCATCAGCTTCAGAGTTAAAGTTCAGCAAAGTTACTGCAAGGGGGCGTAATATGATCTTTGGTCACATGCCTTGCAGGTTTTGACAGTCTTTGCCATCAAAAATGGCAGATGGGAACTATAACATGAACTTCCCAAGGTAACCAACGGTTACCAGCCACGTTGGGCAGATGACAATGTACTAAAAACCGTCATATCTATTGACAATGTACAAGATACTGTGAAGTGAGACTGGGAGCAGGCAATATTACATAAATTCTTTTCTATGCACCAGTGTTGACTATACACTTTCAAACTTGAGTACATCATATCTCTAAATTGTTGGACCCGAGCCCATTTCAATTTTTGGATTGTGAAAAATCACAAAACAACACAATGCATATTGGGAAACGAGGTGAATACGAAAGACCTTGAATCAATGCAATCTCCTGATGGCTTTCTTTCTTTAGTTTTATCTCTTGCAACTTATCAAAATCGTGTACATTAAAGAACACACATTCAATATGTCTGTGTGACATGAATTACGTCTCATGACACAAAAATACAGCGTCTACTCATCATTACTGAAAACATATTTAAAAACACTCTTGATAGATTGAAGTTGCTTGTGTTTTTTCTTTGTACAACCAGTTGATCATTAATAGTTCTATTGTAATACTTAAGATAACCTATGGCTGTCCACAGTCACATCTGACATGTATGTAATGAATACTAATTAACTGCCACACCCGCCACCAGCTGTCACTACCGTCTTATCTTAAGTGTTCTTTAATGGCCAGCCATCTGTAAACATATTCTTGTAACTGTCACTCAATGGTGCATTATGGGACAGGAGTGAGGGGGTGATGAATTGAACACATGTGCAGTTTGTTACTTGGCGGAATTCTTCCGCCAAGTATGTTGCTTTGACAGCAAGTTTTT
>NMRA01001368.1:0-11476 GCA_002633005.1 Phoronis australis | reverse complement strand
GGTTAAGCGCCCCCCTGCGATTTTTAAAGATTTACAGTTAAGCGCCCACCTCTCGGTTAAGCGCCCATCCCCGACTTTTAAAGAATGAAGATATAGCGCCTAGTGCTAAGGAAACGCGCGATTCCCCGACTTTTAGAAAAAGATCGATGATCACAATGAGTGCAACGACGCCGGGACTCCGAGACGGTGGTTTAGCAATCTGAATTACAATACAGGTAACGAGTTATTGTCTTGGGTCATGAACTCACTTCAAAATATAATACTTGAACCTTTTTGTCACTTTATTTTCTTCCCTTGTTTGCAAAGTTTAAGAACGCCACCGGCGTCACAACCTCCGCTTTCAGCGACTTTGTCTGCTGAGTTTCCTTCTGCAGTGCATTAGATAAAACATATATTCGAAAAAATCAGGCCACAACTCATAGAAAGATGTCAAATTCTCAATGTTTTGATGAATATAACTGCCGGGTTATAGAGGATGGAGCGGGGCGACCGAAGAGACAGTACAAGTGCCTTACTGGGTTACCGATTTCGTTGCTGCCTGTCGATTTCTGAATTCAAACATTGGCAATAATGTATGTTTGTGTATGATCTTGAAGTAATAAAAAACGGCTAGTCAAATTTTGTTTTTCGCTTATTGCATCTCAGTCAAACTGGTTAGCAGATTTAACTAATGTCGCTGGCTATTGTTTACTATTTCTTGCGTCAGCCCCCACGTAAGCGTGACTGTGTGAATTATCGTTTCCACATCCCCTTTTTAGCCATCCAGAATAATTTTGTTTATACATTGGCCATTTTCAGACTGAACAAAAATTCTTACCATTCGAGTCTGAAATATCTACGACGTAGACTGCTTGACGATAGTGGGTAGAAGATTCACGCAGCTAGTTACAGGGATGGGCTTAGCATCAAGCCGGGAAATGTGGGAATAGACTTGACATCGCAGTTTTGGGGAACATTGGCAAGGGAGGAATATCGTAAAGAACTGGGTATTTCGTAACAACAGCTTAAAAGTACATATTCACTCCCGTTTTTGTTACTTCGTCGGACTGTCGCTATGTGTGACTGATTTGTAGTGGTGCACGTGCGCAAGTTCCCACACTTTGGAGTGCATGTTACCTTGACACCAACATGTGATTGACAGGTGACTCACATGTAGGCCCTACGTGCGTGCTGAATACCGCCACTATCTTTGGCCATAAAAAAACGAGATGCATATTGAAAGAGGCCGTTATATTACTTGAAGGCATTTCCAAGTCACGATTGTCAGCCGACTGAGACATTGCGCGATAACAGCGCGACCGAACAGTGCCACAGTGCGATATTACAAGTGATGAAAATAGGATAATCTGGACATCTTGCATGAAAAATAAATGTTTTTCCACCACAAAGTTTGGTAAGGTGATCGTTTAGAGTAATGAATTGAAACATTGCTGTTTTCTGACATTTTGTAACATATTTATGCAGTTGCTTGAAATTTTATTCTTGATCGACGACTGGCTCGACCACCCCCGATCCTTGTCTTACTTCTTTGCATAGCATGTCTGGCGCAACGGCAAGAGAGCAGGGCTGTCGAGATAAGACAGCTAGCCACAGAACCATATGCTGAAAATGTCATTGAGTCACGGAGTGTCGACTATAACATCCCAAACACAAAAAACAGCAGCGTTAAGTTTTCAAACTTTTATTACAACCAATTTTAAAACTGCTCTCTGACTCAGAACCACAGGCGTCCTCAGCTTCTGATCGTCCCCAAATGTAGTGTATTGGGGACGATCAGAAGCTGAGGACGCCTGTGCTCAGAACACGACAGCTACATTTTGTACGAGACAGTAACCATAAATTTGATGTCTGACCTCTGCAACACATGAAGCTTGCACACGCGCACTTAAGCAGGGTCACATCTTGAAACGGTTTTAATTCTAGTGGAGGCTGCGTGGTGACTGGTCGTCTGCGCACCGCAGGACGGCACGGGGTTATTACTCAGCAATTTTGTAAATTTAATACTGAATGACTAATCTGAGGGCAAGAGAACCTTTGTTGGGATCATCCGCTGTTATGACGTTTTCACACAGTCATTTGGCGACGTGACGATAAAGCTCTTTGAAAAGGGCTACGCGTTCCTAGTATGATTGTCGTGTCGGGATTTGATCGCCAGGTAAGATTAAGCGCCCAGGGCTGTTGTCTGTCGTAATAAGCGCCCATGTTCGGTTAACCGCCCATCCCCTACTTTAGGTAGATTTTCGATTTAACCGCCCACTGCTCAGTTAACCGCCCTCCCCCGATTTTTTGGATTCGCCAATTTAACCGCCCAGTGCGTTAACCCGAACGATTACAGTAGATATGGCTGTATTGAGTCTTGTTTGAGTTGTTTGAATGTCTCCTGAAAGGACTTACTATGGTGTTGAAGTGAACACGCTTGCTCTGAGTCGTGATAGACTAACATTAACAACAACTTAATAACTGTGGTGTTACACCACTGGATTAAAATAATTGATGAATCTCATCTTTTCAAGAAGCATGTTTCATTATTGTAATTACTTCAATCTTGGTATAAAGGGCTCACTCTCGTGGTGCATTTTGTTTCCTTCTGGTGGTTTGTTACCTAATTGTAGTATTTTGATTTAATTGTGTGTGCTCAGATACTGATATGTGGTTGCATATTGCCATCATCTCTGTCTGGGCGTCCGGGTGTCTGGGCATCCTTTCCGGCATCTGGGCATCCTTTCCAGTGTCTGGGCGTCCGGGTGTCTGGGCGTCCTTTCCAGTGTCTGGGCATCCGAGTGTGTGGCTGTATCTCCTAAACTCCTTGCAGGATTTTATTGAAATTTGGCATGTGTGTTTCTATGTGGCTGACATCAGAGGATGAGTTTCAGACTGACATGAATACCGCTGTGCCCTCCTAGTGGCAATTTTAGTTTTTTATGTTTGCCTCTGTATCTTCGGAGTTCCTTAATAGAGTATCATGAAATTCGGAATATAGAATTTTAATACGAAGGTGATGATGTTATTCCATTTTTCGACGAATTTTATGCCGTCTTGTAGACATTTTTGTTATTTTTGTGTGCCGTTTTCTGCCATAAAGGATCATTATAAAAATTTACAGAAGTGTTGCTGATGAGAAGGCCTCTACTGACATTGACTTTCAGACGGCTCCTGCTACTGTGTCGCCCCCTAGTGGCGATTTTGTTTTTTTTGTGTTTGCAAAGGAATCTCCTTAACCCTTTGAAGGAGTTGTGTGAAATTTGAAAGATGTATTCCTATGGAGCTGTCGACAAATGGTAACAAGTGTCAAACTGATTCAGATACCAATGTGCCCCCTAGTGCTAGTCACAGAATGTTTTTTACATTTGCCTTTGTATCTTCGGATTCCAGTTATGTATTTTCATGAAATTTGGCAAATAAGTTTCGATTAAGGTGACAACAATGCCCTCCGATTTTCGGACAGATTAGATGTTTTCTGCACCACCTGGTGGCCATTTAAAAATGTTCGCGTATGTTTTTGATGTCTGCTTCTCAATCTACTAAACCACTCAAAGGACGATTATGAAAATTGGCAGTTGTGTTCTTGATGTGAAGACCCTGGCTGATGTTGATTTTCGTATGTTTTTGAGTATTCTGGTGCCCCGTGAGGGCAATTTTGCTTTTTTGCATGTAGGACTATATCTCCTTAACCTTTTGAAGTATCTTTGCGAAATTTTGCAGATGGGCTTCTATAGAGATGGCAATAGATAACGATGAGTTTTAGACTAATCGGACGATAGCTTTGCCCCCTGGTGTCAATTGTTTTTTTGCATTTGCCTTTATATCTTAGGAATTCCTTGGCTTATTTTCATGAAATTTGGCAAATGGTTGTGTTTTACAGAGTCGACGCCAACTTCTCAATTCGTATAGGCCGTGTCACACATTCTGTGCCATCTAATGGCCATTTTTATGATTATTAAAATAGTCTAAGAAGTACACCGTTTCCAGCGCTATTGGTGCATTTCAATGCTCCATGTTGCTTTTTTTATTTACTTGTGCTATTTTTTATTAATTTGTGCCATTTTGTATGTATTTCAATTGAGGGAAAACGTTTCTCTCGAAGATTTGTTTCGGATGAAGAGTGTTTTCAAACCAGCTATTCGTGTCTGGACCAGAATAATCTAAACTGGAGAAATTTGTCATTATGTTTTTGAGTTGGTTCACCAGGAGAATAACAGACAAGATCATATTGAAAACTACTTGAAAGTGATGAAGTGTTCATCCCTGTCATCAGATTGCAGTTAAATATTGGTCAACTTTACTCGTTTTTCCTGTTTATCTGGCGTAATTATTGGGTGATCTCCTGTGTCCTCTAGCCCCCCTTAGCATACCCTTCATTAATCTATTTTTTAAATCCATTGTCTGTAATCAACTGAACACTAGCCCTAAAGCTATAACAATCAGTCCAAATACTCTAACACTGGAGACAGGCTTCCTGTTCTGTCTAGAGACTCTTTGTCATTGTTTTGGTTCGCTTAACCTAAAACTGTCATTTTTATTTAATATCAGTGGAGCTTAATTCATCAAGCATAACCTTCTTTGCACTTGGTATAAGATGTCCCACAATGCACTTGTTGTAAGAAGATATCACAATTTGGGCATTTGTCTGAGGCTTGGTATTTATCACTAGACAGGTTAGTTAGCAGTGGTTGGTGGAAAGATAGGATGTGAGTATATTGTTTAGGCTTAAACATGGAGCCATGTTTACTTTAAACCACTGAAACGCCTGCGCCACAATATTTGATGAAACTATGTTTTAACTGATTTAATTATTAATTTTTTGGAAATATGTAATAAGTTTGTTTAAAATGCAATGGTTTATTGTGTTCAGTTTATTCAACTGTGTGTGCACTCAGATGTATAGTAACCATGTTAACGTTGCGTAGACCAAGTTTCTTGGGAGAACGTAAAATCTCTCATGACCTCACATAATCACGTGAGTGTAAAGCAAATGTTTGGCAAGTATGCTCCGGAGGTTTCTGGCCTATTATAACAAAATGGTGGCTACTGAAGTGATGGTTTGATCACGTTGGAACGTTGAACTATAGGAATGAATTGGCTGTTTTCATTCCATAAGTAAAAATTTCTCTCCACAAGTGCTAGCTTATGACTGCGTTGTTTTGCAGAGTACAGCACTGTTACTTTGTCTGGCTACGATGTCATGCATGCAGGAATGCAGCATTGTTATTTTGTGTTGTGGTCTACAGAGTTCAGCATTGTAAATTTGTGTTGTGGTCTACAGAGTGCAGCACTGTTACTTTGTCTGGCTATGATGTCATGTATGTCTGTCAGGAATCAACACCAGAAATTCGGGAACTACCGTTAAGTCATCCCCAAGGTGGCGATCGTTGTGTGAGTAGTTGCCAATCACATACTAGGTCAGAGGTCATTTCCCTGGTTTGTTTTTCACGAACAAATGGACAAAGGAGATAAACAATCTGTTATGAAACCAAACGGTATGCATAAGTGGATTTAGGGGGGTCCAAGGGGGCCCTTCGCGCATGATAAAAACGATGCCGATGTGTCATTTTCAGGGCTACATCCACAAAACAACAAGTGACTGCTTAATGCACCCACATATTTATATGTGGACGCATTATGCCAACATCTGCGTCCGTCTGTCCCTCCGGGTGGCGTCCGTCTGTCGTCCACTCCTCTATCTCCAAAACCGATTGACGTATGCTCATGAAATTTTGCACTTGTGTTTTTTTCATGGATGGGCTGAATGAGTGAACTTTCGGATGGATCCGACTACCGGTGTGTCCCCTAGTGGAAATTTTAGTTTTTTACGTTTACCCCTGTATCTTCAAATGTCTTAAACGTATTTCATGAAATTTGGAATATAGGCATCTATTAGTGAGCCGGCGCTATTCCGGTTTTCAGATGGATTTGACGTAGTTTGCGTCACCTACTGGCCATTTTTACTGTTTTCGCGTTTTTGGCGTCCACCCCTCTATAAACCAAACCGCTTTTAAAGAAGCATGATTGTGAAAATTGGCATGTATGTTCTTACTGTGAAGAAGACGGTTGATGATGATTTTCCAACGACTTCGAGCACTGTGGTGCCTCCTAGTGGCAGTTTTGTTTTTTGTGCCTATGGCTACATCTCCTAAACTGTTTGCAGCATCTTTACTAAATTTAGTAAGTGCATTTGTATAGTGTTGACAATAGACGACGACTTTAGGACAGATCTGACAACTGTTGTGCCACCTAGTGGCAATTTTATTTTTTTACGTTTACCTCTGTATCTTCAAAGTTCCTCAACGTATTTTCATAAAATTTTGAAAACTGACATCTAGTGGTGAGATGACGCTATCCCCCAGTTTTCGGATAGAATCAAGGTACTTGGCGCCACCTAGTGGCTATTTTTGCTGTTTTCGAGTCTGTGTCCCCTAGTGGCAATTTTATTTTATTCTGTTTTGTCCTTTGTTTCTCTGAAGTTCCGTGACGGATTTCTATGAAATTTGGTGTATAGCTTTCTACTAAAGAATCAATCCCGTTCTCGTATGTGCAGCACTATTACTTCTTGTTACGGTCTACAGTGAGAGGACAGTTACTTTGACTATGCTGCCATGCATGCTGGCAAGGAGATCTTTCAATATACAGCATGGGTGGTAAGGGTTAAATGATATTCATAACCTAATTCTCTTAACTCTCACCACCACCCAATTGTACACCCCCAAATATACCTTCTCCCTGAATGAGGGTCTCATTAATGTTGCCCTCTCCTTATTCTTCTGCTAGGGGTCACTCCCTTGTTCTTGTGAAGTATCTACCATATGTCTGACACAATGTTTCAATGATACCATGAGACTTCAATTTACTTAGCTAGTAGTACCTATACTGTTTACTTTAGAAATGTCGAGAATGTCTGTGACATTTTTATTTATGAAATGTTATGGACTCTGTAAATGACAAGTATATATCCAATAGACAAAATATGTGCGACATCTTGTGTTGGAACCGGACAATACTATACCGGTAGTTGTAACTGTATACTATTAGGATCATGTTGGGGGCCTAGAGTATGGATGTGTTATCCATGCCAATCTGTATGTGTCATAATTTCTGCTTTGCTGGTATTTGTAACTGTTGTCTATCTGGAAATAAGAAACTGTAGACAGGTAATCTGTGCAGGCTTGTATGTATGGCAAGTATCATTTTGGAAAAGGTGGGTATGGTGAATTGACTCACACGGCATCAAGTTTATGGACCAATTTGGAGGACCTATGGGCCATGTTAGTTTTTGGTTCTTTTTGGCTTCCAATTTTTTTTTTGATCCCCTTGGCCTTAGTGAGCTAAGCAATTACAGTGCGTCAGTGAAATTATTTTTGCATGATGGGGCAAGGTGTGCTCCTAGAATTATCACTATTATGGTTATTGATTGTTCCTGTATATGCACTGGTTAGTTTCAAAAACAAGGGTGCTGTTATAAGCCAGGCAGGCGTTTACCACACAAGTGGGTGAATTAAAGCCCATAGGCCTGTATCACACACTGATAGGAACAACATGAAGTCACACTATATTCTAGCCAGCTTTGCACTATTCAGCTTATGATTGGTTACAAGTGAGAGGAGAGGTCAATGTTTTGAGTAATCTGCATACTCTATTGATAAATTTGTACACAAGACTCTTGGAGCATCTAATTATCATTCATTCATTACTGAGCAGTGTCAGAAGGACAAACTATTTTTAAGCTGTGCTCAGCTCTGCTGTAAAGGGTAATTGGTTTCTGCCAAAATGAATACTATTTTCAGTTTTATGATGACCTGTCAGCAGAATACACAAACTCAATTACAGATCTATTTAAGTATACACACTAAGCCTGAATCTTGATGTTTTTATTTTGTAAACCACAGTGCTGTCTTCCTATGAATGTACCTTTCTCTTTTGCTAAAATTTACTTTAAAATCAACCCAATCAACTGGAGATTGGTAGAAATTCAGAAATCAATTTCTACAAACTTTCTGCTTTCAGAAAATATATTACTTTTCTGAGCTATAGCTTGGTAATATTTGGGCGAATACTATGAAGTCTTATATGTGTAGTCTTAAAGGCAACTATTGCTCAGTATGAGGCTTCGATTGTAAAGGTCATGTCAAGGTCACGTGAATGCTTGGCATTGATGAAGTAGCTCCCTCCGCTCCTATGTATGTAAGTCTCACAAACCCATGCCCCCCCCGGGAATGTACTGTGAGTAATGATAGTATTGCGAATTGCTTTGATCTATAACAAGTTGTGACATTACTAGTAAAGTATAGATAGTAGTGTTATTATTAGTGTTGATATTAGCAGGAATAATGTGTTGTTATTATTGTTATTGTTATTGTAAAATTACCATAATTACTATATGCATTATAATTATTAGTAGTTTAACTATTGTTATGATAATGTTAATCATAAATAATGTATTTATTATCATTAATACTGTTGTGTTTATTAAACATAGCTGTTTGTTGATGAAATTGCAACAATGAATTTTCAAAAACTATCATAAAACATGACAAATTTTGAAACAATGTTTCAGAATAACATTCATTCTGAGAATTATCATTTCTTTTTTGCCTGAGGTGAGACTGCCATAGCAGGACAAATTGTACTTAGAATTGTTGAAACACAATCCTGATTGCACTGCGCTTAGTCATCTTGGTTAGATGGATTAGGGAGTGTAGAATATATGTTGATCAGTGGGTCCCCTGGTGGGACGTGTGGGTGTGACTGTCACACTACTATGGTTGAACATTAGATCAGTCGTCAGGTCACCCTGGTGTAATACTACACCATGAGTCAACAAGCAAAAGTTTGCCTTTTGTTGTCTAGGCTTTTTGTTGTGATGTCATTGTCCATTAGTAGTGACAGTGATGTGTGAAGGGATGGTTTGACTGTCTGGGTTTATTGTCATTTGGATCACTGATGTGTCATTGTTTGTTGCAGATTGTGTACATGGTGATCTGAGGACATCACAGTTTATGGTAAGTTATTCTTGTGCAGTATGCCCTCAAGCTATGTCCAGATGTCCAAGTGTCCATACCACTCTCCCTCTGCTGACCGGCCACATTAGGAAAGTGTTAAAACAACTGAACACACTTGGCATGCAAAACATGGGAAATTGTTAAAATGATGTCCATGCAATGAATGGTTTTTGGAAAAGGGGAAAATGATGAAAATTAATGGAAATCTTTTGTTTAAATGGTAAAAGTTCTCCATTTTGGGAATCTCAAAACTTTGGGACACCCTAATTTAGCTAAAATAGAATTTTCTTTATTCTGAAGATTGAGACATGGGTGATTTTAGCGTCATCATGGGACTGTACTCAGTATTAGCAGTGAAAGTGAAAAGTGCAGTTCAGGAAATTGTCAAAATTAGCAGCAATACTTTTATGTGTCCCCATAGTTTGTAACAATAAGGTGAATGAAAGTTTTTCGTTGATTGCAGTTCTTGAATTTGTAAAATTTGGTACAAGTATTGATCCAGAGCAAAATAATTTAGTACGTTTTCTATTTTCCAAACTAGAGAATTTTGCATTAATAATATTCAGAGTCGCGCTAATTGTGGGATACCATCAACATTAACATCGCTGCACTCTGTCCCCAGTACTGCTATGGCTGGACCAGTTGAGCATGTATATTTTGAATTACTATGTACAAACCCTCAGCAGTGACCTCTCAAGGTCGCCATGTGCTGCTGTCTCTCCTCACATCACTTGCCCTTCATACGACCTTGCTCCTGGACCAACTTGGATCTGGACATAACCTGGTGATTAAATACGAAACAATGCGTATGGTAATTGTTTATTTTGCTCAAATATAATTGTTAATATTGCACAAATATAATTGCTAATGTTACCAATTTTTCCTTTTTCAAAGACTGATTACTTCACAGTAAGTAATGTAATATTTAGCAGAAGCTGTTTGGGGACGTCACCAGCACAGTACAAAACATGCTAATGTTATACTTAACTTGTTTATTCTTTATTTTTTTTGAGAAATTTAGCTAAATAGAATTTCACTTGTCAGTCATATTGTGTGGTAAATAAGTGAAGCATACTGTAATTGTACTAATGGAGAGAAAGCGATCAACACACTTTTGACTGAAGTGTTGTTTTTAAGTGAATAACTAGAAGCGTTTGGTGTTAACTGATTATTATTGAAGTACTTGAGTGCATTCAAGGATTATCTCAAATAAAGCTAGCCAAGTTGTTATGACTTTCATCTATATAGCCCTACAGGCCTGCATTATTAAAGGCGTATAGTCTCATTAAATTGCGAATATGCAAATGAAATACTAATTTATAACCAACCCCGGGTCGTCCAGTGTGCCAGACACCATCATTAGTTATTATTACAGTCTCGCAAAGTCTCGTTTTGCGAGACTATGCAAGGTCTCGTTTTGCACCCATACCTGTATCTCCTAAGCCCTCTGCAGGATCTTTATTAAATTTAGCACGTGTATTTATATGAAGTTAACAAGAGAAGAAGACGACTTTTAAACAGAACCGACGAACACTGTGCCCCTCTAGTGGCAATTTCATTTTTTTTTTGTTTTCCTCTGTTTCTCTGAAGTTCCTCGATATATTTTAAGGAAAGTTGGTAAATGGCTTTCTTTTAAAGAAACTACATTTTCTGGTTTTCAGACGGATTCGATGTATTTTGCACCATCTAGTGGCCATTTCAATGATACAAACAAAACCCCCTAAAACTACACCATATGCGATGCATTTGTGGGCGCATTTCAACGCTCCGCGTTGCTCTTGTTAATATGTGTTTATTTCACTATCAAATAACAATTGCATAGTATTCGGAATTACTAGGTTTTTTATATATTCACACTTGTTTTAAGTGTATTAGATGTGGTGCAACAAACTGTTTCTTTTTCTGATTATACTTGTACACACAGTTCTCAAGGGGAAGACACTAGGTGGCGCTTGCTACAACTTTAAATATTCAAGGTTTTAATGAGACATAGCATCTTTAATGTGAACCTTTGAACGCCAGTGCTGACACCTCGTTGTGACTTACACCATAGTAGTGTTCATCATGCTATAAGTCAACATGTCACAAAGTTGAATTTAATTTTTAATCAACTGAGGACTAAAAAAGAACAACAACTGTCTTTTTTGCCTTGTTTCTGTTACAACAGAGCTTGTGTTTGTGTATAAAGGTTCAAATGGACAACAATTGTACTGTGATCCTGTATTGTCTGATTTGTATTTCTGAATTAAAATATATTTGCCATGGTTTAGTGGTTGTGACTGGTGTTTTCAAATATTTTGCTCAAATTTACACCGATTGCCTTCCCAATTTTGTGTAAAATTTGATGAAACTGTGAATTTGAATTCACTGTCTCCTTATTGGAGAATGATGATATGTCACTTAACTAGTCAGCCTCAACTCAGAATGACTAATTTATAGTCTCTGATGGTTTTGAATGTCACATGAAGTCTGTCACCAATCTA
>NMRA01001367.1:10895-23785 GCA_002633005.1 Phoronis australis | reverse complement strand
TATCAGAAAATCTCAAATAACTCGAAAAGTAGACGTCCTAGCGAAAAATGAAAAACATCTTCTGAAAGCCCGTTCACAATTCTATCTAAACAGATGGTATCGCCTAATTCGGTAAATTTTTCGAAACAAATGAAATTTTGGGTTTTTTTTAAGAAATTTAAAGTCTAATAACTCGAAAACGGTAAGTCTGAGAAAAAAGTTGTTACAGGTCATTTGAACGATTATACTTTAAAAAATCTACATGCAAAAAATCACGTCTTTTTCTCTTCCCGTTTAAAATCGCGCTCCAGACGACTGAAAATGGGTCAACATGCGCCATATCCGCCATCTTGAATGCAACTTCCGGTTTTTTGGCTTTGTATAATATCATGTTACAACAAACTAATACCTGTAAAAATTCGAAGGAATTGGTCTGATAATGCGCCCTCTAGATGAGAAAACGTTTTTAAGCCAAAATCGAGGTGCGCATGCGCGATCGCCGATATTTCCGCCATCTTTAGCCGGAAGTAAACAATTTCCGGTATACCTGTAGCAAGCTTCCGGTCCATTTACTGTGCCGATTCTTAGCCTTCTACGTAAAAAATTGTAGCCTCCAGAAGCATTTGAACCTTTAAATGGAAACAAAATGGCCGCCACAGCCGCCATCTTGGATCCGATTTTGACGAAAAACAATAGGCTTCCAGGACTTTTGGAAGTACGTGTTATGTGTAAATTTCGTGATGATCAGACGAAGGTATACTTGTAGCAAGCTTCCGGTCCATTTACTGTGCCGATTCTTAGCTTTCTACGTAAAAAATTGTAGCCTCCAGATGCATTTGAACCTTTAAATCTTTATGAACTTTTGTTATTGTTTTTTACTCGCTATTTTTCAAGATTTTACTTTGTAACACACGTATTGTAGTACTTACATTGAATGAGTTAATCGATTTTCTGATTGATTTTTAGAGTCAAAACGACAAGGAAAACCCTCAAGTTGGGTGATGAGTCACATGTTTTGGAGATGAGCGGATTTGGTGGCGATCATGAAAGCTTTGACAGTGACGATGGACCAATAATAGTATACGAGCCAATCGTATCCATGGATACAGTCTCAAAAAATAAGGAAGATGTTCATTTGAAGATAAAGTCAAGGTCGACGAAAGCATCTGCATTGTGCACTGGTATGGCATCAAGCCAGTAACTACCAAGTCATCTTTTGTTGGTGTTAGCCCAACTGATAATGTTAGAATATGGGGCAAACGCTCTAAGGCCCATGTCTAAATTCCAAGGCCATTTTGTGTGTAGCCAGTGCAATAAGTTTATGGTGGTCTCGACCTGTTGGATGCTCTGTCAGCAAAGTACAACTACGACATCACACTCGGATGGTGGTATATGTACCTTTTTTGGTACATTATACCTTTGTTGTGGTCAATCTTTGGTTTATGTACCAAAAATGTGCTCTTCAAAGCCCGAAGGTGGGCTTGCTTAGCTGAGAACTTTCCAGGCCCATATTGCGACATCACTTTGCAAAGCTCCCAAGTGAGTCTGGCCATTAAAACATGCACCAGCAAAGATGCCAAAACAACAGTTGTTCGGGTGACGTTAACTACAATGGTGTGGATTGTTTACCTATAAAAATGCTAAAGGAGATCATTGCAAGTACTGTGTTGACGGAATACCGGATGTGTGTGCGAGGAGCACTTCATTTCACAAAAAACTGCTTCTGTCTGTATCATATTTAGTTTTTACAACTAAATTGTATGGTGTTTAGATGCAACAGTGAGAATCAGTG
This sequence comes from Phoronis australis, assembly GCA_002633005.1. NCBI lineage: Eukaryota > Metazoa > Phoronida > Phoronidae > Phoronis > Phoronis australis. Next base: position 22,014 of record NMRA01001367.1, on the reverse strand, counting down.
GCACATAGAGGTTATGGAAGAGTTCTCTGTACACACTGTGTTGACTTTATTACAGGTTGTATGCGAATTACTAAACTTTACTAGTACCTGATTTTACGAGTATAATAAACTTATCTGAAATTGAGCAGATTGAAAGTTGGTAGAGTTTTTGCTGGTAATTAGAGTAATTGTTATGTCAGAAGTGTTTCATCTCGTTTTGTAGTGATTTTCATATATAAATATCTTGATAAATATTGGAGATTTGCTTCTGTCAGCTCCCACTGTTGCAAAATTGCAACATTGCACAAAACGAGGTCATTGAGTGCAATTTTCCTTTAGGGTTTTTTCATCATGTAGTGACTTAACTTCAAGTGTTTTTGAGTTCAAACTATTTTTTAAGTACATTTTGAACATCTGGGCCTTCTGGGGAACCGTTTTTGTCTTAAAATTGAGGGGCCAATGCACAACGGCTAATATCTTTGCCGTTTTTAACATAGAGTGAGCGATTTGAGGCCAATGAAGGTGATGATTTTCAATTGTCTTTGTCAAAACTTCACGGCTGCCTCTATGCACAGGCGTCCTCATCTTCTATAAAATATTATATAGTGTTTTAGGGCGATCAGAAGTTGAGGACGCCTATGCCTCTGTTTGCAGTTGAATCTGAATTCGAAAACAAAGGGTCCTGCGTCCGCGATCTTAGATCCGCTCATGACAAAAACAATAGATTTCTATTTTTTTGGGAGTACAGGTTGTGAGATAATTTCGTGGTAATTTGACGAAATATGCCACCTGTGTACCTAACACTACAAAATTAATAAGGAGCTATGATGATATTTGTAAACTTAAACAGTAAATCGTGTCAAGAATAATTCGTCGGCCGAGTAATTACCAAAACATGAATCACGAAGACTGTACTCCTTCTATAGAATTACCAGATTGCAATTTTAAGTGATGTTGCCTGGTTTGAGGCACCTTTTTCACGAAGAAGTGTTGTCTGAGGACGTCACGCCATCTATCAACTCGGAGGACCGACACTTGCCGATATTAACTGTAAAGACCTGATATGATGATGAATTTGATGATAACATTCATGTTGTGAATTAAGATATCAGATATGAGTAAGAAATATGTTATAGTTTTGTTCTATAGTATACAATAGTTCAGCAAACTGAGTCAACAGAGGGAGACATTTATCAGTATATCTGAAATTATCTTAAAGTAGACGTTTTCCAGAATATGAAAAACGTTTTCTGAAATCTGTTTTGAAAACTTTATCTAACGATTCGTAAAATTTTCAAAAAATTTAAAATATTGTATTTTTAAGATTTAAAGTAAAAGAACGGTAAGTGATTGTTACTGGTTATTTGTAAGAGTGTACCCAGTAAAACACATGCAGAAATTCATATCATTTGCTTTTCCCGTCCAAAATAGTACCCCAGCACGACTGGTAATGGATAAAATTGCGCCAGATCCGCTGCTTGGAAGCAACCTCATTTACAGCAGCAATTACTAATCTTAGTTATATTAAACTAACATAAGTTAAATTTCGAAGCAGTCAACAAAGCAATAGCGTTATCAGGAAATTCCAAAAAAATTCGAAAAATTTACGTTGTAGCCACCATGATTTGTTTCCATGACGATAAACAATAGGCTTGTAGTTGTTTTGGTACTCCAACTTATGTGTATGTTTTGTGGGGATCGGTCCAAAGTTGCTTCTTGTTCGATAGATATTGCTTCACGAAAGTCTATTAGTGATATCATTTAATTATTTGTCGCGTACATACTAAATATCAAGTTATTTTATGGTTATTAAAATAGCGTGTTTGTCGTCATGTTGTGTACAATGTGCCGGTCATTATCCCTCAACCCAGCAATAGGGGGCGATACCGTGTATTGCAGCAGGAATTTACAGAGACAGTGTACCTATAAATAGGATCAACATTTAAAGAGTGGTGATCAAACCTTTAATTTGTTGTAGTAACGAAGTTGTTCTGGGACATGTCTCCTGCAGGAATATGGTGCTGCGTTATTACCCGAATACTTTTACACGTTATTCAGCGCTATTTTTTGTTTCATATTACCCGTAGTTGTACCGTGGGTTATACGCATATTCGCGAAATGGATCATCAGGACTAGTTTTATTACGAAGCGTATTAGATTTGAATTGGAGGTAGAATTCTATGCTTGATGTCATTCTATTTGTGCACATTTGTTTCAAATAACATTGTTATATTAGCCTTGGATATCTAGTCTGTTCTTATATTCTTTTTAGCCCGGTGATTTTGTGTGCTGGCACATCACGGTGCCGTGGTTTCAAACAGTTCTCGGCACTAGTGCAGAAGTGGTGTTGTCTAATTTACGGCTACTACACCGACTAATTTTAATTATATTATGTTGACTTACGTAGTTCAGTTCTTGTAAGTTGAATACTGACCAGGGTAGTCCAAACGATTTGGAAGATAGTTAACCAGTGTATTTCAACGGGAATAAACTTTATTATAATTTAGTGACGAGGATTATTCCAAATGCACAGTATAGGCTTATATCTGTTAAACGTGATGCAGCTATTTGTTTTGTTTCACAATTTTGCAAAGGTCAATTTTTTTATGGAAAAAGCTTGAAATGTATTTTTGTAGTACATAGAATACTTTTAGTGGTTACATTCCTTCACAACGCTTTCGTTCAGAATAGGTGGCGCTGTGTCGGGGTAGTTAACCGTCGGCTGTTTTATACATGTTGTCCTTCGTTCCACTGCAGCTTTATTAAATACTATTAGACCTAATTCATGCGGTGGACATTAAAATCCAAATCATGGTCCACTGCCATAAACAAAGTGGTAGTTGACATCGCGTGCGTTTAATGGCCGGTCTTTCGAATCCGTCCTGGTTATTAAATGTTAAGTATGTGTCGATTATTAACCACGGAGACGTAGTAGAATACATTAGGACAAGACAAGCACGAAATAGTTGTCTGACCAAAGGGTGCAATTTTTTATAGGAAAATTAAGTTCGTATCATGAAAAGTAAATATGACCAAACTGCGGTGATCGTAATGTTACGGATTCGGTATTATGCTGATTGTAAGGTTAAATTGTTAATAAAAATGTTCTCTACACAAGCCATGTTCGATTGTGGTGGCTCATGGCGCATTTTGTTGTCGCGTGCATTTAGTCACACCTTGTTTAATTTGATAATCATGAATAATAACACAAACATAGCTTTGGTCTGGTGTAAGGACTACCGGGACTAATCGTTGTAATTGTTCTGTTAGACTAATTGGTGTTATACTGCAATATTAGCCTCGAAATGGTCAATACAACCGTCATAACCCATATAGTTATCGCACTTGTGTAATAACATTGTGGCGGGAACCGAGGCTGGTTTCGAATAGGGCCGCAAGAGTTTCGGGTCGTCGTCTTTATCACAGCACCATTCAGTATGTGGTATAAATAGAATATTACATGTTCTCAGTCGTTATCCCCCTTCAGCCCCTTGGGCGTTACATTTCCAAAATCCACTCGGGCTCTAAAATACTGGGGATAACGACTTCGCCATGTTATAATCTATATTTATGAAATACACGTTTTATTAAAATTAAAAATCAGGTTCGTCATTGTATATAATTGTTGTTTAATTTTTTTTATATTTGGAAAAAACGAGCACAGCCCCTGAAATCGCTTTCGCATTATTTCCAGTTTCCTATTCACTCCCTTTCACACATTCATAAGTAATTATTTGACCAACTCTGCTTTCTTGGTTTTAATAATTCTTACCTCTATTTCATGTGTTACGGGTAATTCAAATATCACTTTTGACTAAGTTGTATTTTATGAATGTAACACTTTATTCGTTTGTCTAAAGCATAATTTCGTTTTAGACCTCAATTTCAGTTATTTAGACAGAGCAAGCGTAGTTATCATGTTTTTTCAGTGTCCTCGTTCATCCGAGGGAATAGATGCCTGTGGCTTCTCAGTGGTGTATTTTTTGCCGATTGTGGGGGTTATCCTAGGCTTCCCGATTATCATCAATAATATTCCCGCTCTGTTGCATGTTAGGCTCTGTCTCAAGTTGCAATTTGTGTAAGCATAGTTATCATGTGTTCGCACGGCTTCCATAGTTCGGGTGTGGTGCCTGCGCTTTCTGGTTGGAAGGGTCATTTTTTCGTCGAGTGTGGGGTAAAATCCAGCTCTCGGTCATCAATAACATCCCCGCTTTGCTGCATACTAGGCTCTGTCTCAAGTAGCCAAACTACCACTTTAGATAGAGTTTTGAACGGGCTTTCATTCTTTATTGTAGTTGATTGTATGCTCTCAATTTGATTTCTTCGCTAGTCACATGGATGATATCGTGTTCGTCGTCTTTTCGATTAATTCCGCCAAGTGTCGCTCCTCCGAGCGCTCTCGTTCACCTGTGTTGTTACAGGAGATTTGAACTTCGGGGAGAACTTTACAATTACTAAAAGGCTATTTTTAGGCCCTGGGGGGGCGGGGGATTTCGGGGATATTTGTATTTTTGTGGGGGTAATAGGGCCGAAATTCGAATTCAGAATTGAGGGTCTTGTCATTTGTGTAAAGAAGAATGCATCATTTTCAACCTCTAGTTACGAAAACAGCCTTGCTGGCCCAAGATACTTCGCCCGTTGTTATGATGCTCGGCAACCGAGATGCGTCAAAATATGGTTTAACTTTTCGAAAACATTTAAAAATTTTACACGAACACATTTTCCTTCGTCGCGGGCTATGGCAACGACCCTACGCTTTGGAAGCTCATTGTCCTTTGAGATTGTAAAACAAACAGTGTGTGTCCGTATTTTTTCTAAACGTTCGAGCAACGCTGAATATTTTATATAAAATCTTTGACCATAAGCCAAGAGCTATCGTAGAGAGCCTCGTTTTGGAATGCGCCTCTTGTCGGTCTGTATTAGGTCTATAAGCGAATTCGTAGAGTGACTCGCACAGTTTTTCACACATGTTCAACGTAGTCCGTGTATTTTAATTATTGCTGCCATCAGTAGCTATTTGTCGTGTTTGTACGCTGTGTTACCTCATAAGAGCCAACTATGACTTCTCATACATACATTCCTTTATTGCGTCACCGTTGTTTAGTATTACAATTTTCAACGTTACAAAGCTCGAGTCAAACTAATTGATGGTGCAGAAACAAAAGTAATGTTGTTTACAAAATAGATTGTAGTGTCTGTATTAGTCCCCATATTTATGTGTGTAGTATCTTTAATTCCTACTAGATTAATTTCTAATTGTTAATAACTCATTTATTAATAAGTTTGTTTTCGTAGACATTTAATCACGTAAGTTAGAAACCAACAAATTCTTTAGTAATCTATTTATCTTAAGTATAGTTTGGTTTTCTTGTTGTTTCGAAACGGTTTATGAGTAAGACATTAACTTTGGAAATCGTTGATATTTTATTTTATTACTGTCGATGCATGAGTGATATTAAAAGTTTTTAACCCTATAATATAATGTATATGTACATTTTCATGATGAAATCAGATTTTGAAATTGTGTGTTCATCATATGTAAGTTTGTTAGAGTGTTCATTCTAGGATTTTGAAAGATGGGACCAGTGGGCCCCAGTCAAGGTAAAAGGGGGTTATTGTTGGTTTATGAGTACTGCAGCAAATATGATTTATTGACACCATTAATCTTTTATTTTGGTCCTTGTATTCCGAGTAAGGCTGTAAACAATCCAACAAATTCTTGCCCCAAGGCTTGTGTAGTTGTATTCGTTGATTGCGCTACAGGCTATACTTTTCATTTTCATTTTCATCAGTTATGTTTGTGCTTGCTTTGAGGTAAAACATAATTTTTCCGGACTTGCGTTTGTTTGACATTTGTGTATGTTATAACGTACCTGCTGTCTTTGCCATGATGTACAGTCTACAGAGATATTTATATCTAGATTTCTTAAGTAACAATTAATCTAATTTCAAAGAATGGTGGTAAGTTCAACTTCTTAAGAGCATCACAAACTAGGTACATAATCAAAACAATTGTTCCATGTAAAATAAGAATCATTGAAAGAAGTGTGAGAGATTTGATGACAAGATAAACAAGCAGAATTGGCTGTCGAAAGATATGACGATGCGGACTAGTTCCTGAGTTGTGCATCAAAGAATGTGTCCATTCATACATGTAGTGACATTTTCTGTGGTTTAAAAATGAAAATAAACATGATAAAGGTCTGTCACACTTTTTACAACATCACGTGAAAAATGGGGTGAAGGCAATGAACAGGTTCGGATATCTTTTCCATGTAATCCGTTTGTTTTTCTTAATGGATCATTGTCTGATTTTATGTGGCGACTCTTGTATTGACTAGCCCATAGTGTAATTCCCAGTTTGTAGCATATAAATGTTTCTCGCAGATGCAAGCCCGTGTCATTCTGCTCGTGCTGTAGTTTACCTTGTCAAATATTCCATGTACAGTTGTCTTTTCAGTCAGGTCCAAAAGTTTATCACATGTTTTGAAAGTTATTTTTATTGTGTACTCTTCCGTCGGCAAAACATCATGTTAATATACTGATTTAAATCAAACTGATAGTAGGAAGATTTGAAAACAATTTAAGGATTTTCGAGCACCCATGTAAAAACTTGTTTCAGGGTGGTACTTGAGAAATGTTATGACGCACCCGGCGAACTTCATCAGGTTAGAATTTACAGGCGTTATACTTGATTTACTACGCCCATTGCGCGCTTGCGCGTTCAGGTGTGAACACTTGGGTGATAATCTTTATTAGGACTATTATTCCATTAAGGGTAATATTCATGTTGTTTTATTGAGAGATATTGCGTTTAGTTTTTTTAGTGCCTGATTATATTATAACTCAGGTGCAGTTTTGCATTGTCGGGCCTTCCCTCTGGTAAATACCGTTTCTACCTGTTTTTCAATGGACTTGCACAACTTCGTTACAATATGGAAAATAGATATTATTAATGCCATAGTCCTTTGTCTTTGCTTGATGGAATTTTCCTCTCAGTGTCTTGTGCATGATTCCAAGGGTAATAGTGTCAATTGTTTCAATCACTATGCGCTCCCTTTGTGGGTTTATATTATACAAAGATAAAACCCGTGGTGGTTCGTAGACAAAAAATACTTGTGTGCAGTATGATGTATTTAAAGTTTCTGATGTGATAGTATAAAAATCTAACATACAGCATGCAAGTGTACCTATACAACTTATCAGAATGTGCGCCAAATATAATACTAACCAATGGGTAGATTAGCTAAGGCTGGGATGATTTGTTAATATATGTCAAGAGGTAGCAATTAATAACCTTAAACTGAACATATACAGGAAATACCTAAGCTAAATATATGTCAAGAGGTAACAATTAATAACTTGAACTGTATATGTACAGGACGTACCTAAGCTAAATAAACCATGAAAACCTGTCACAAACATATTCCAATTCCCTTTGCTAGGAGCCTTCCAGTAAAATATCAATAATAGCAATGCAGTTTATTCCTTCGGTGGATGTTTCCAATCCAATGGCCCCGTCCCACTCAAGTGTTGGGAATCTAAATATGTAGTCAGTCCATTTATGAGCATGTATAACATAAGCAACAATTCTCAATTTTATTAAGTGATATTACAATTTCAAAAAATACACAGGAAGACACATTATACTATTTAGGGCGGAGTTCGTGGTGTAATTTAATATGCATTCCATAATGATGTCTTATTATATTTAAAAATCCAGTGCATGTGATTTCCAAAAGAGGTTTTGTTTTATTTTGAATTTTTTGCAATGTACATTTAAGTTTGGCTTGGCCTTGTGATTAACTTTGGTTGTTAATATATGTTAAGAAGGTGATTGGTTCAGTTTCTAATTTTTTTTTTCTATGTGATACAATTCCTTTGAGTTCCATAATCATCTGTCGTGTATTAGTTTGTTAGGGGCTTCATAGGTTGATATGGGGGTTATTAATTTTGAGAGGAGGCAGTGTGGCCTGGTTGATAAGTGCCCGCTTTCTTAACTCGAGGTCGTGGGTTCAAGTCCCACCAGGTCACACTGCTAAACCCTTGAGCCAGGTTTCTAGCTCCTCAGCTCGGTTTTAACCATATATTAATAAAGTATAAAAATATTTCCAGGTGATCAGTGCAATGGGCTCACATGCGAGGCCTGCGCACGTCTGGTACAACGTGTATCAGACCGCCTGCAATTATTTTTTATATTAATATTAATTTTGACATTTTAACATCTAACTCATTCTTTTTCTTCTTATCCGTTTTATACCATGATGGAAAATACATGACTTAATTTGGAGATAAGTATATTATTGCGTAATGTAATGTTCCGCATGGCTCGTTTTTGGTTAGACGCCCTAACATTAACGAGTTTCTTTAACGTGATAGTTTGTAATCGGAATAATGATGACGTTGTTATTGTTGTAGGAATGCCACTAAGTTCTGTGTAGTATCATTTTAATTGCTGTTGCATTATCTCCAATGTCAACTTATCATCTAAGTTCATACTACACCGCAGCGTCGACGTTCCATATGTATAGTGCGAAGTTGACTGTCGTTGTTAAATTTCGATTCAGGACCGAAGTTAACGTTGACCTAAACACCCCAAAATATATTTCAATGGCAGGACCTCGTAAATCAGTTATGGAGTCCTTATGTTACTGGTAGATATGTAAAGTGGATTTTAGTTCTTGCGAGCATTGGGAGAACAATTTTGTTTCATTTAAAGTGTCTTTGTATCTGAATCATCACGATATAAACCGCTCTTTGAGCAAGCTTTTGAGATTATTTTGAGCATTAAATGCTATCAGAAGTAATTAAGTTTTGACTTGTGTTCACGATATGTAATCAGCAATGTTTCACATTGTGCAGAAACACATTGCCACAGCCAATATGATAAGGGACTGTGTCATCGTAATTATATTTCCCGGGCTCTATCAGTAGTTGATAATGTTATGCAACAAGGTTAGAGCACGTGTTTCTAGTTAAGTCATAATTTGAAAATTAGAGGGTGAAATGGCAGGTTAATTTATCCAGTGATACCTATGTAGTTTTGTTATTATCCTTAGATAAATGCTTATTTGTCAATTGCTTGGAATTGGTTGTCAAATCTATTACTTTAAGTTATGGATAATTATACAAAAAGAGGACACTTAAATTTTAATGTATATTTAATTGTTGTACAGAATAACAAGATTGTTGTTTAGAACATAGTTGTATAACGGTTCGATTGTTGCACTATATAATTTTAAAAGCTTGATAGGGCATAATGATATTGTATGAGCTAATATTGTTGGCTATTTATCTTTTTGTAATAGAACAGTCAGATACTGATGGAGGGTTTATTTCAGTGGGAGTACCGCAATGTACAGACATACAGCTGTGTATATGTCTGAGCAGGGCGATTTGGGTTCTCCCGACTTTTTCTTTGTCACAGACTGCCTCTGTAACATGACAAACGTATTTGAAATTTCTTATGTCTCTACAAACACTATTGGAAACCGTTATTACGAGGACTAATCTTAGGTTCCATTTGGCTGTCTATGCACATGATTTATTGCTCGCCATTTTCTGTTTGAAAGCTAGTTGACTATCTTTACCCCGCGGGGTCGACACATGATCTCAACTCATAAGATTTAGTAATTTACAAGGTGTGCATCATTCCAGTTTTTAATTATGTTACTTCAGTTTTTGGGCAATTTTAATGTGATTTGTTTATATTGCGTCTAGGAGGTTAGTAAAAACTATACTGTCACCAAGTTTGGAAATAATTACCTATTCTCCATAGGGTGATTATAGTATGTAGGGTATTGGTGTTTTCACGCATTAGTGATTACAATATTTGGCTACTGTTTCTGAGATACAAGATTGTAGTGTTTGCTTTCCAATGGCTAGGTCCTTAATGAACGTTCATGTGTTTTATTTGTTTTCTTGCAATTTTAGTTTCCTTTTTGGCAATAAGTATCCCGCTAAACGTTTTAGTACAGAACTCAAGGTTCTACCCCAAGACTTGAACCAAAGTTAATGGTCGATCGCTCAGGTGTTTTGTGCAATGGGCCCAACCATGAGGCCTGCGCACGTCTGATGCACCGTAAATGACATCAGGCCACCTGCACTGTTTTTTTTAATGGTCGATCTGCCAAAAAAGTGTTAATTCAAATTTTCCTAACCTGTTTTTATAACGATTGGTTAAAATGTAATACGTTTTTAAGTGTAAAGTTTGTCTATGTATTTTTAACATTGAATTCATTTGCCTTTCCGTATCCCCTGTGTTTGTTCCTCCCAGTAATAGTCAGGTTTTATTCTTTTCGAGTGGTTTACAAAAAAAAAGTGGTATCACCAGACTTCTAAGTTCTGGTTCAATTTTCAAGTACTGCAAATACAAACGTCTATTTGTCATATACAGATGTTGGGGCACCAAAATTAAACTTGACGATTGGTGGATATAATTTGAAAGAACGGAGATATGACCAAATTTGGCAAGTACATGTATGTTTAACTTATCTTTCTATCTTGTATTCGGTTGAGTTTAATTTTGGGTAAAATTATTTTTTTCTTTTAATATTGTTTTGATTTCTTTATCGTCTGGTAGCTAGATTTAGCACTAACGTACTTAACGTTAAATTATTTCGTCCTTCTTAAAATACCTAAATACTTTGTGTGCGTTTATTGTTATTTTATGTTGTCTGATTCAGTTTATTGGAACCCTCTTCAAAATGGAATAATCGAGTAAGAGCCGTTCTTACACTATATAAATGAAAGCGCTCTGAGGAGCGAAACTTGGCGAAATTAACTAAAAAGATGACGATAAAGATGATGACGAAGATGACGAATATGACGACGATGGTGGCGAGGATGAACAAAAGAAGTAACGAGAGCGCTCGGAGGAGCGACACTTGGCGGAACTAATCGAAAAGACGACGATGAGGGAGACGACGACAATCAAGACGATCACGGCGGCAATTATGAATAAGACGATAACACGATAACATTCATGTGACTAGCGAAGAAATCAAATAGAGAGCAGACAATCAACTACAATAAAGAACAATAGATGGCCCAGCATGACGGACGAGTCATGTCTGTTCCCACATTCTAAAATAGGTGGCGCTATGTGACAGTCTGCAAAGCAAAGTTATGTTTACAATAA
>NMRA01001366.1:0-13875 GCA_002633005.1 Phoronis australis | reverse complement strand
CGGGGGGGGGGGGTTGATACACGCCCCGAACGACGCAATCCTCCGCCGGAAACATCAGTTCCGCTAACAGCGTCCCTTTGGCCAGGGTCTGTACCTGGAACAGGAGCCGACTCAGCCAACGCGTCCCTGGTAACCTCCGGCTCAGCCTCAGCCACAACACCATCATTTACTATGGGTAACAAATGATCAATGTGGCGACGCACCACACGTTGGTCATCTGATTGCAACTGGTAAGAGACTGGACCAGACCGATTCACAACAGTAGCCTCTAACCAGTCATCACCACTGGCGAAATGTTTTGCCAACACTCGATCACCCACGTTGAAAACACGATCACGCGATCCTTGGTCATGTGACAGTTTCTGCGCAAACTGTTTACTCGCGACGTTAATGCCTGGTCTCATGTTATCCAAACGATACAAGATCTCGCAAGGCGGTTCACCAGTGGTACTATGCGGAGTCAACCGGTACCACATCAACATTTTGTTTAGTCTAGTGTTCAAAGTTCTGCCTTTGATCTTCTTCAACCCGTCTTTCACAATCTGTTTGCTCGCTCGCATAGACCATTAGACGCCAGATGGTATGGTGCGACTAATATCTGTTTCACTATATTACTCCTCAGAAAATCTGCAAACTCCACACTAGTAAAGCATAATCCATTGTCACTCACTATCATACGGGGTACACCGTGATCAGCAAATGACCGCCGCAGACTCTCAATGGTCGCGGCCGACGACGATGAATGGTTGAAGTGCACGTCAATCCATTTTGATTTCGCATCAATGACCACTAATAACATCTTTCCCTCTATCGGGCCTGCGTAATCAATGTGTAAGCGTTCCCAGGGTTCACCAGGTTCTGTCCACGGGTGCAAAGGAGCTTCTGGCGGCGATTTACGACACTGGCGGCACTCGGAACAACCGCGCACCATACTTTCAATCTCCTTGTGTAGAATGGGCCACCAAACATAAGTTCTGGCCAGGGCTTTCATTCGTGAAATGCCCAAATGAGCTTCATGCAGCTCATTTAAAACACGAGAGCGGAGCGATGGGGGTATCACCACACGACATCCCCGCAACAAACAATTATCCTCAATACTCAGTTCATTGCAACGATAGTTGTACGGACGGAATTTGTCGTCGGATATGTTGTCTGGCCACCCAAATTTTACAAAATGCAACACTTTCGACAACGCTGGATCCCTTGCAGTTAAGCGTTTCACTTCGTGTACATTGGCCGACGTATTTCCCAGTTGACCCTTCAACCAATTTATGTGGCCTGGAATTTCAGAATTCTTCGGAATGTCGCTGACGGTCAAACGACTGAGGCCGTCAGCATTTGCTAATTTCTCACCCGGTATATATTTGATGGTATACTTGTACGCTGACAGAATCAGAGACCAGCGCTTTAACCTGTCAGATGCCATCTGTGGTATAGCTTTAAAAAAATGCTAAAAATGCTTAGCAATGGTTTGTGGTCCGACTCGATTGAAAACTCCTGTCCATACAAGAACTGATTGAAATGTTTGAGTCCAAATACTATCGCAGACCCTTCTTTATCTGAATGTAGTTCTTCTCGGCTGTCGTTAAAGTATGCGACGCAAATGCAATTGGGCGTTCCGAGCCATCGCTGAACGTGTGCGAAATAACAGCACCAAGGCCATATGGCGAAGCATCGCATGCCAACACTAAAGGTTTGGACGGATCAAAATGAGTCAACACAGTCTCTGATGACAACATAACTTTAGACTCGCGGAAAGCACGATCTTCGTCCTGTGACCAAGTTTACGCTACGTTTTTACGTAGTAGCCTATACAACGGTGCCAATCGGGTGGATGCGTTCCGTATGTATTTACCATGGTAGTTCACCATACCCAGGTACGCTCGGAGCTCAGTAACGCTTCTCGGTACGGGGGGCATCACGAATCGCACGAATTTTCTCATCCGTCAGATGTAGTCCATCCCTATCTATTCTATGCCCCAAGTATACAATTTCATCTTGCAAGAAATTGCATTTATCCTTGTTTAAACGCAAACCAGCGTCTGATAGTTTATGCAGCACAGTTCTTAAATTTTCGAAGTGTTCCTGTCTGTTTTTGAACGTGACCACAATGTCACCTAAATACACCACTACTCCAGGTATACCTTGTAACAATGTATCAATGGCGCGCTGCCAAATCTTCGGGCTCGAGTGTACCCCAAAAGCAAGACCGTTGTATTGATACAACCCACGGTGGGTATTAAGTACTAGTCCACGAGAGCACCAGCCATGAGCGGCAAGGTGGGGGTCAGCCGATTTTCACCAACTTTGGCACATAGGTAGTCCTATGGGATCTATAAACAGCGGTAAAATATTTCCTCAAAATATTGCGTTTTTCTAAAGTTATAGGCTCAAACACATTTTACGGCTTCGCAGCCATGTTTTCACGTTATAAAAACTGTCCAGTTTTAACTGTTCATATTTTTCCTTGAATGAAAGCTATCGATTTATTATTCACTTGGCATTNCAGCATTCACAATATAACACCCAGTACAGGTCCAACTATCAGCTGGAGGCTTGAACTTTGACATGAGGTCATCCACAAGCTTACTTTCAGCAGCGACTACTGTGGTTGTGTCTGGCACAGGCTCTGATGGTTTCGTGGGTGACACTTGTTTAGCCTTCTCAACCATTTTATCTACCTGTAAACAATGAGGCAAAGGTTACGATAAATGGATAATGTACACCAGAGTATCTTGTTGAAAACATTAACAGAGCACTGAAGCAAGAATTTCCAATTCCTTTCCAGACCTCTGGTGTGCTGTTATTGACAAAGCTTTTCATTTACTAGCTCACACAATTCGGTCAACGTGTGTACTACACTTTTGTCTAAATTTTAAAGACGAACCGTTTTTCTATGTTTCATTACAAGGCACGTTTTCCAAAACTGGATGATGACAGCTATTTGGAACTTACACAATGCCTTAAACAACACACAGGGACAAATGATTAAACACCTATAAAATTACAACTTGGGAATTTATATGTACCTGAAACATTTTTGGACTGACCAGATCATTGTCTGCGAATGACACACTTATAAATACAGGTCACGATATTGTGAGTAACTGGGTGGAAATGCAATTTCATTCGAAATTTTAAGACTAAATACATTTGTTAAGTCTTTGAGTGACCACCTTTAAAAGAAGACTCCAGCATTACCTCAGTCTTGAACTGTTTTGCTTGGTCCATGGTCTTGAAGCGAATGCAAAACTTTTCTGGTCTGGGTTCGTCCTCGGCAAAGTCCATGGAGTACCATATCNGCAATTTCAGATATGATGTTGTGAAGTTTGCCAAATTTGGCTATATTTTGAGAATCCTAGAAAACCATCAGGCTAAAGATTTGAGATTAAAGTTTAAATTTCAAGTTCTAACCAAAGTTTGTAGCTCAATTGTACCTGTCATCAAGCAGAACATGGATTACAAGCTCAAGAACTTATTTCGAAACCTTGACTTACCACAAATAATTTAAAAGTAAACCTGTTTGCAACTGCTAATAAGCGATGCCAACTCTTCCCACCCTAGTCCCTTAATTTACCTGCTCCTGTAGTGGGTGTAGTCTTTGAGTCAGCTGGTGTAGAGCCTGGCTTCACAGTCTCACATGCTGGACAGCATGTCACTTCCTCTCTATTGACAATATAACATCCATTACAGGTCCAGCTATTGGCTGGAGGCTTGAACTTTGCCATGAAGTTATCCACTGGCTTACTCTCAGCAGCTGCTACAGTGAAAGAACAGAAATGATGCTTTGAATAGAGAAATTAGAATTACTCTCAAGCATTCTTCAGGAGCTTATTTTGAGAAAATTTTCGTCTGGGCTTTGACCAACAGAATAACTTCAGGGAAAATTGTGTTACCTTTGTTTAATAAGAATTTTCACTAGCAAAACTAACACCGAAACTGTTCTTAGCAAGGACCGAAATTTAGCTGACTATTAACCATGTTTAAGATCTGATGTTTGGTCAAAATGACAAAAATATATTAACATGTCAGATGTCACTATTTACAAAACATTTACAGTCTGTTGGTCAGACATAGTTAATCAAATTTGAAGAGTGCCTGTACAACACTCAAAAGGTGGACACCTCCATAGGTGGCACATGTTCAAAACTGAGCAAACTGAGAAAATGGATACTACGGGTAATACCAAATGAAAAACTACTGGAAATGACACCAAGTTAAACTAATGGTACCAGACAATATCTCTAAACCCAAATACCTAATTGCAGACAATACCACAATGCCAAAACAGCGACCCCCCAGAAGACGGCAAAATACACACCAACCCCTGGAAGCCCCCTGAGGCAGCTAAACAACCAAATTTGCTGCTTTATGGCAGTTTTGAGCAGATACTACTTCCCCAGCAGTACCTTCTCTAGTAAACTGAATTCTCCCCCATTACCATGGCTCCCCTGTTGTAAACAGACGTCCATTTGACATTTATCACTCATCACACCCCATTCCACTTACCTGCCTCAGGAGCAGCAGGAGTAGAGCCTGGCTTCACTGTGTTACATGCAGGACACTGAGCCACTTCAGCAGCATTCACAATATAACACCCAGTACAGGTCCAACTATCAGCTGGAGGCTTGAACTTTGACATGAGGTCATCCACAAGCTTACTTTCAGCAGCGACTACTGTGGTTGTGTCTGGCACAGGCTCTGATGGTTTCGTGGGTGACACTTGTTTAGCCTTCTCAACCATTTTATCTACCTGTAAACAATGAGGCAAAGGTTACGATAAATGGATAATGTACACCAGAGTATCTTGTTGAAAACATTAACAGAGCACTGAAGCAAGAATTTCCAATTCCTTTCCAGACCTCTGGTGTGCTGTTATTGACAAAGCTTTTCATTTACTAGCTCACACAATTCGGTCAACGTGTGTACTACACTTTTGTCTAAATTTTAAAGACGAACCGTTTTTCTATGTTTCATTACAAGGCACGTTTTCCAAAACTGGATGATGACAGCTATTTGGAACTTACACAATGCCTTAAACAACACACAGGGACAAATGATTAAACACCTATAAAATTACAACTTGGGAATTTATATGTACCTGAAACATTTTTGGACTGACCAGATCATTGTCTGCGAATGACACACTTATAAATACAGGTCACGATATTGTGAGTAACTGGGTGGAAATGCAATTTCATTCGAAATTTTAAGACTAAATACATTTGTTAAGTCTTTGAGTGACCACCTTTAAAAGAAGACTCCAGCATTACCTCAGTCTTGAACTGTTTTGCTTGGTCCATGGTCTTGAAGCGAATGCAAAACTTTTCTGGTCTGGGTTCGTCCTCGGCAAAGTCCATGGAGTACCATATCCACGTCACTCCTGGCTGACTTCCCTCCACCAGATTCAACTCTGCCGTGATGGAACTGTTCAAACAGAGCTTAAGAATCTGGTCTCTTCTCATCAGCAGCCGAGCCCGGCCAGTGGTCTCATTTAGTAAAACCTTGACCTGACCGAGGCCTCGCTCTTTCCATTCCTTATCATCCCAGCGGTAGAGCTTGGCACGTGATTCAAATAGGACGATTTCATCCTCTTCGCCACTCTTCACTTCCATTGTGTCAGGCAGAGGAATGATGGGCTCAAAGTGGGGACCTGACCAACAAATGGTGATTATGAGATTATTGAATATTAAACATGGTTATGTCACTTAATAGTTTATTAATTAGTATATGTAAGCTTGTAACCCATTATATATAAATCAATGGATTGATCTCCACATCAGTTACGTAACAGTTAGGTAATATAAGATATAAGCATAAACATCACTTTAATATAATTGATTACATTTTCCAAGAATTTCAATGACAAAAAAATGCTCTGAGAAGCGTCTAAGCCTTACAACATTTAGCAACAGTGACCTCCCTGTTATCAGCAAAAACAAAATATTTCTCAATGTGCCCCTAAATACATGTAATCCAATTAACAGGCTCAAGTCAGGCCTGCTGACATGAGATAATACAGTGCTTTTTTACAATACAGTGTTACCGCCAGAACATAATGGCCCAATAGACAAAGCCAACTCTAACAAAAGACTAGCTGTGAATAAGTTGTATCAACTTTACTGCCAATTCATTGCTCACTGTACCTAATACTGAAAGCAAATGTTCTAGCATACTAACCATGATGGCCCATCTCAATGATAAGTTGGTGATATAAGAATCTAAAACATCTTGCCTATTTGAGTGCCACGGTGTAACAAATGAGATTGTGCGAGTATATCCGAGGCTCCCACTTAGTGTGACTATTATGTTGGCACACATATGTAATTCAATGGCAAGTCCAGCTTTAATTGTTTTGAAACTTAGCATTTGGTCAGAAAGGGTAATTCAAATTCTGTAATAAGTTCACACTTGCAGCTTAACAAAACAACAAGACGGGTAATACAGAACCCATACGTGGTATTTTTGGCACGCTACCAAATTTGTTGTATTTTAACAATGTTTACTGTTGCAGACTACCGGGCCTACAAAAGCACATGTGGTAGTCCCTTTAAGATCTAGCATACACCAGGACAGTATTCATGAAACTCTTGGGACTATTTTTCACAGCTTTCAACCAAATTCAACGAAACTGCTACAAGGTTAACTTTATGCTTCTTCATACTATACCTTCATTACTGGTGTCGTACTCTTGATCTGAGCAAGGTGTTTTGGGTGTCTTTGGACCAGCCTCTAGGTGGACAATGGAGTTAGCATCAAATAGTGGCGGCAGTCTACCCTTGGTGAAGCTACTCGGTGTTGATGTTTCTGTTGGAGGGGTGTCGGCCACAGAGTTCAGAAACTTGAAAGTAGTTGTACCATCATTGACCTTAAATTTGATAATTATTACAATTTTAAGAACAGTATTACCAAATCTAATTCCTTTTGAACTAAGACCACTGGACAGCGAGTTACGTTTTTGTCACTTATTAGAACAACATGCCTGAAAGCCATTAATCTGACATAAAAAATTTCATCTCACCAATGACGTCAGCCAGAATCTGTCTTTGATATTGAAAAAATTTGCAGAAAAAAAGCAGTTAATGATTTTGTGACCAAGACTTCGCAATCCTCAAACACCTACCTTGTTAGGGGACACTAGCTTTTTGCTGTTGACGGGTGTATTCATTACAACATTTGGGGGCATGGAACTGGATTCATTGGTGTTAAAGAAAAATCCTGGCAGCAGTGGCTGCACCGGCACAGGGGCGTTGAATACGGGGCGTACTGATGAGTTAGTGAGAAAGCCGGGCTGGAGGAGGGGGCGAGTAGTCGCTGGCTGGCTCTGAGGGGAGTAGGAAATGGTGGCAGCACCCTCATTCTAGAACAAACAGGGATGAGTCTCAATACTTGATGAACAGAAAACCTTGAGAACATTCTTCAACCACAAATGACAAAAAAATGATTTTAATGCTTATATCAAACAAAGACACATATGTTACATAACTACTAATACACAAGGAGTAAACAACACCAAAACCATCACCTGTTGACTAAAGGTTCTTTTACCATTAGAGAGATTGCAAGCCTCGTGTGTATAGCTCTGAACATGACCACTAGAAGGAGTCACTTGTTGCTGCTCAGACTTTTCCTGACTTACCGTGGTTGTACTCCCATAGGGCCACTGTTGCACTAGTTGTGCATCAGGCAGATGATGGTGGGGGTAGTCATCGTCCTCCTCATCATCATAAGCATATAAATCGTCTTCATAGTCGTGACCTCCAGCGTAGTCATCAGCAACGGACCTTGTGCCAGCCCCTGTGGGATCACTGGCCGACGCCTGCACAGGCTTGGTGGCGATCAGAGGCGACGGGGGGAGGAAGGAGGCTTGAGTGGATGGAGGCTGAGTTAGCTGCTGTGTTAGGTGGGGCATGCTGGCCTGTATTGGGAGATGGTGGCCTGAAGGAAGGGTGGGGAATAAAAATATAGTTTCGACTCAACAAATTACCTGAAATCTTCCTTATGTTTTACAATTTTTAAAGTTCATGTGGAGTACAGATTAATTGCGATTAAGTCCAAATCTGCGCTACATCGTACCCCACAACACAAGAAAAATCTCTTGGTGAACACACATGTTGTTGTCACGTGACGTTTGTTTTGAAGTTCGTCTGCGTATGAGAGTGAGGGCGTAAGCGGGTCATCAACGACAGACTTTTTTGTTACAAAAGGCAGAATATTGTGCAAGAAAATGGCATTTACTAGGTTGTTTTTCACTTAAACGGCTGCAACGTGCAAGGTGAGTGCCGGTTAACTCACAGATTTTGTGTGCACAGGCTGATGGTTGTTAGCTCTACCATGGAGTGAAACGTTAATAGTCCAAGGCTCGATCTACATGCTGGGGACGAGGTGACGAGGTGAACTACGCGGCCTGTGTGAAAGTTCTGGGTCTAACGGAGACACTGACGCAGTGGTCATCCAGCTCGCTGTATCAAGACTAAAGTCAAAATCCAAATTGTTCGTTTTATCATGTCCCTGTCAAAAATATAACAGCACGCTAAAGTTTCTTAATGTTCGTACTTCAGGAACATAACAATGACGTGTTTTGTACACATACGCGCACGCTGCAGATCACATCTCGGAAATTTCCAATTAGACGGATGACAATGAATGAGCACAATGAAATTATTCAACGTCGTTTTACAGCTTGTAAGATTCATAATATACGTATTTTGAATATTGCAATGCATGTGTTCCAAAATCTAAATAACTTGGGTCCTATATATATTTGTATTCGTGGGCGCCGAATGAAAGTAATTGTGAGTGTTGCTGTGTTGCAAAATCTCATCCAGGGCCGATTTGAAAAATTCAAACTTGTATTCATATTTCTTTTCGCTCCTCTTTTCAACTATTACAGTAAAAACTACGTAAAACTCTCTCCATAAAAACTACAGTCTGCTACGCTAGATTGTAATCAGCTGATCATATACGCATGAGCGAAGCCAATTATCCTCGCTCGTGACTCGATGAATAGAACAGCTTGGCGGGATCCCTTTGATCGTGAGCCGAGCGCGACACAGCCAAGGTGGATAAATACGGACTAGTTCAATCTGCCAAACCCCACCTTTTACCCTCATAGCCGGGGTTTAGGCTAATCTTATTTAGTGGGAATGTTTATAGCAAGCTATAACAGAAGTTAAGACAATCTATTCTGTCCAAATGGACGCACTGGGTTTGACTGTGTTCATACGCATTCGGTAATAGTGTGCAACCACCATACGTTTCCTTTGAAGGCTGGGAGATAATTGGCCTGCTTGTTATCATACGGGACAAAAGATTGTAAAGAGTCAAAGTATTAAAGTTTTCTCACAAATCAGCTAAAAACTCATTTGATCACTGCTGAACAAAGTATGCCTAGTTAAGTGACAACTAGGCATTTGATTTTTGACTTCATACCAATTTTATGCATTTTCATTTTTTCATCAAAATCATAAAGTCCTATTTTATGGTAACCCCCGTGCAAAAGTGGAAATTTTTAAAAACAATTCCTAAAAGAGTTTTGTTGAACAGTGCATAAAGAATGGTATATGAAAGTTTCATATGAATCTAATCAGCAATTTCAGATATGATGTTGTGAATTTTGCCAAATTTGGCTATATTTTGAGAATCCTAGAAAACCACCAAGCTAAAGATTTGAAATTAAAGTTGAAATTTTAAGTTCTGACCAAAGTTTGTAGCTCAATTGTACCTGTCATCAAGCAGAACATGGATTACAAGCTGAAGCACTTATTTCGAAACCTTGACTTACCACAAATAATTTAAAAGTAAACCTGTTTGCAACTGCTAATAAGCGATGCCAACTCTTCCCTCTTTAGTCCCTTAATTTACCTGCTCCTGTAGTGGGTGTAGTCTTTGAGTCAGCTGGTGTAGAGCCTGGCTTCACAGTCTCACATGCTGGACAGCGTGTCACTTCCTCTCTATTAACAATATAACATCCATTACAGGTCCAGCTATTGGCTGGAGGCTTGAACTTTGCCATGAAGTCATCCACTGGTTTACTCTCAGCAGCTGCTACAGTGAAAGGACAGAAATGATGCTTTGAATAGAGAAATTAGAATTACTCTCAAGCATTCTTCAGGGGCTTATTTTGTGAAAATTTTTGTCTCGGCTTTGACCAACAGAATAACTTTAGGAAAAATTGTGTTACCTTAATAAGAATTTTCACTACCAAAACTAACACCAAAACTGTTCTTAGCAAAGACGGCAGATGGAGGTGTTGAAATTATCCAGTGACATCATTGGTTTCACACGCAGCCTGTTCAGCAGTTCACAACATGGGTTACTGATGTGAGCTTATCGCTCGAATTCGTTGTTTAACACCAATAAATCATCAAACTTTGATGTAGACCCCTTAAAAAATACACCGAGTTCTTATAAAAACGTGTTGTTTTATTTTGCTGTTACGGATTTATTGGTATTTGGACACACCATAATCTACAAAGTTCCGCAGGCTAATTTATCAAGGTACGCAGCAGGAGTTTGGGGTCTGTTCGGATATAAACTCATAAAATTCTTCTGTGAAATACAAACAGGATCTAGAACCTAGATCTGTGTTGTTTAGACTTGTGATTTTTTGAGTTCTAAACACCCAAAACGCTTGTTATCCCGCCCAGTGGCTCGGAACCCGATCAGGCCTGTCGCGGCCGCCGGAACTGGCACGAACATAAACCAGCTTGAGTTGGAAACTAAACCTCCAGTCACGAAAAGACTATAATATAGTGAGCCAAAAAATAGTGTGCCCATAATTATTGATGTGAATTAGCCACGAAAATCTACTAGCCTACTTGTTGAGAGCTGCGAAGTCGGGTTCCCCTTCCACAGACCGTCTGGGCAAAGGCTATACAGTAACAATGATTTGAATAATGTTTTTCTAAATAAAGGTTCCCCTAACATGTGACCATAGCATATGAAATCGAGTAATTGTTTCACAACAGCTTTCTGTCAGCAAACATTGAATTAGCATGCGCTCACACGGCCTCGGTGCCTAGTCAATTACCTTTATTGCCAGCATCAAAAGCCGGTAACACAGTAGTTTAGTCATTGCTGTCTTCTCAACATTTGCACTCACGAACACTTCAAGACATTACAAATTGTATCTAATGAGACAGACTTTGTTTCAGTTTGATATAAGCATTGGTTAGGATGAGAATAATTCATTTTGAAACACAGCGCGGAATTATAAACGTCTACATGGCAACTTGCCCGGTGCCAATCCCGACTTAGTTAAGAGCTCATCCGACGAAGAATCAACATAAACACACTTCACTTGAAAACGGCTGCAGCTTGGTCAGACCTCTGATCACTATGGTATCATGTTTAAGTCATTCAGCATTCACTTGTATTATGATTCAGCTTTGAAGAATGAGCTCATTTCTATCATTTTCAGTTTTGCGTGTGACACGTTTATGGCAGCTTGAGAGAGACCTTGGCCCAATACTAACAGTTACACATATTTTAAAATAGTAATTGATTTGTACTGCATCAATGAAAAAATTGCAAACATGGAGTTCCATACTGCCTGAGTTAGTCATTTTTCAAAAAGTAGTTAATTAATGACTTTATGATGCGACAAACGTGAGCAGCGTGAATAGATTTCAGCCGTAGGCCTGCGTGAGAATCTGCCTATTTTCTTGTTGGTTGCGTTACCGCTCTGCACTATTTTGACTGAGCATGAACTTGGGAGTTCTTTAATGAATACTGCCAGTCAGTCATTTTTTCATTAGCAGCGACTTTAGATAAAAAGTTGTTAACTTCTCTATCTACGACAAACGGGAGCTGTGTGGTCAGATTTCAGCAGTACGAAAGATTGGTAGCCTATTTTTCAGTAGTTATTGCGTTATCGGCGGCAAGAAATTTTAGAGCGCGATCATGTGAGTTCTTGAATAAATACTACATGCACTGCAGGACTGTTCTGAAACCCCCTCGACCCGCAACTTCCACGACCCCCTCGACAAACGAAACCATCGACCCACCACTTACATTACCCAAAGCCAGGTTTGGCATCGTCAGGTTATTGGCTCACGTATCTTCGGCTTCGCTGGGTCTGTACAGCCGTACAAGCCGTCACAACCAACAGTGTAGAGCCACCCATTTCAAATGCACCATAAAAAGGCATACATAATAGTAATCACAAACTGTTTTTCAGTTTGGCGAATCAGAGCGTGACTACAGCTGGCTCACGCAAGCTGCCATGCGCTGTGTCTACACAAGACCTGCTGTGAGGAGCCAGAGAGTATACTAATGTGTTCGTCCACCGTCGTGTTATGCAACAAAACTCAAACTTCAATTTATCAAGACATGGACCGTGCAGCACTGAATTAAGTGGAGGACTATAGTCCCATGGGCCGTCCACGCAAGATTATTTTTCAAAAAGGGTAAAATACATTAAACGTCTTGAATGACAGTTCCATACCTGACACTGAATAATTACAATGAAGAGATAGAATCAGTGACAATGAAGCATGAATCATGATGAAAAATGCCCAACCTTCAAGTGAGAGTTAAACTGATTTTATCTCAGACAACACTTCAACAGCTGCTTGGAGCATTTTCAGAACAGTATTCGATTTGTTACGTGAATGTACTTTTATTTTGCTTTTATTTTCGCAAAAATCTCCAATGTTAATGATCGTCAACATCTCTGTTCAACCACGTGATGGCAATTATAAGTCCTCAAGGAAAGTCACTCACCAACGTATAAGCAGTTGCAGACTACCAGGCCTACAAAAGCACAATGTTATGGTAGTCACTTTGAGATCTAACATACACTAGGACAGTATTCATTAAACTCTTGGGACTATTTTTCACAACTCCTAACAACCATCTTCAACAAAACTGCTACTACAAGCTTAATATGTTTCTTTTTACTATACCTTTATTACTGGTGTTGTGCTCTTGACCTGAGCAAGGTATCTTGGTAGTCTTTGGACCACCCTCTAGGTGGACAATGGAGTTAGCATCAAATACTGGCGGCAGTCTACCCCTGGTGAGGCTACTCGGTGTTGATGTTTCTGTGGAAGGGGTATTGGCCACAGAAATCGGCAACTTGAAAGTAGTTATCCCATCACTGACCTTAAATTTGATAATAATACACAATATAGATCTTTAATATTTTTAAACTAAGCCCATCAGACAGTATGTGAGTTAAACCTTTTTACAGCATTACAATATGCTTGAAATCCTTTTATCTGACATAAAAAAATTCCATCTCAGCAATCACGTCGGTCAGAATCTGTCTTTGACATTGAAACCCTTTTGCGGAAAAAGGCAATTAATGTACTTGTGGCCAAGACTACAATCCTCAAGCACCAACCTTGTTCGAGGATGATAGCTTTTGGCTGTTGAGAGGTTTATTCATCACATTTGGGGGCATGGATCTGGATTCATTGGTGTTGAAGAGAAATCCTGGCCGCAGCTGTGGCTTCACAAATGTAGGGACATTGAATACCGGGCGTACTGTTGAGTTTGTCAGAAAGCTGGGCTGGAGAAGAGAGCGAGTGGTCGCTGGCTGGTCCTTAGGGGAGCAGCCAATGGTGGTTGCACCCTCACTCTAGAACAGACAGGGATAAGCCTCAATACTTGACAAGTAGAAAACCTTGAGAGCAATCAAATATAATGATAAAAATAAAAAATGCTTTAAATGCTTATATCAAACATTGAGACATAAATTACGTACTAGACAACATCAAGACCTTCACCTGTTGAGCGTAAATGCTTTTCCTGTCAGAGAGATTGCAAGCCTCTTGCGTAATACCATGATTAGGAAGGGGGCAGGGTCTGCTGCTGTGTTAGGTGGGGCGCGCTGTCCTGCATGGGGAGATGCTCGGCTGGCCAGCCGGA